>CAMRHE010000122.1:680000-1127500 GCA_947044405.1 Leptodactylus fallax | reverse complement strand
GGGAGTAGATTCACCGGGAATGAGAAGCACGCAGTAAGACCTTCCTTTATATTTCCTATTCTTTCCTAACCCACACCTAGCTTTGGCTCAAAAAACTGCAGCAAAATCTGCACAGAAAAAGTAACAAAAATTCCATGAGTGTCTTCAGCCTCAGTCTCTTTAGTTAAATGACCATGTGAAAATACTGTATATTAATGAAATATAAGTTTTATTTTTCACTAACCATATCTGATCTGGTTGCATACTATAAGCAAAACTGGAAGTTCAACACATTAGTTTTTATGTATAATGCCCATTGGGACTCATATATGATAACTACATTACTTCCTATTCCAACTAGTTTGACTCTACCTGAGCTATGCAAGCTCTGATACAATGCTTAAGGCTCCATAAGGTGCATATTTCATGGAATCGTCGAAAGAGAAATTAATTGTTCATGTGTGAAGTAGAACAATGTTTCTCAACCTTTCCGAGCCAAGTACACACTAATGTAAAAAAAAAACACCAACTAAGTACCCTCAAGGGTACAATCTGTATAAATGTTAGCAAAACAAAACTCCATTTGGCAGTTATGTCAGGTGTAATGGGAAGAATGCCACAGCATGTTGCACTATTCTTCCTACCAAAGCACTGGACATATTTAAAAACCTTTATAACCCTAAAAGCCCCCATTATAAACAATAGGGTCTATGGAGGGGTGTGGCTCACGGTGTCTATAAAGTGATAGATATTGTCTAATATTTAGAGGGGAACAAAAAAGAACAAAAATAGCCAAGCAAAAAGTTTTTCTCAATTGGACAACTGAGCCTGGAGCACAGGGGTGTAACTATCGGGGTAGCAGCGGTAGCGGCTGCCACAGGGCCCGGGACATTAGGGGCCCCGGAGCCCTGTGGCAGCCGCTACCGCGAACCCCACAAACCAGTAACGATCCTGTGCGACCGCGAACGGATCCGGCAGGGTACGGAGCCCGCGGCCAGCTGGAGAAGGCCGGGGCCCCGGACCATTATGGTTCCCCGACCGCTATACATACTGTTATTGGAAAGGGGCCTACAATATAGATGGCAGCCCAGGGGAGGTGACAGAAAATAATAAACACATATTCTCACCTCTCCTGGGCACAGCGTCCTCTCCGGTGCTCCTTCGTCATGACTGAGGTCTGTGATTAGGCCCTAGCGGTCACATGGGGCGCGGCCGCGTAATGACGTCAGTGCACCCCCATGTGACCGCTGAGGCCCAATCACAGGCCTCGGCAGTGACGTCAGAAAAGGTCCTGAAGACGCTGAAGACAACAGGATGGAGCAAGGATGCCAAGGAAAGGTAAGGCAAGGTGAGTATGAATGTTTGTTATTTTTAATCACCTTCCCTGGGTCTCCGATTATTATACTCTGGGGTCTGAGGAGACCCCAGAGTATAATAATAGCACCGAAGCAGAGGGGGCTGTTGGGAACTTATAATACTGTGGGGGCCACTGTGGGCATATAATACTGGGTGGGGGCCACTGAAGAGCATATAATACTGTGTGGGGGCCACTGTGGGCATATAATACTGGGTGGGGGCCACTGTAGAGCATATAATCCTGGGTGGGGACCACTGTGGGGAGCATATAATACTGTGTGGGGGCCACTGTAGGGAGCATATAATACTGGGTGGGGCCCACTATGGGGGGCATATAATACTGGGTGGGTACCACTGTAGGAAGCATATAATACTGGGTGGGGACCACCGTGTGGAGCATATTATACTGTGTGGGGCCACTGTGGGTAGCATATTATACTGTGTGTGGGGGGAGCAATGTAGAGCATATAATGCTGCATGGAGGCCACTGTGGAGCATATAATGCTGTGTGGGGGCCACTGTTGAGCATATAATACTATCTGGGGCCACATGTCAAATGTTCGCCTTGGGTGCCCAGCCATTCCTAGTTATGCCACTGCTGGAGCATATTTATGGGGGCACCTGTGGCTGGCATACACAGTTATAGGAGCACTTGTGACTTGCGTGCACCTTTATGTGGACACATGTGGATGTCATGCACTGTTATAGGGGTATTGTGGGTGGCACATTCTGCTATGTAGGTAGCTCTGGTTGACTCACTTACTGAGGGTCTTTTAGCTCCCAAATAGCTTTTCACTCAAGCCAATATCTCTGTAAAAGTACCAGAACCAAGTTTTCTGCATATATATTGTACCTGAACCAATCTTATTGCATATATACAGTACCAAGAACCAATATTACTTCATATATACAGTCCAAGAACCAAGCTTACTACATAGATATAATACAAGAACAAAGCTTACTTTATAGATGTGTTACAAGAACCAAGCTTACTGGATATACACCATAAGGGAAGTTGTACTGTGCAGTGGCCACATGTACAGGGTAAAAAATGGTACTGTCCAGTACCCATAAATTCAGGATAAATAGTAGTTCTGAGAAGAGCCCATAAATGCAGGGTAAGAGTAGCAATGCTGTGTTGTGTCCATCCATATATGCAAGATAAGAGTAGCAGTACTATGCTGTGCCCATATATGCAGGATAAGAGTAGCAGTACTGTCCAGTTCCCATAAATGCAGGATAAATAGTAGTGCAGAGAAGAGCCCATATATGCAGAGTAAGAGTATCAGTGCTATGCTGTGCTCATGTATGCAGAATAAGAGTACTAGTTCTCTGTAGTGCTCATACAGTATATGCAGGATAAGTAGTAGTGCTGAGCCCATATATGCAGGATAAGAGTAGTAGTGCTGTACTTTACCCATACAAGCAGGATAGAAGTAGTGCTGTACTGTACAGAATAAGAGTACTGTGGTACTGTGCACTGGGGTCTGTGGGAAGGGATAATGTCAATCACTTAAAGAGATACCTGTATCACTTCTGATGTTAAGACAAGGAGAAGGACAACTTGCTAAAACATTTTTCAGTATTGCAGGGGATAATTAAAATTACACACAGGTGCGTCTCAATAAATTAGAATATTTTTGAAACGTTTATTTATTTTTGTAATTAAATAAAAAAAGTGACCTCCTATATTTTCTAGATTCTTTACACAAAGAGTGTTCTATTTCAAGTATTTTATTTCTGTAAATGTTGATTATGGATAACAGGTAATGAAAACCAAAATCTAAGAAAATTTGAATATTGTAAAAAAGTTCAGTATTGTAAATTCAGTGTGTCACCTGCCAAGGTTTCCTAAGCCTTTAAATGATCCCTCAGTCTGGTTCAGTAGGACACACAACCATGGAAGACGCTGATTATGAATTGTATTACTGAATGACTGAAATGAATGAACGTTTCAAAAATATTCTAATTTATTGAGATGTACCAGTATGTCAATGCTGTGATCTCTTTCTTCTGTGTCAATTTTTCCCCCAACCTAGGAGAGTGGGGACCAGCTCTCCTAGCACTGTGCGCAGAAGATGCCTCTGTAAATGCCGTAAGTTTTCAGCCACTCCTTCTAATGTGTCTCTGCTAAGTCTCAAACTTACCTACTGTATGGAAGACATAAGCATGCGCAATGAGTCACAGGTCCAACTCTTGTCTATGGGATGATTTTTTTTTCCACCCCAAAATTAAATTAATATTCTTTATCAGCATGTACTAGAATAAAGAAATAAATCTCTATATGCATACATCATAAGCAAAATTTGTTTTAAAAATGAACCTTGTTTGTAAATCTACAACAATACCAAAAAAAATTACAGTAAGCACATTTGTATAACATACCTAACTGAATAAATGTCATAAAATAGTAATTCACTTATATTTGGTATCCCTGTATTTGTAAAAATCTGTAAAATACAGTGAGCACCACATTTATGGTAAATGATACATGTAAAAAAATGGTGCAAGTACTATTATTCTGCATTTAACCTTTATTAAAAGTTAAAAGAGGTTTATTGGCTTAAAATATTGATGATCTACCTTATGAATAGGCCGTTGGTATCAGATCAGTGAAGGTCCAGTATCTGGTACCCCCACGATCAGCTGTTCTCAGCATCTGCTATACAGGGAATGGAGCAGGAAGCAGACAGCTCTATTCTCTGTGTAGTGGTCAGATCAAGTACTGCAGATCAGCTCCCATTCATTTAAATGGGACCTAAGCTGCAGTAACACAGTTCAGCCAATACATAGAGAACAGCGCTGTCTGCCTCCTGCTTCATTCCCTTTGCATCAACAGCTGAAAACGGCTGATCGATGGGGTGCAGGTATTAGACCCCACAGATGTGATATTAGTGACCTACCTTTAGAATAGGTCATCAATATTTTTAGCCTGTAAACCCCTTTATAAGATAATTGAGATGCTTACTTAGGAGCAAAAACAGGACCTTGCACTGGTAAAGATAAAAAAAAAGTTATGGTTGTAATGGCTATGAATATAGGACAGCAAAAACAAAAAATATTCTGACTATCTGAACAATTATAACATCCAAATTTCAGTAAATGGGTTCAATTACAAACTTTGTGACATAAAGCTGTGTCCTTCTTTACAGTCAGTTCAGACTTGGAACATTTGTTGCAGTTTGGTAGAAATGGCAGGTAAATATATTTATGTAATTTAAAAATGTAGCAAAAACAGCAACAAACATGTAATTTGTGAAAATAATGGTGTATAGTATACACAGTATATAAAAGATGTTTAGGCATAAGGGGACCCACTGGGACTCTAATGCCCAAGGGTCCACAAAAACCTAGAGATGGCTCTTCTGACAGATTCCCATTAAATAAAAAATAATAATAATCCTATATAATGATAGGTTTTGAGTATCCATACTATGTGGGATCTGATTATATTGTCTCTACTATTTTTTGTTCCAGAGTAGTATATAAAGAATATGAAGTCTTAGCATCATGACATGAATCTTTTTATCCTGTTTTTAGTTTCCAGACAGTAGCACTTCATACACAAATGATGCTGGGAGCTTGTACATTTCTGCTACATGCAGAGTTAATGCGTGCTGTGTGGAATCCTTTCAACCAAGTCCATATTTTGTCTCGCGGCAGGTAGTAATAAGCCTGGAGAATCAATGTGAAATATAATATGTGTGCGATGATACACAGACAAGCTTGTCATTATGGAGTTATAATTACACAGTGTGAATACCAAAGCCAAGTGGACACCGCAGCAAAACTCTTCTCTGCATTATAATTCACTTTTTACATTGATAATATAAGAAATCCCTGTCTCTACAATAGAAATTTCTGAAATTGAGATAATATGGTAGGGTGAGTTCAGTAAATTGAAGCTTACTGGTATTTGTAAGTCTGCTGCTAAATATATTTACAGCAATTAACCGCTCACATACCAAACAAGAGCAATTTAGATAATAGGGGAGAGTGATGGCAAAGAAATTAAGTTTCCCATGACTGTTCTTCCTGGCACCTGTGTTATGTCAGTGCGGAGAGGGGTGGGGCTATTGTAATGGATGTCAGTACATGATAGTGATTCTCTCCTCCATCCATTCTTCTCACCTTCTCCAGCTAAAAAAAAGTCTGAATTTTCAGTTTCTTGTATAACACCATGTCTGAAGAAGAAAGCTAGTACTCTTGAAAGCTTACCATCAAATATACTCAGTTAGCCTAATTTCTTCACTCTTCCACTACTTTCTATGGCTAACACGGTACAACATTATACTTCTCCAGCTAAGAAATAGGTATATGAGAATTGCTGTAAAAGCAGTTTCCAGAATATCATCAAATGTTAAGAACAACTGACACCTCAATCACCAATATTCCTTGTCTAGTCAAATACTTGTATTACCTATAAAATAGTAATACTAAAGCATAATTTCTCTGTCCAGTGCCATTCCTCTTAAAGGGATTCAGTCACCAGGGTGAAGCATATTAAACCAGCAACACAGTTATATAGGTCAGACTCACCTGAATGTAACACGTTTCACCCCATGAAAATTTGTGCCTCTGTTGCAGAGATATTCATTTATTTCCCAATATGCAAATGAGCAATCTGGAGCTTTGAGGGCGGCTCCTTTGCTTTAAACCACTATGCTCCACACTGCTCTAAAACCCGGTGGACCCCATTATAGTCTATGAGGTGTAAGGGTTTCCGCGGGTAAGCACTTTTTTAGTGGATAGGGTTTCCGTTTTTAGCATCCCCAAGTGGATTCAAAGAACTGAAATCCAAATGCTAGTTTGAACCTAGAGTAAGTCATCTGCAGATTTGTTTCATTTTTGGTTGATTCGCAGGGCATACCAGGGGCAAAGCGTAACAATTTTTTTGTCCAACTGCAGGTAGGGCAATGGAGGGAGGTTCCAGTCCAGTCAGTTGTCCTGCGGCCTGTAATAGGACAGTGGAAGGGAGGAAGTGGACACGGTTAAGCTCCTGGGACAAATGGAAAAAATTTCTTTATATATATATATATATATATATACCTCAATTTTGCTTTTAATGGACCAACAGAAATTAGAAGATTAAAGGAGGAAAAGCTGACATAATGTTTTATTTTTATGCATTCTCTTTGTTTAGGGTTCCTTTACTTGGGGAAGAATTCAGTATTCAAAGTGGCAATTTTGGCAACTTAAAGGGGTTGTGCAGTTAAGGACATCCTGTGGATAGAGGATATGTGTCTTATCGCTGGGGAGGTCCAACTGTCAGGCCCCAGCGATCAGGAGATCGAGGGACTAAAAGTCCCCCTAAAGCCTCCATGTGAATGGAACGCCAGTATGCTTGCATGACCCATACTCTATTCACTGCTATGGGGCTGCCAGGACTGTAATCCCAGGCAACGCTTGCAGCCTCATAGTGGCACTCCTTTCACAAGGGGGACTTTCAGTTCTCTGGTCTTCTGATTGTTGCAGGACCAGGCAATTGAACCTCCCACAATCAGACACTTAGGGAGGGGATAAATGTCCTTAATGGGACAAACCCTTTAACAATATTGCAGAATCAAATGTCTCTGGAAGCAATAACAGCCCAGTGTAAGGGCCTTAGAAGGAGCAGAAACATACCTTTTTGACCACAAATGGATGAGTTGGTTACAGGGGGCAGGTGTCACATCCCCCACATGAGGAGATACATGGTGTCTGCTGCTCAGGACCCAGATAACTGCTTGTTGCCTGTACAGACAGTTCTGCTGTTCCACTGCTGAATTTCCCTGTCTGCTTGGGTACAATCATCCATACTATACTCAGAAAAAACTCTGCAGTGAAGACCCTGGTGTCTTCGGTATGTGTCTCCTTTCCTCCTCCAGTAAAGATCTCAGGTGGGCGACCAGCAAGAGGGGTGGTGTGGCTGGATACCTTATCCATGGGTGGCAATTAGGCAAGTGGTTTATTGGCTGCAGAGGATTGTGGCGTTGGGTGTGGCCAGGTGACCGTCTTACTGTGCACTATACCACTAGTTCAAGCTAAATGGCCAACAAGAGGAAGGTAACTGCCGAACATACTCTGATGAAATACACCTCAGTTTTGTAGAATCCTATCCTCTTTAAAGTGCATTGCCACATGATGAAAAATTTATTAAGAATGTCTACTATTGTTCAGCTTTAAAGAACAAACTCTCCATGTAATGAAGCTTTACATAAAAGCATTGCTCAAATGAATGATAGAAAGAATAGTGTTTATCAAGCTCTTACGCTCTGTAATTTAATACATTTCAGTTTTGCACATTGGCTTCTATCCAGAGCCGTACAATTAATATATTTTCCCTTCATGTTGAGTTTCGCCTTTATACTGCATGCATTTGTATATGAAAACCAGTCTTGTGTGTTCTGAGGATAGCATGACAAGTAATTATCAGCAATGTGAAGGACATAAAGAGACGGCTGTTGGTCTGAATGAAGCATCTTTACAGATGTATTTACATGGGAGGCTGGTCTGATAAAGACTCTATTCATTTCGTCATCATCACTTGTCTTATTAATAGACCATAACTGTCCATAGCATATTGCCACATGTTGACCTGTACATTTTCTCTTCTCACATTTCAGTATATATTTTATTAATCATATGATCTTAAATGAAGATAAAGTGTTTCTAAATGGTAATAACCCAACCCTAGAAATGGTGCAGTGTGAAGGGAAGATGTAGATGGAATGTTTTCTTTTATTATTTATTGAAGTTTACAAAACAATTTTTTGAAGCTGAACCAGATTCTTCACTTGATCAGAATCATAACGTAAAGTGGGAGAATGTAACATATGGTTTGGGCAGGGAGGTACCAGGTTATAACTATACTGTATGGTGAGTTGAAGACAAAGTATAGCATTAAGCTATCTCCAGCAGTCCCATTCAAAATGGGGTGAAAAACACCCCAGTTCTCAAGATCAGAGTTTCCAGCAGGTGGACAAAGGGTACTGGCTCCAAAGTGGGAGCCAACAAGCCACTCTGTCTTAGCCAGGATTTTTAGATATAGAACTAGTGCAGAAAACTGAATATTTGTCCCAGTTATAATAGGTTCACACTAGCGTCACCTCTTTATTGATCTGGCCCATCGGAGGACCAGAACAATGGAAAGTCAGGCCGCTAAAATAGTGGTAACACACGGAGTCTGAAGGCCCCTATTGACTATAATGGTGTCTTCTGGGTGTCCCTTGTTTTAAAACTGAAACTAGCATCCTCTGACGCTGATTATCAGGCAGACATTGCGACAAAGTCTTCAATGGAGACTCTGGTGCAAATGTGAATATAGCCTGAGAAGAAAGGCAAGCTGTAAATCTGCAACTTATATACAATTCAATATTCACAACACTATATTCCTTGCTACTTATAACCATCAATCTAGTCTCTAAATAGCAGTGAAATGTAGTAATTTGCGTTTAGTAACCATAGCTGAGATGTAGCCTTCATGTGGTGTTGTTTCTGCTTAGCAAACAGCTTGTTATAAAGTATACAATTATCAGAGTCTTGGAGTTAACCCTCCATTTCAAGGAACGACTATGAAATACTTCTAAAACTAAAATAAATCTGGAGACTGAATAGGGGTGAGCTGTAATACCAGACACAGCCTATAGACAAAAGTATAGCTGACACATTTTTCTAAAGTATAACCACTGTATAGGGGATCTCCAGCTAGACATAAATATGACTTAAATGTGTTGCCCAGCTCATTTTTATTGTCGACCTGTCCTCAGGAGTGGTCATCAATGAAAGATCAGTGGAGGTCTAACACCTCGGAGATCCCTCACTGATCAGCTGCTTTAAGGGGCTTGTGGAAGCCCCGTAACCCCTTCACTGTTTACATTGCACGCTGTCTGCATCATAGCAGCCATGCAATGTAATTACAACTTTGTCCCATTCACTTCTATAGGATGAGGCTGTAATTACATCGCAAGGCGTGCCATAGAAACAAAGAAGATTCACGGCACTCGCACAAGTGCCATGGCCCCTTCAAAGAGCTGATTAGTGGGGGTCCCGGGTGTCAGACACCCACTGATCTTTTATTGATGACCAATCCTATAGGAACTGGACAACCCCTTTAAATAACTAGATAATATTATAGAGCTATAAACACTCTACTATCTGGGCATGTTGCTTTTTTTTTTCTTTGTTGCTAAGGTCCAATTAAATATAACTTATTTATTTTTCCAAGAGAGAAAAAGCTTCTGTATGTCTGAGACTTTGAAGTTGGAACACCGTGTGTTTGCTACTGGTGTAGTTAACGCTGGTGAATTGTGAACTTCTTTCACCATATCCTGGGGTACGTGTAATATAATAGTTTATATTTTACATTGTACATGCTCATTGACCTCATTAGGAGAGCTTTTTCTTGCTTTTCCCACACCATTACAATTTTAGAGATTGTGTAAAGACATTCTACATACACATTGTGAGTTTTTACAGATTTTGCTTGAATGTTTTACTGTAATAAATACTTGCAAAGGTATTACTCCACCATGGAGTGCAATGTTTCATCATCCCTTCAATCATTACCTTACCATTAGAATTGTATTAATAAGTGAGAGAGATAGAAATCAAAGGTGGCAACAGATGGAAACGATGGCAGACAGATGAATGTGCTAAGAACTATCACCAACTTTATTTCTTTATTATATATTACAAATATACATGGTAAAGGATTGTCCTAACTGGATGAACACATTTTCAGAAGCAATGGTCACCATAGGTCAGCCTCCACTATCTCTGATTATTACATGGTGGGAGATGCTGAAATGAAAATATGGTCATGTCAGGTCGATGAGCATCAGTAACACTTTGTGAAGAACATGCCCTATTGATAATCCACCTCATCTCTAAAATATCCTGCCAAATATCAAATTAAAATTCTATACCAGAAGCATTAGAAATATATCCCTAAATGCATGGTAGAAAAAGAAAATATAAATGATTGACCCTGTTTATAAACATCTGACTTTTGCATCTACCTTAAGTGGTCAATAACTTTTCAGACAACTTAGTCACATTTAATAGAGTATGTGATGGACCAAAATGTAATGCACTTTAAAAATGTTGCTGCTTTTTGCCTGAGAAGTTCCTGCCATTAGGTGTCTCCCTTTAAGCTAATTTACAGTAAACTCCCTGTTGGTAGGCAAGGTTCGTCCATAGAAGCGATAAGGGACACAGTTAGTGTAAGGGGGAGGGTCTGGTGTCTTCACACAGCCAATGCAGATGAGAGGGGCTGACTTTCCTCACAGCCTGTCCAAATTTCTGCAAACTGATTTCTCTATGCAAAGTATTGAACATTCTGCAAATCTCACAGCCTACAATGCAAGAAAAGTCTTCTATGTACTTGTATCTACTTCTGACTGCTTGCGTGATTACAGATATGATATCATTCACAGACAGTAAGCAGTTTTTCTGACTGTGCTCATAGTTTGCTTTCTTGTGCCATGCCTGTATGGTAGATGCTAGAATGGAATGGATACCTGCATGTATCTGCCCTATATTTACAGTTCAGTGTTCCAGGATCTCCTATATGATGGTCGCTTGGGCTTTTCTTAGCTATTTGTTTGGTAGAATTGTCTGGAAGAATTACATATAAAGAAACCAGCAGTAACAGTAATGGATAGGGGAGCAGGAAGTCTGCTCCTTATTGTACACACCCCCTGACACCATGTTTGAAGGCTTATACAACTAGGGAACAGAATACCCAGCAAGACCCTGCACATATTTCAACTTTTCATGAAAACTCAGGTATCCTTTATTAAGGAACTTAGTGCTAGGAACCCTAATTTATCTAATTCAGACTGACCTTATTTCCCTTTGTCATGAGCAAAGTGAACCTTTACAGGAAGCACCCCAAAGAAGGGTCTGATATTGTTTGCACATAAACCCTGTGATTTGTAAATAATAAAACATATTATTTATTATTTCAGTAAAATCACTATGTAAAAATAAGATAATGAACCTGTACACAGGTATAATGAAGACTGTGATGTCACTGAATGGAGTAATGGTGACCAAAGTGATATGACAGCAAAGAATGATAACAGTGATGTCACTGTACATGAAAACATGGTGAAGTCATAGAAATCATTATTAGAAACTGCGATGTCACACAACAAGAATAATAACCATAGTGATGTTACAGTACTTTTATAATAAACCCTGTGAAGTCTCAGGAAAGGGGTATGGAACACAGTAATGTCTCAGTATGAACAATAATGTGCACAGTGATGTCACAGAACAGGTATGGTGATGTCACTGCTAAAGTAAAGTCACAGCCTAGTAATAATAAATACAATGATAACAGACACTAGTATTCCCTTTCATACCAGAGACGCTATTAGGACTCTTCAAATCATTGCGCCCAGGTTCGGCTAAAATCTCTGCACCCTCTATAGTTATGCCTGTCTCTTCTATAAGGCATCAGATTTTAGAGGAAAGTATGCATTTTGTTTCTCTTTCTCGGACAATTGTATTATTCTTGTAAGTTTATGTACTTTTTCTATTTTTAAGTGCATCTTAGCTTCCAGAGCGTAGTAAATTCTGAAAAAGATCATCATTTTGTTTAAAGAAAATGTGCAATTTTCATGTTAGAATCAGTAAATCTAGATATTGTTTACCTTCTATTTATATTCTTCTGTGTCGGCCCATGTTTACTACTTGGCTTTTTTGGTTCTGGGCCATTAGGGCAGTTATGATCATTTTTGCAGGTAGTTTTGTACAAACAACAAACAGGACGCTTTTGCCATGTTCAGATAAAAGACAGTAATGCAAGTAAGATTAAACAAAATAAGTACAAAGGAAATCCATTAGCTTTACTTGCACATAATACACTGGTAGAAATGAGCAGCTTGAATAAACACAGCAAATCTCACGTTGCAGCAGCAGCAGAAAGCACTGAGGCTAATGAAGAAGTTTTACTGTATTAAGCAGATTTCTTTGGCTTCTTGACTAAAACATTAAACCCTTTTCTTGCTGAACACACACATTCCATTGCTGTAAATTATTACATTTTGCATCTTCTATTTTTTACTGAACGGATCCAGTCTACCATTTCCTCTCATGCACATGCAGCTGGTTAGGGAGCTGTGCTGCGACCTCTAGACCTGAATTGATGGCCAGGACTGTGTTGCCAGGAAGCATCGGCTCTGTTTATGGCTAATGCTTAGATATACATTCTTTGCATCACAAGCCGTTCCAGATATGATATAATAATCTGGGGTTAATGCCCATATAAACACAACTGTAGAACACAATTGTACTACATATGTGGATGAAATATGTGTGTGTTCACTGTCTTGAAGTGTATTGTGGGTTAAAACAAAGCGCTTGTGAAAGGCCTCATTCAAACGTTTGCATTTCACTTACGTATGGCATCCACAATTTTTATGGACTGTAGATTCATTTCAGTGTATGCATTCACACATCAATCTTTTTGCACAGACCATGGGTCAGTGAAAAACTTTTATCTGTTTTTTTTCTCCCAGATGCAGATGCATCACAGATGAATCACAGCAATGCAAATCTGTGGGTTCATGAAAAAAAAATGGATGGCACCTGTGTGCAGGGGCATAACAAGCAAAGACTTGGGCCCCCCCTACCCCCACACAGCATAGTACCCCCTTTCCTGGCCCCTACACGGAATAACTCCCCATTTACACACACTATAATGTCCCACAGTGGCCCCTTCACCAAGTATAACCTCCCAAAGTGGCCTCCAGACTGTATAATGTCCCATAGTGGCCCCTTTGCACAATATAATATCCCATAGCGGCCCCTTCACACAGTATAATGTCCCGTAGTGGCCCCTTCGCACAGTATAATATCCCATAGCGGCCCCTTCACACAGTATAATGTCCCGTAGTGGCCCCTTCGCACAGTATAATGTTCTATAGTGGTCCCTCCACACAGTATAATGTCCTATAACAGCCCCTACACACAGTCCCAGACTTGGCTTACAACTGGACATGACACCAGCCTGACCCACGGTGACATCTATGATGTAATTGAAGAGGTCCAAAGACCCGCACCAGAGCCCAGGAAAGGTGAGTAACACTGGTTTTTATGTCACTTCCCCTGGGCCTCCAATCATTATACTATGGGGTCTGAAGAGACGACACAGTATAATAATAGCAGTTTTGGTTTTGAGGTATTCGAGGTTCGCCCAACAAATACTCTTGCTGCAGGCCCATGGACCTACTTATTGGTCCCTGCTCCTTTACAGAATTTTTCTAAATTCTTCTATAAATCTGGGGTGATAATTAGTATATACAACAGTGTAATTTTATGCACAAGACATTGTAAATTCACTAACTGTAAATTCTCTAATATTCATTAGTAAATCAGGAACTATAGCCAAGATTGGTTAATAATTTGGAATAAGTGTCATTTCTTCGTGCCTAGGCATACCTGTGAGATAGATGATCCACAATTTCTGGCAAGATCTGCAGTGGAGACTCTGATGCAGATGTGAACGTAGCCTCAGAAATCTTGTTTTCGGTAGAATCCTGATAGGAATCTTGTCGTGACCCCCCCCCCCCCCCACAGATTTACCTATAAAAATTGCCTAAGAAGTCTGAGAATCTCAGCTTTAAAATCATACAAGCCTTGCGTATCTTTATCAGTAGTTACAGTGCTGGCCAAAAGTATTGGCACCCTTGCAATTCTGTCAGATAATACTCAATTTCTTCCAGAAAATGATTGCAATCACAAATGCTTTGGTAATAATATCTTCATTTATTTTGCTTGCAATGAAAAAACACAAAAGAGAATGAAAAAAAAGTCAAATCATTGATCATTTTACACAAAACTCCAAAAATGGGCCGGACAAAAGTATTGGCACCCTCAGCCTAATACTTGGTAGCACAACCTTTAGACAAAATAACTGCGAACAACCGCTTCCAGTAACCATCAATGAGTTTCTTACAATGCTCTGCTGGAATTTTAGACCATTCTTCTTTGTCAAATTTCTCCAGGTCCCTCAGATTTGAAGGGTGCCTTCTCCAAACTGCCATTTTGAGATCTCTCCACAGATGTTCTATGGGATTCAGGTCTGGACTCATTGCTGGCCACTTTAGAAGTCTCCAGTGCTTTCTCTCAAACCATTTTCTAGTGCTTTTTGAAGTGTGTTTTGGGTCATTGTCCTGCTGGAAGACCCATGACCTCTGAGGGAGACCCAGCTTTCTGACACTGGGCCCTACATTATGCTGCAAAATTTGTTGGTAGTCTTCAGACTTCATAATGCCATGCACACGGTCAAGCATTCCAGTGCCAGAGGCAGCAAATCAACCCCAAAACATCAGGGAACCTCCGCCATGTTTGACTGTAGGGACTGTGTTCTTTTCTTTGAAGGCCTCTTTTTTTTTCCTGTAAACTCTATGTTGATGCCTTTTCCCAAAAAGCTCTACTTTTGTCTCATCTGACCAGAGAACATTCTTCCAAAAAGTTTTTGGCTTTCTCAGGTAAGTTTTGACAAACTCCAGCCTGGATTTTTTATGTCTCTGGGTCAGAAGTGGGGTCTTCCTGGGTATCCTACCATAGAGTCCCTTTTCATTCAGACGCCGACGGATAGTACGGGTTGACACTGTTGTACCCTCGGACTGCAGGGCAGCTAGAACTTGTTTGGATGTTAGTCGAGCTTCTTTAGCCACCATCCGCACAATCTTTCGTTGAAACCTCTCGTCAATTTTTCTTTTCCGTCCACATCTAGGGAGGTTAGCCACAGTGCCATGGGCTTTAAACTTCTTGATGACACTGCGCACGGTAGACACAGGAACATTCAGGTCTTTGGAGATGGACTTGTAGCCTTGAGATTGCTCATGCTTCCTCACAATTTTGCTTCTCAAGTCCTCAGACAGTTCTTTGGTCTTCTTTCTTTTCTCCATGCTCAATGTGGTACACACAAGGACACAGGACAGAGGTTGAGTCAACTTTAATACATTTCAACTGGCTGCAAGTGTGATTTAGTTATTGCCACCACCTGTTATGTGCCACAGGTAAGTAACAGGTGCTGTTAATTACACAAATTAGAGAAGCATCACCTGATTTTTCAAAGGGTGCCAATACTTTTGTCCACCCCCTTTTTTATGTTTGGTGTGGAATTATATCCAATTTGGCTTTTTGACAATTCTTTTTGTGGTTTTCCATTGAAGACAAATTAAATGAAGATATTATTACCAAAGCATTTGTGATTGCAATCATTTTCTGGAAGAAATTGAGTATTATCTGACAGAATTGCAGGGGTGCCAATATTTTTGGCCATCACTGTAAATACACCGTTGAGAATTGAAGGTGCAGATACTGCTCCCATTCCAGCTGTCTGTATCTGTATTTCTGTAGCATGTGCATGCACAATCCTTGTGCAATTTTAAAGGGAGTCCATCAGCAGTAAATGAGTTAAAAACCTAATCTCAGTACCATGTAGAGGTGATTCTACAGTTTCCAAATATGCCTCTGATATTCAGTTTTGGGGCCCATTTTCATGTAAATTACAGTTTTAGTCATATGAAAATGAGGGGTTTGGGGCAGTTCTGAAGCTTCCATGGGCTTTGGTCTCATCTCTAGATTCCCAGGGAAAGCACTTTTCCCCTCATTTGCATGTAAATAAAATGTGTAAAGTGAATAAGAGGGCAAAAGATTTCACGCAACCATCACGTATTTCAGTGCATTGAGTCATCCGTGAAAATGGACAAAAATAGAACATGACCTATTTTTTGACAGTCTGTTAAAACTGTGAATTTCGAGCTGCATGTGAACATAGGCTTAGATTGCTTAAATGTAACTACTTCTTAACATATTGTTAAATAACCTGAGACACCTTATCAACATTTCACACACATTTTGCTGTCAAAATGCCAACGTATATTGTTCTTCTTTACCACTGACACATCTGCCTTATGTTGATGTAGAAATACTGCTTGGTTCAGATCGGCATCGCCACAAAAACTGCCAAAGGAGGAGGAATTTTCTCTCCACCAGTTTCAATATAAAACCTGCCTGAAATCCAACAGATCCCATTATAGTCTATGGTGTCCGCAGGTTACCTCTGTTTTAGCGGACAGGCCCTCCTTCGTTCGGTTCCCCGGTGGACCTGAACGACAGAGAGCCCAGAGCAAGTGTGTACCTAGCTTGATATAGCCCCTGCACCCCACTCCTAAGGAAATCACCCCCCTTTCCCCTAGTTCATTAATAAAGTGAAACACATAGACATTTGGTATCACTGTGTCTGAAAACACCTGGTCTACAAACTTATAAAAATATCAAAAAAGCTGAACCACCATTTTTTTTTTTGCTGTTTTGCCTCCCATAAAAAATTGGATAAAAAGTGATCAAAACTATAGACATACCGCAAATTAGTATAAATAAAAAGTGCATCTGGCCCTGTAAAAAAAGACACCTTACAATAATTTTTTGCAAAAAGTTTGCAGTTTTTCTCCAATTCCACCCCATTCTGATTTTTTTTCCAGATTCCCAGTACATTGTATGGAATATTAAACGGTACCACTACGAAGTACAATTTGTTTCGGAAAAATTCGACTCTGTCAATGGAAAAATAAAAAAGTTAAGATTTTTGGAAGGCAAGGAGTCAAAAATCAAAAATTGAAAAATACCTGCATTAAATCTCAGTCACGGTGCTGCTACTGTACATGGTAATGAGTTAGTCACTGGATAGTTTATGGTGGCACCCCACTGTAATCATCACTGTGTGACCCCTGCTTTTATTTTTTTTAATAGATTTTACATAAATCATACCTTATCCATATACATGAAGCCAACAATTCTGAGGAAAATTTTTTTTCACTGCAGTTATCCATTAACAGTTAATGGACAACTACATAAGGATATAAGCAGCATTTGTGATGTCAGGGAACAAAACTGCAGGTTTTAATGTATGTCTGTAAGAGTCACTTCCAGCTGTACAGCCAAGAATTTCAAGCGGGACATTTACAAGAGCTTGAGCAATTTTAGGACATTGACCTGTCCAACTAATATATATATGGAATATTTAGTCTCATGATTAACACTATGTATATTGTGGCCAATACAAACATATAATATGCAGATTACATGGCCAGACAGTTACCTGAGGTTAATGAGCTGTAAAGACGGTTGGTAATGGCACTCAGCACTGTTAGCAATGACATGATGAATGCCTAAAGGAAATTCTGACACAGATTAACAAGTATGTTAATTTCAAGTTATAAAGAGATTGCAATAGAAAAGCGTTTATTGTTGATCAGTATAACTGATAAAATGTGTATTTTTAATAGTGTCTTCCAGAATAATATGGATGAAGAAATTGCCCCCCAGACAGATAATACAGTTCAGTTCTCCAAACATGGAAACAACTAACCTGATCGCTGTTTTCAGTTTCTAGTTTCAATGTACATGTTGGCCTACATTATATGTACATAGTTTAAAGAAAGCAAACACATGGGAGAAATAAATCACCATTCTTAATGATTTCTTCTCATGCCTTAAAGGGGGTTGTCTGCTTTTAACAATTCTTTTGCGTTAGATGGAGCATCTGAGGATAGACTGGATGTCCTGCTGCTGGCACCCCTGGCATTCAGGTAAGAAAGCTACTGAGGAACCTGGCAGGAAGGGTTTAATTGCCTTACTGTGTCACCACATTTCCTTTCATTTCCCCTGTGGTATTGTAAAGTGGTGCTGACATATATCCTATTACGTTGGCTGTGCACATTTAATAGGTGTCGCACTGAGCTACAAAGTGCTGTAGGTAGTGCTAGGTGCTCGGGAGCGTATTTACACCTACTCTAAATATAAGGGATGACAATCCTTAAGGCTGTGGCCCCACGTAGCAAGCCGCAGCACTTTTCACAGAAAGTCTGCAGAGTTTTCCTCTGCGGATTTTCTGCTTCCATTATTCCTATACGGAAACTGCCAGCGTTTGCAAAAAAAACATTTTTTAAATTGCAGCATTTCTGCTGCAGATTATTTTCTGCAATGTATGGATGGGATTAGCCATCTGGATGATGCAGGTCACCATATGCAGTCATTGAACAGGGAGGTTTCTGGGAGCCAGCTCTCGAAAAGGATCCTAAATGGCAGAAGAGAGTTGCGTCTAAGAGCGCCCCATGGAAAGTTTTGTGTTGCTACCCCATTGTTCAACCCACTCAAGTCAGGGGTTGCCCAGAAGGCCATGCTATTTAATGTCAGTTCCCATGCTGGGAGGGGAGGTGGAGCCTGTGCAGCTTGCTAGAGAGGAGAGGCAACTTGCCGCAGAGAGGTCTGCATGCAAGGTTTGGTCAGCTTGAGGATAGGAGGCATATTAGCGACTCTGCATTGTCACCTGCTTCCCTGGAATCTGGGCATCAACCAGACTTCAATTTTAGATGGGGACGATGACTCAAAGTTCCCCCATTAGCTATTTTGAAAAGGCCATGGAACTTGTGTGAGTACCACAGCCTCTTCATTATTTACCTTAGATGCCAGGCCCTGCTTTACTCAGAACACCGTTTTATAGCGGCTGTTCTGAAAATTGCAGCATTGTCCCATTTAAGTACTGTGTTTGCATACATGCCACAGGCCCTTCAAAACCGCTGACTGGCATTGGTGCCAAGAATAAGACCCCCACCAATTTAATACTGATGGTCTAATGTAACTATGTACATTATAAGCTTTGCTAGTCTTTCTATAATTGAAACTTAGATAACAGTTAGACCACATTTTATTAGTAATCAATGCAGAAATCCAGTATTTCCAAAGGGTTCACTTACAAGTGCATCTCAATAAATTATAATATCTTTGAAACGTTCATTCATTTCAGTAATTCAGTAATACAATTCATAATCAGCGTCTTCCATGATTGTGTGTCCTACTGAACCAGACTGAGGGACCATTTAAAGACTTAGGAAACCTTGGCAGGTGACACACTGAATTTACAATACTAAACTTTTTTACAATATTCTAATTTTCTTAGATTTGGGTTTTCATTACCTGTAATCCATAATCAACATTTACAGAAATAAAACACTTGAAATAGAACACTCTGTGTGTAAAGAATCTAGAAAATATAGGAGGTCACTTTTTTAATTGAAGTACTGAAAGAAATAAACGTTTCAAAGATATTCTAATTTATTGAGATGCACCTGTACTTTTCCTTTCAGCTATACTAGTTTAGAAAAAACTCATTACACTATATAACTTAATATCTGCTTATCCTGTGTTGAATCAGTGAAACTACGTACAACTAAAGTCTTCTGTAATTTTTAGGAAGAAGCAATGGTTGGTTTAATGCTGCAAAACAAAACAATATGGGACACCAGTGTGGCAGCTCGCCATGTTATCAGATGACCAGAGAGGAAGTCATGCTGTAAACCATTCATATCGTATTATAATCCAAACAAAACACATCAGACCATCACTATAATCAGGAAAACTTTATCTGTACCAGCCGTACTACACGACCTGGAATACAAACCTGTCTGCTCAGTCACACACAATGCACTTGACATAGATTAGCTCAGTGAAAGCCCATCTTCCCAGGCGGACAGATTATCATTGTACTATTTGTAATGGAAAACCACATCCAGCGCCTGTGAAGTGAGCCAACACGGGTTAGTTTACTGAATGTTACCAAGTGCACCACTTATTAGTGTTACAATGTATCAGCCATTGTACCATAAACCATGCTAGCAAGGACAGAGGGGATTAGTGACTACAGGCTTTAGACTACATTATTGTGCTAGATGGGAGACACATGTTGACAATTTGTTGTTTTTGTAGCAGTTACAGGGCACAGTGACAAAAATCCCAAAAATGCTGACATTTACTGCAACTTTTGTTTGTTTTATCCTGCAGAGCATAATGAAAAGTTGTATGTTGCAACTCCATTGCCTTCACAAAAACAATTTTTCCAATGGCTGAGATTTCTGACTACAATGTAAAATAGTTACCATGATTTATATTAAAGAATATATTATTAGACTGCTTTGATACAGTTTCTAAGATGTAATGTTATTAATGGAATCTGGCATGGACTTACAGTATAACAGTTAGAGCACCCCAATAAGCCTAGTGCCCATACAATAGTGTCAGGTTGAATAGTTCCCATACAACAGTGTCAGATCTCAAGTATAGGGAATAAATATCTAATTGGTGGGATGTGATTGCCGGGCCTCCCACTGATCATGAGTAGGGGAGTCCCATGTGCCCCATATCAATGCAGCGGCAGGTTGTACATGCATGCTACCACTACAATGATCTCCATGGGACTGCTGAAGAGGACCTAAGATTATCTCCAGCAGTACCATAGAGATGAACGGAGTGGAAGCGTGCATGTGCAACCTCCCTCTTGATTTAATCATGGCACATGATACTGCTGTTCAGTGATCAGTGGCGATCCCAGGGATTGGACCCCAACCGATCCCACAGTTATCTTCTGACAGTTATGTGGGTATTAAAGGAAAGATAGAATGTCACTTCCATAACAGAACCACAGTGCCCACATAACAGTATCAGCCAGAGCCCTCATAATACTGCCAGTCATTTACAGATTACTAGGGAAATTAAAGCTGTAAAGATGACCAGAGTACTCACATAGGAGCTAGTGTCCAGCCAGAGTACCTCTTAATAACGTCTCTCATAAGACCACAGTGCCCACCAACCCCAATTTCTCATAGCAAGTTCATAAGACCCATATAGAAGTGTTAGCCAGAAAGCCATCAAGTGACCATTAATACTGTGCACCAATCTGTAGTAGCAAAAAGAGTACAACTGTTTTATGGAGCAGCCAACAACTGAATACTCTTGCCAGATACCTTCCAACTGTTTGTAGGATATTTGCCTGCACTTCTAGCAGTCTTGGAGATTTTGATTTTTTGGAGTCTACTGAACTATCCAAGAGGATTGGTAATTTGAAGACTCAGTTCTAACTACTTTTTTGCATCCTATTGAAACATACTGTACAACAGATTCCCTATCCTATAGGGATTGTGACTAAACTTTGCCATAAAGACACTTTTAACCATGATGAGATCACTGCTGAAAACCTATGTATCCGTTAACAGATTCCTCTGAAAAAAGTGAAATGGACATCTCAACAGGAAAGCTAAGCCTTGTGTGGACAAGACCTTATATAGTAATATGAATCCAAGTTACTGCCTATTGATATCATGTACAGCTAGGTCTGGAAATATTTGGAAGTGACACAATCTTCATGATTTGGGCTCTGCGTGCCACCATGTTGGATTTGAAATGACACAACTGAGATACAATGCACGTGTATACTTTCAGGTTTAATGCAAGAGGTTGAACAAAAATATCATGTGAAATGTTTAGGAATTGCAACCATTTTTCTTCAAAGACTCCTTATTTCACGAGATCAAAAGAAATTGGATAAATTAACATTACAATAAATAAAATGTAAATTTTTAATACTTTGTAGAGAATTCTTTGCAGGCAATGACCCATGGACATCACCATACCCTGGGTTTATTCCTTGGTGATGCATTGCCAGGCCTTTAATGCAGCTGTCTTCTGGTGTTGCATGTTTGTGGGTCTTTCTGCCTTAAAGGGAATCTGTCAGGTCAATCTGGGACACTAAAACCCCCACAGGTCCTTATAGACCTGGGGTTTAGTGTCCCAAATTGCCCTGTTGTAATGCAATCCGCAGGGGCATTAAAAATAAAAAACCTTTATACTTACCTAGGGAAGGGTCCAATCAACGCTGTTCGGCATGAACAGTCCAGCTTATTCATGAGATTCTTCGTTGGCACGCCTCCCGCGCGCCTGAGCTGTTCTTCAGTGAAGCCAAAGATGGACACCCTAGCTTCACTGCGTAATTGCGGGGCATGCACACTGAAGCCGAGGTGTACTCCTCTGGCTTCATTGAAGAACTGCGCAGGCGCGGGGAGTACAGCGGCAGGGTGAGAATAAAGCTTTTTTATTTTTAATGCGGCCATGGATTGCGTTATAACAAGGTGATTTGGGACACTAAACCCCAGGTCCATATGGACGTGTGGGTGGTTTACTGTCCCAGATTGCCCTGCCAGATTCCCTTTAAGTTTTGTCTTAAAGGG
Organism: Leptodactylus fallax; assembly: GCA_947044405.1. Lineage (NCBI taxonomy): Eukaryota > Metazoa > Chordata > Amphibia > Anura > Leptodactylidae > Leptodactylus > Leptodactylus fallax. The sequence goes on along the minus strand of CAMRHE010000122.1, from coordinate 1,105,103 downwards.
AACATTTCATCCTTTAATAGGTACCTCTCTACTTATTCCAACGCAGTTGGAATTTTCTCTCTAGCCCCCACTGTTCCCAAGCAATCAGTGCAGTTAGTTTCAGCAAAGTTAGACTTTCTGCTGTCTGGTGGACAGTCCTAGGCTTAAGCAGAAAGACAGAGACCATCCATCTGACAGTAGAGATCCCAATAAGGCTATAAATAACTACATTGATTGCTCAGGAATGGTGGGGGCTAGAGGAAAAATCCAACTGCGCCAGAATCAGTGGAGCAGCATCTATTGAAGGAAGTAAAGAATTGGAGTTAGTGGAGGTGGTTAAAGGTCCTCTTTAAGCAAGTGAAAGGCATGTTCGATCGGGTTGAGATCTGGTGATTGACTTGGCCATTGCAGAATATTCCACTTATTTGCCTTAAAAAGCTCATGGGTTGTTTTTGCAGCATATTTTTGGTCATTGTCCATCTGTACTGTGAAGCAATCTGCAAAGTCTAATCTGGCCTTATATTTTTGAGGCTGATTAATGGTTTGCTCCTTGAGGTGAACTCTATGTATTTGCTCTCATGAAGTCTTCACTTTATGTAGACTTCCTTGAGAGTGTTCTTTACTTGGATGGGGGTTGAATGGGTTTTTCTTCTCCATGGAAACTGTCCTGTGATTATCAGGCCTTTTTGAGTTCCTGAGCTCACCAGTGTACTCTTTTTTTTAACCAGAATGTACCAAACTGTTGATTTGGACACTCCTAACATTTCCACTATCTCTCTGGTGGATTTCTTCTTTTTTTTCAGACTAATGATGGCCTGTTTCAATTTCATGAGCTCCTTTGATTGCATGATGTGGGTTCACAGCAACAGCTTCCAAATGCATATGCAACACCTGGAATCAACTCTAGACCTTTTATCTGCTTAACTGATGATGGATTAATGAGGGAATAGCTCATGCAGCCCATTAAGCAGCTTTTGAGCTGTTTGAGTTCCCTTGAAAAAGAGGGAGCTGTATATCTGTAAGTCCTAAACCCTTCCTCCAATTAGGATGTGAATACCCTCAAATTAAAGCTGAGAGTCTGCATTTTAAGCCCATATTGGTTATATAACTGTCTTGAATATGTTTTGGTAAACAGCTAAAATGCCAAAACAGTGTCTCATGGTCTATTTTCCTGCCACGTAGAATAGTTTATTCTGCCCAGATATTAGAAATATAACAAATCGGACACACATGCCTTTTTATTACAAAAGAGCTATAATATATGTACTTTGTTCCAAGAACCGGTTGCTAATACATTTAATACAAAGCATCCTGTACCTACATTTTATGTCACTGGAATTTATCTTGGTTCAAAAACGAACATTTTTTTCCTATACTTTTATCATGCACCTGTTTTACAAATGTTAAGAAACCAACTGCGGGGAGCTTTGAAGAGAACTGGAGATAACCAAAGCTATTTTAGATATTCAGACCAATTCTTAAAGGGGTTTGTTTGAATAATTAAATGTTATACAATTTTCCCAAAAATTTTCTGTATCAATTCCTCACAGTTTTCTAGATCTCTGCTTGCTGTCATCCAATATCAGTGGATAAAAATCAATCCATGGTCATGTGATTTATAGTTTATGGTCTGTATATCACATGACCATGGACTGATTTTTATCGTCTGGAGGTAAACAATGAATGGCGGCAAGCAAAGATCTAGAAAACTGTGAGGAATTGATACAGAAAGTATATTGGAAACATTTTTAACATTTCATTATATGTTAAATTCCTGGCAGTAAATGTTCAATCCTCCTGCAACATCACCACAGGGGAATGCAGTGACAATTCAGGTCTTCCAGAGACAATCTTTGCAGTTACTCTTCACCCTGGATAATAGACTAGAGAACCAAAGGTTATCCTAGACAAATAAAGTCAGTTTTTGTTATGAGCTTTTAGGATTAGTTAAAATATTATTTTGAGGATTAATTAATAAAGACACTTTTAGGTAACATGATCCTTAGATGCCGGGAATAGGAGACTTCTTTGATCCAAGTACTATTTACATTGCACCCAATAATACACCAAGACTTCAGAAACGCGTTCGAGGCATGACCACATCCTGAAACCCATGTAAGTAGTAACATCACTTGGAGAGGACGGTCCCCTGAAGTCTATGTTTATTTGTCTCCATTACATCCTTACCATTTGAAGTATATGGCAATAAACCAACAGTGGCAGGAAAAAAAAGGTTAGTTTATGGCAATTAGGAGCTAAACTCGTTTACTAATGCTTTTTAATTTCACTCTTAGCCAAGGAGTTTGGCGCAATCTCCTAATTAATGATCCTGGTGACATTTTGTTAATTCCTGTGGTGGACATATGTGAGAAGTTGTGGCAACATTACATTGTATATTGGTGTATTTCTGTGTGATGGTGTAAAGGTGTGCATTCATTGGTGGCACACATCACTCACAGCTTGTTTATTCATTTGATTGTAGAGCAAGTCAATTTTTTGTACGTTTACTAAATAAAATCTCGTTTCCATTGTAATTTTTTTACCTTTTGATGCCCCACTTGCCACTTTTGTAGATAGTGAGTGTAGTGGGGTGGGGATGAAGGGGGCCTCAGACAGATTTACTATAACTTGTATCAGAAAACTGGCATGAGTTAGGAACTGGCATAGATTTCATTTCCGGCACATGGGACCTCCCGAGACGTGCCAGAATAATTAAGAGACCAGAGCCACAAATGGATTAAGACCAGCGCACAAAGTGCTGGTCTTAATAAATCAGCCCCAATGTGTGAACCCAACATAAAACAGATAAAGCTGATTGCAAACATGTTTTTTCGTGAGATTCCAGGGAAGCCGCCCTCAGTGCAGGTTTTGCAGATCTATTCTCTGAATCCTCAACTAAAGTGCATTCAGTTCTAGAAATATAATAGTTTTGTCTGCTTCATTACAAGAAATTCAGCAGAGGAAGCAGCTGTATGTTCTGAAAGAATCATCTCCAATGGGAACAGTGAGAATTCAGATATAACATTTATATATTGTGGCTATTGGAGCATAGTGAAGCTTGTCCTGAGATGACCTCTCAGGTATAGACAGAAACCTGCCAGCACATTTATATCATATTATGCTGGTCCCTATGCCCCTAGAGACTCATATACAGGCATAGTTTGAGAGTCCCATAGATGTTACATGTGTAAGAATGGAATACTATTTTTTATTAAAAATTTTAAAAAAATTAAATAAAAGGAGTGATAAGTAGTACAGTTTTTACTGGACATGAAGCCGTCTGACCGTAGGGGAAGTTAACTCAAGTGCTATAAATTAAAGCACATTTGCTAAAAGCAAAAATGTCTCATCTCTGCTCTTCGTGACCTGACATGACCGTGGTAAACCTGGTCTGAGCCAGCGTTGGCTTGCCAATAGTCTTTTGGCGTTAAATAAAAAAAAAATTGTATTTACATTATAAACAAAGGCAAATGCTTTATTTTTGAAAGCCTTGACACTGTGCCAGCTAGATCCAAGCAGTGCCCAATAGATCTCAAATTATAATGGGATGTAATGAAAGCTTGTAATCTCACTGAGCCTCAGTGCTACAATATAATTTCCTATCATGTATACAAGTGATTTCAGATCAGGCTGAAGGCACTGTGCAGAGTTTTTGGAAATGTTTTTCTCATGGTTAAATAAGTTTCCCAGCACTGCAGGAGAAACTGCATGTAAGAATGCTGAGGTTTTGGGGTGGCACCTCTGTAGGGCCTGTCCAACACTGTGCTGCTGTGCAGATCCATCCTAAGTCTACAACCTTGCGCTTGTCTATCGATGGAGTACAGATTTCATAATGTCATAAGGCTGGAATCAGATTTAGAAGTCAAAGCCAGGAGTTGTCCAATATAAAAACTGCATGTGTGACTCCAGCCTTACATAGCTTGTATCTCCTAGGAAGCCAACAGGGAGATTCATGGCTTGTTCAAGCAAGCTTATATCCTCGAACATGTTCCTGGTTACACATGACAGAGTCCAATTACATTTTTGGCTGTAAATATACAGCACCCACACAAAATAGAGCATGGCACCTTCACTCCCATAATGCTCTCTGGTTCTCTGGTACCAAGAATTTAAGAACATTTGTAATTTAGCTCTGCCATAGATATATATATATATATATATATATATATATTGTGGTAAAGTGTATGGTAAAGTGCTGGACGGGGTGTATATCTCGCCTGGTTTCCTCGGCCAGACGAGGTAACGGAAATCCAGGAAGATACATGTTGCCTTAGCAGAGCATAGTCTGCTAGGGATTTTCTTTAAGTTACATGGGCTGGATTTTCTGGACTGGAGGACAGGTTGGTAGTGGGAGTCTTCCAGTCCACACCCATAATCCACTACTGGGTTTTCCCCTACTCCTTGGTACTCTCAGCTGAGGCTTCCTGTCAATGATTTCTGAGGAAAGAAGCCTGGCAAAAGGAGGGCTGACAGGTGGCAGGCTGGGAGAGAGAGCATCCCTGGAGTGGAGGTTTATATACTTTTCACTGTTTCTTGCGGATATGTATTTGCCTGCACTAGGCTAGTGAGGGGCATGCTGCTGTTTATTTAGAGCCGGACAGGCTTAGGCTTTTGTTTTGTTTATATAATGTTGTTTTGTGCTGAAGCGCCTACATAAAGGACCATTGTAGTTTTAAAACCTGCTGCCTGTGTGAACTTGGTCATTGCCGACCCACACCGTGTGAGCTGTTTTCCCTACAATATATATATATATATATATATATATATATATATATATATGTGTGTGTGTTATTGTGTCCTGTCACCACCGGTACACATAGCATAACATAACATTTAATGCTATCATAATAAATGATCTGTCAACATGATGAACACCATGGTCCTCTAGTGGGATACCTATTCTTTGTAGAAACCCTCTGCTCTGGAAAATAGATGGAGTCCAGACTAGAGGTTCATTCATATACCTCATAGCTGGGGATATACAAGCAGTAATCTCATTGGGTTATTAAAACATATGTCATTTATATGCTGCAACTAGAGCATATAATGTAGAGTGGCCTCCGCTGTGGGTTTTAAAACCACAACATGTCAAGTATTGCTGCAGGTTTAAAGGGGTTATCCATCCGGTTTCTAACACTGATGGCCTATCCTTAGGTCACTGGTACTGAGACAGCGGGGTTCATGGTATTGTTTACGTCATACAAAATGTAGCGGCGAGTATAAGTACTGCAGCGCCACCACATAGATTTCAATGGGACATTGCTGCTGTACCTACACTCGTCGCTACAATTTGTACAGCGAGTGAGCAGCTCGGCTCACGGTATGTAAACAACACTGTGAACTGCGCTGTCTCTGTACCGTTGACCTGTGGGGGTTCCGGGTGTCTCCCTCGGATCTAATATTGATGGCCTATCCTAATCATAGGCCATCAATGTTAGAAACCGGATTACCCCTTTAATCTAAGGCCGGGGACATGTTGATTCAAATCGATTTACAGTTGCAGCATAGTGAATGGAATTTAAGAAATTTCCAGCAACATCCTACTTAAAAAAATCTGCAGCGCAAAATGACTTGCTATGGAAAACACTGCTGAATGACCTTGTGGACACAATGCAGCATTTTTGCTATGTGTAGCCTTACTCTTAGGGTGACAATTGCCACAGCAGCCTGCAGAGGAATGTCACAGAAATTCTATTACAGAAATTCTGCAGTATGTTCATCCTGTATCACCATAGCCTCAGGGCACCTTCACATGTGGCAGACTTGTTGCAGAAATTTCTTCAAGTGTCCCATTCATCTAAATGGAACTTGAAAAACTCTAGGGAAATTTATTAAGACTGGTATTCTGTACGGCAATCTTAATCCATTGCCCCTTTGTTGCTAAGTGTGCCTGAATTATTAGGAGGCTCCAGCCTCTTAAACACTTCAAGGGACACTCCTATGAACCAGAATGGATATCTACACCAGCCAGGAACTTATGTAGATTTCCTATATCACTCACACCAGTTTTCTAACATGAGTTATAGTAAATTTTGCTTTTTATGAGTTATATTTATGTTTGACTTGAGGGGCTCTTTCATGATTGTTTATTGACTTCTTGTGGTTATCTTGGGCTTTATGCTATATTATATTCCACAGCAGTATATACAGTAGATCCCCATTATTGTATGGGGCTCTTTGGTACGACTGTATGTGTTTTAGGCTGAAGGTCCACATTGTGAAAATACAGCGGCAAAAAATGATGTGTTTTACAGTACCTGCAATGTGAATGAGATTCTGGCTAATCCCATCCACACATTGCAGAAAAAAATCTGCAGCAGAAAAACTGAGTTTTCAGAAATCCCTGAGTCTTTGAAAATCGCAGCATGTCAATTATACTTGCAGAATGCAACATTTGCCATATAAGTATAATAGGGGCAGAAAGTCTGCATAGGAAAACTCTGCGAAAATGCAATAAAAAATGCTGCAGAAAAAAATGTGATGCGTTTCCGCTACAGGATTTTCTGCAACTTTTTTTTTTTCCCTGCGTTCTGCTATGTGCGTCATCTGGTATGCATTTCATGATCTGCTGTGTGTTTTTTTGCATTTTGAGCAATATGGATAACTGTCTAGGACTGATCTGATTATAATGTGAATAAAATAAGCAGTAGGAAATAAACAATCAATAACAGATATCACAAACTGCATATTAGGAAATCATATACAGTCCCTGGCACTATAAATGCATTATAAATCAACTTGGGTTGTCAGTGCTTTATGTACATGTTCAGTCACATTTGGATACACAGAAATGTAATCTATGGGAACGTTAGGAGGACACGTAGCTGTTGTAGTTAAATGTACCTTGTAAGTCTGTTAGCAAGTCTTGTACAAGGAATGGTCATACTATATACAACGCTATAGTTTATTTTAAGTGCAGAGCCCAAGGAGACCCCTGCACCTGATTTATGACCCCCAAAGTACTTCTTAAAGTCACCACACCTATTTCCCATGCATGGTTTGGCTACAACAGGAGACGGGTTTCAAATATACATTGTATGTCATTCTGTAATTCAAGATGTTAAAGCCAAAGCCTCTGGCACCAGCAGTACTGCTAATCCCTTGCAGCATATCACTTTAGTTCTTCCTATCCATCCTGATGTGCAAGTGCTTTCAATTACCCATAGAGTAAACATAGCACACATGCTAAGCCATGCCTTCAGCAGTTCATTGAGTCATCCTATGTTGTCAAGTTGTTATACAAAATATTATTATTATGCTTGCTGATATAGCGCCATCATATTCCGCAGCGCTTTACAGACATTGACAGTCACTGTCCCATATAGGGCTCACAATCTACATTCCCTATCAGTATGTCTTTGGAGTGTGGGAGGAAACCGGAGTACCCGGAGGAAACCCACGCAAACACAGGGAGAACATGCAAACTCCTTGCAGATGATGTTCTTGGCAGGATTCGAACCCAGGACTTCGGCGCTGCAAGGCTGCAGTGCTAACCACTGAGCCACTGTGCTGCCCTAAAATAGAATTTTCTGTTCTATTAGATGCTGGAAAAAGCTGTGTGACAACCAGTAGTCACAATTAAAGCTTTTAAAGGGGTTGTCATTAAACCACCCCAGACTCCCATAGTGGAAATCTGACTAGTTAGATCTGTGCTCAATAATATGCATGGCAATTATCACACCGTCCCATCACTGTAGATTGCAATGCAATAACGTGCGTCGCCACCAGTAATATCAGGATAGTAAAACCAAGCATTTTTTAATTTTGCCTTTGATCTGACCAGTGTTCCAAAATATGTCTCCATTATTAGGAAAAATCTGTGACAGCCATGATGTAGACCAAGCTCAGTGTACAGTCATGGCCAAAAATTTTGAGAATGACACAAATATTATATTTTCACATGATCTGCTGCCCTCTGGTTTTTATGTGTGTTTGTCAGATGTTTTTATCACATACAGAAATATAATTGCATTCATATTATGAGTAACAGAAGCTTATATTGACAGTTAGAATGAGTTAATGCAGCAAGTCAATATTTGCAGTGTTGACCCTTCTTCTTCAGGACCTCTGCAATTCTCCCTGGCATGCTCTCAATCAACTTCTGGACCAAATCCTGACTGATAGCAGTCCATTCTTGCAGAATCAATGCTTTAATTTTGTCTGAATTTGTTGGTTTTTGTTTGTCCACCCGTCTCTTGATGATTGACCACAAGTTCTCAATGGGATTAAGATCTGGGGAGTTTCCAGGCCATGGACCCAAAATCTCTATGTTTTGTTCCCTGAGCCATTTAGTTATCACCTTTGCTTTATGGCAAGGTGCTCCATCATGCTGGAAAAGGCATTGTTGAGCGCCAAACTGCTCTTGGACGGTTGGGAGAAGTTGCTCTTGGAGGACATTCTGGTACCATTCTTTATTCATGGCTGTGTTTTTAGGCAAGACTGTGAGAGAGCCCATTCCCTTGGCTGAGAAGCAACCCCACACATGAATGGTTTCAGGATGCTTTACAGTTGGCATGAGACAAGACTGGTGGTAGCGCTCACCTCTTCTTCTCTGAATAAGCTGTTTTCCAGATGTTCCAAACAATCGAAAAGGGGATTCATCAGAGAAAATGACTTTACCCCAGTCCTCAGCAGTCCACTCCCTGTACCTTTTGCAGAATATCAGTCTGTCCCTGATGTTTTTTCTGGAGAGAAGTGGCTTCTTTGCTGCCCTCCTTGAGACCAGGCCTTGCTCCAAGAGTCTCCGCCTCACAGTGCGTGCAGATGCACTCACACCTGCCTGCTGCCATTCCTCAGCAAGCTCTGCACTGCTGGTAGCCCGATCCCGCAGCTGAAACACTTTTAAGAGACGGTCCTGCCGCTTGCTGGTCTTTCTTGAGCGCCCTGGAGCCTTTTTGGCACCAATGGAACCTCCCTCCTTGAAGTTCTTGATGATGCGATAGATTGTTGACTGAGGTGCAATCTTTCTAGCTGCAATACTCTTCCCAGTTAGGCCATTTTTGTGCAGTGCAATGATGACTGCACGTGTTTCTTTAGAGATAACCATGGTTAACAGAAGAGAAACAATGATGGCAAGCACCAGCCTCCTTTTAAAGTGTCCAGTGGTGTCATTCTTACTTAATCATGACAGATTGATCTCCAGCCCTGTCCTCATCAACACCCACACCTGTGTTAATGGAGCAATCACTGAAACGATGTTAGGTGGTCCTTTTAAGGCAGGGCTGCAATGATGTTGAAATGTGTTTTGGGGGATAAAGTTCATTTTCTAGGCAAATATTGACTTTGCAAGTAATTGCTGTTAAGCTGATCACTCTTTATAACATTCTGGAGTATATGCAAATTGCCATTAGAAAAACTGAAGCAGTAGACTTTGTAAAAATTAATATTTGTATCATTCTCAAAACTTTTGGCCATGACTGTACACACTTATCACAGATGAAAGTCACTGCGGTCTTGTGACCACAGCCATGCCTAGTTTGGAATTTTTGTGACCATTGTGTTGCACCCATAGCGAGTCACAATGAGACTACATTCACTATCATTAGGTTAGCACTGTATTTATTGCAGCTATGATCTTTGGTAGCACAATGGCTGTCAAGTTACCATGTTGCCCCAGTCTTAGACAAGACAGATGTAAAGAGGACATGTCACCTCTCCAAACATGTCTTTTTTTTTTTTAATAAGTGTATTCTGCATAATAAAACAATTACAGGTCATTTTTACTTAATGCTCTCCATTGTGCCATTACTCTGTTATTTTTCCTAGAATAAATCAACAACTGGGTGGTGTTACCAGTTGTGGGGGGGTCTCTACACAGTCTGACATCGGTCAATCAGTGTTCTGGTATCAGACTTTATAGGGACCACCAGCTGTCAAATCTGCCGTGAACACACCTTGAGGCTAAGACCCCAGGTAGTGAGCCGCAGCGAAAAAGCACTGCTGGAAAAACTGTGCCAGAAACGCATTGTGGTTTATCCCACAGCACTTTTCACAGAAAGTCTGCAGAGTTTTACTTTCTGCTTCAATTATACCTATGGAAACGCCGGCGATTTCCCTATAGGTATAACTGACATGCTGCAATTTCCAAAAATGCAATGGTTTTGGATATCGCAGCATTTCCGCTGCACGTATTTTTCTGCAATGTGTGGATGGAATTCACTAGAGTTGCATTCATTTTGCAGGGAATATGAAACACTGTGGCATATCCGCTGCGGCCAACCCACGCCGTTTACACTACGTGGGTCCCCGGCTTAAAGAAGCATATGTTTAAAGATATCCACAACTATCAATCCTTCCATAAGGAAAATTGATCAGATTACTACATACAGTAGGTAGGTCTTCCAACAGTCTTGAAGGAGTTCCCAGAGATGCTTAGCACTTGTTGGCCCCTTTGCCTTTACTCTGCGGTCCAGCTCACCCCAAACCATCTCGATTGGGTTCAGGTCTGGTGACTGTGGTGGCCAGGTCATCTGGCGTAGCACCCCATCACTCTCCTTCTTGGTCAAATAGCCCTTACACAGTCTGGAGGTGTGTTTGGGGTCATTGTCCTGTTGAAAAATAAATGATGGTCCAACTAAACGCAAACCGGATGGAATAGCATGCCGCTGCAAGATGCTGTGGTAACCATGCTGGTTCAGTATTCCTTCAATTTTGAATAAATCCCCAACAGTGTCACCAGCAAAACACCATCACACCTCCTCCTCCATGCTTCACGGTGGGAACCAGGCATGTAGAGTCCATTCGTTCATCTTTTCTGCCTCGCACAAAGACACGGTGGTTGGAACCAAAGATCTCAAATTTGGACTCATCAGACCAAAGCACAGATTTCCACAGGTCTAATGTCCATTCCTTGTGTTCTTTAGCCCAAACAAGTCTCTTCTGCTTGTTGCCTGTCCCTAGCAGTGGTTTCCTAGCAGCTATTTTACCATGAAGGCCTGCTGCACACAGTCTCCTCTTAACAGTTGTTGTAGAGATGTGTCTGCTGCTAGAACTCTGTGTTGCATTGACCTGGTCTCTAATCTGAGCTGCTGTTAACCTGCGATTTCTGAGGCTGGTGACTAGGATGAACTTATCCTCCGCAGCAGAGGTGACTCTTGGTCTTCCTTTCCTGGGGCAGTCCTCATGTGAGCCAGTTTCTTTGTAGCGCTTGATGGTTTTGGCCACTGCACTTGGGGACACTTTCAAAGTTTTCCCAATTTTTCAGACTGACTGACCTTCATTTCTTAAAGTAATAATGGCCACTCGTTTTTCTTTACTTGGCTGCTTTGTTCTTGCCATAATACAAATTCTAACACTCCATTCAGTAGGACTATCAGCTGTGTATCCACCTGACTTCTGAACAACACAACTGATGGTCCCAACCCCATTTATAAGGCAAGAAATCCCACTTATTAAACCTGACAGGGCACACCTGTGAAGTGAAAACCATTTCAGGTGACTACCTCTTGAAGCTCATCAAGAGAATGCCAAGAGTGTGCAAAGCAGTAATCAAAGCAAAAGGTGGCTACTTTGAAGAACCTAGAATATAAGACATTTTCAGTTGTTTCATACTTTTTTTGTTAAGTATATAATTCCACATGTGTTAATTCATAGTTTTGATGCCTTCAGTGTGAATCTACAATTTTTATAGTCATGAAAATACAGAAAACTCTTGGAATGAGAAGGTGTGTCCAAACTTTTGGTCTGTACTGTATATCATTCATGTTCACTATCATTTTCAGTCAATCTGGCTTCTGACCCCACAACTCTGCTAAAACTCCCCTAATCAAAAGTAGCTAATGATCTGCTAGCTGCCAAAAGTCAACATCACTCTGGTCTTCTCCTTCTAGACCTATCCTCTGCCTTGGACACTGTCAACCACTCCCTTCTCCACCATTCTGGGTGGAATCTGCATCAGATTCAGGGGCAAAATCCGTGGCAAATTCCTGTGTGAACGTACCCTAAATGTGCAGTTGCTGAGGTAGGAAGAGATGCAGTAAAGGCCCAAGTCTGTGATGCTAAGGGTTAAGGAGTTTTTAACAGAAGGGATTGGTTGACAGTGTCAAAGACAGAGGATAGGTCTACAAGGAGGAGACCAGAGTGGTGGTGTTGGCTTTTGGCAGCTGTGGTTTTCAATGGGAGGCAGAGATCACAGTAGGACGCTGAAAAAATAAGTGTCCTCCTGGATCTTGCCACGAAAATCGCGGCTCGAGACTCCTTGCTGATTGGGCCCATTCATCTGTGCCTTCTTAATTCTCTACTTATCTGACCTTCACACAACTGTATCCAAGACATCTCCTTTGCATCCTTCATGCACTGGAACTCTCCACTGTGCTACATAAAACTGACCCCCACAATCAATCTGAAAACTCACCTTCAGAAAAAGCCTACAACAACACACTGCTACCATCTGAACAGCATTACCCATACCTAATGTATTCTTTTCTCCTCTTACATATATCAGAGTAATAGCTTAGCTGACTGAATGTAGCACATGTTTATTGGCTGAAACAAATAATATTATTAAATGGATTTTCCTCCTCCCACCAACCCTGACGAGGGCATTAAGGCGATTGTGGCAGCGTCTTCTTCAGCCTGCAACATCACATACATGGGCCAGGTACAACTATACAAATGTACTGCTGGTCTTCAATGAAGTGGTCAACCAAATGCCATTGCCCCTTAAACCAGCTGACCATGTGGAGTGCTAGATGTCGAATGCCCACTGATCTGATATGGATCACTTTTCCTTAGGATATCAGAATCAATGGGCTGTGTCTGGTTTAGCAGGTGTGATTAGGTTTATGGGTATCTTTAGAAACAGCGGAATAACATGGTTAAAATTGGACAGAATAAAATAAATAAATAAATAAATAAATAAATAAATTCTTTTACCATATTTTCTTATGTTTTTTTCTTCACTGTCTTTATGCAAGTTCTTGTAATCCCTATGGTGCTAAAAGGGAGTATATACTTACTGTCTGCCAGCTGCCTCCTTGTCTTACATTCCTGATATTCTCATTAAGACTAAATCCACTTCTGTGACATGGGAAGACAGCATGTCACTGTGTTGTGAACATTGTACACTTTTCACACTACTCTCCATATCTTTGCACACTTTGCTGCATAAATCTACTTACATTTTATATATTACACTATAATAACTAGATAGAACCCAGACAAGTGATGCAGCCTCTTTTTAGGTCTCATTCACACACACGTTAAAAATGGGCATGCAACAACCCTTTTTAAAGCATATTGATTTAACAGGCAACATTAAAAAAATAAATACATTTTAAGAGTGACGTTTTGACTAATGAAAGCTTCATTAGACACTCTAATGTGTGCCGGAGCAGTGTATTACTGTATTACATACACTGCAGCCCTGCTCTTTTGGCGCTTTTCTTTTGTATAAGCGTACATCGCTCCTTCATTGAGTCTGATGCCATCTTTATACTTGCTTGTGCAGCATCCTTTTTTATCATCTCTGGCACACATTAGAGAGCCTGATGAAGGCTTAATTCACCAAAATGTAACACTTAATTTTGTGTTGCCTGTTTATTATATGAATTAAAATCCAAGTATTTGCATCATCTCAAGAGAGTGCTGAAGTTTTTGGTACACAGTGAAGAGACTGCAGTCTGAGGGCTGTGGTTGTCCCTTTAATCTGCTGATTGGTGGGGGTGTTGGGAGTCAAACCCTCCCACCAATCTGATACTGATGATTCAGGATAGGTCTTCACTATTAAGGTCTCAGCAAAACGTCTTAAAGTCTATAAGGAAATATAAAGCACTTTTGGTGCCTTATACTGTAGTAAACTACAGCTGTCTATAACCATCTCATTTTCCAGGTCACATAACAAAACATCCATTAGAACACATAACTGGAAATACAGGTAATATTTAATTATTTTATTAAGCTTTTTTGGAACAGTAGATAACTTAAAAGTTATTTAAAGTGCTCCTTACAGTGACTTTATAAAAAGGTGTTTGATAACCAATTCTCCATGTTTGTGAATATCCACTGCAATCTAATAAAATGTTATCCGTTTTGTACATTAACAAGTCTGCATGACCTCATATCTCACCACTTGTGGCAATTTGTAATAGAGAAGTCCGGTTACCTATTACCACCCATAAACAGCAACAAAGATTATGTATATCAATCCAGACAATGTTATTTGCAGGTTTCAAGGCAATCATACCCTTTTACAAATGAGAATATTAGCATAAAATAAACAAAATAATTTTATTCCGGTGCCACGCAGGCTTCATGTGGATGGCAGTGTTGTGTGCGTTAAGTCCTGATGTCTCCTGAGTGTGGTGTTGTATGGCCTCCATGTGCTGTCATACAGGCCCTGTCAAGTGCTGTATGTACTGTCCTATTCTCTCCTAGAAGCAGACTATGTGCATACTGCCTTATATTGATGTGTAAACCATTTGGTGACATTATGTGCAGTATAATGGTAAACAACTATTACTTGTCTGAACGACGTTACAAACGCTGTATACGAAAATGAGAAGTCACATGGACATTAAAATTTCCAAACCCAAATTCTGGGTATTAACTGTTTACAACTCACTCTAAAAAGTTGCAGAGAACTAAAATGCTGAAATACAATGGACTTTAGTTTTTCAATGCTGTTGCACCAGTGGTTGGAGTAGCAGCATTGCGGTTTATACACAGTGCACTTCAAAGCTTTAAAATACTGAACTGGTTACAAAACACAGTGACAATAGAATCACAACACTTATTACAGCTCACAAATATTTTACAGCAGACAGTTAAGTTACCCCCTAAATCAGTCGCTACAGTTAATTTGGACATTAGGATTTAATGACGCTTTTAATTGAGTAGTGACAAATCCCAAATTGTAGCAGCCTAATCATGTTAGAATCTGCTCCATTTTATCCAAAGTCTGGGATCCTGTCCCTGATGGAGATTTTCCCACGCACAGTGACAATTACAGACGGAAAGGAGGGGCGTAAATAAAGGAAATGGCGACTCAATGATCACATGGTGCGCAATGCTACTGTCATTAACTCGTCTGTTGTTCAGTTGTCGCATCCTAGAAGCTCCATCCGCAGCGTGATCCGCTCATGCCAGGACTGGGGAAGAATACGCACATAACGGGCTGAGAATGGAGGACTGAAGAGGTTCCTTTTGTGGGAGTAGTTGTCAGTATTTCCAAGAAAAACCTATAAAAAAATCAGACATTGCAATCAGAAATTTTTGATATGACAACACATGGCAAAGTAGGACATTATATATGACACTAGATACACCCAAGCGATAACTAAAAGAAGCAAAGAAACACTCTAAGGCTAGGTTCACATCTGCGCTAAGCAGTTGCCTGTGGACACTGGCAGACCCCACAGACTGTAATGGGGTCCTCAGTTTTTATACTGAAACCAGCAGAGAAAAGTCCTCTGTAAAGGAGACTCCGGCGCAGATGTGAACTTAGCCTGAGGCTTCTTGCACAAGACCGTTGTGGTTTTTACTGTCTGCAAAAAAGGATCCACATTCTACAAAAAACATATCTTCATTGGATCAGTATGTCATCTGTAATGACAGATCCACAAAAAGACCTGTGTGATCCCATACATCTGTATGGGCAAGTATGTACCCCAGGAATAGGAGTAGCTTCAGCATGTTTCTATGGCAAAGGCACTGATCTGTAAAAACTATGGACGTGTATGGGGCAATAGAAATGAAAGGGTCTGTATACTATCCTTAATTGGGCATTCATAATTGTAGGCACTTGAAAACAACTACGGCCGTGTGTATGGGGTGTAGGGGCAAGTGTTTGGGTTTGCCTGAACTAAGTGCCTGTCCATAGTTTAATGAAAGTATGCTTTCTAACCACTGTAATGACTGCACTGAAGAAATGCAGAAGTAGAAATTCTCAAATAGGTTATAAAAATTATAGGACCCATATGAAATTATGATATTAAGTATGGATGGTCTGCCAAGAACTGAAAAACCCTGACTGATAACCTGCATGTGCCTTAAAGGGGTTTTCTGGGCAATTAAAAAAAAAATAAAAAAAAAATCAGTGCTATTAATAGGTTAATAAGTGCACCCAAATAACTTTAGCAGTGTTTTGAGTGATTTCTGGGTTTCTCTGGGAGCTCCTGGCATCTTCTGCATTTGTTTGCATGGGTATCTTCCTGTTCTGTTTTCATACAACTAACATGATGCATTGCACTTCACTCAGAGCTGACTCACACTACCTCCCCCTCTCACTCCCTCACACCCCCTCCCTAGTATAGGTGATGTTAAGTTTCCGGGAAACTGAACATCACCGGAAAATCCGAAAATGTGCCTGGGGCGGTCATGTGACTGCCCCGGCGATCTAGGTAAATATACATTTGTTGTAATGTGGTCTGTGTAACATAGGACATGAAAGGTCCTCCACAGCAAATACACTCTGGTCACAGTGTAAGGATTTTGAATAAAGGATATTCCTTGATTAATTCCCTTATGGGGTATATAAAATTGATATCAAGATTGTATAGTAAGATTATATGTATTTTCTTGTTATACTAATGAGAATACATTTAGTTCCAAACAACAAACTAAGCCCTGCTAAATCTACAGTCATGGCCAAAAGTTTTGAGAATGATACAAATATTAATTTTTACAAAGTCTACTGCTTCAGTTTTTCTAATGGCAATTTGCATATACTCCAGAATGTTATAAAGAGTGATCAGCTTAACAGCAATTACTTGCAAAGTCAATATTTGCCTAGAAAATGAACTTTATCCCCAAAAACACATTTCAACATCATTGCAGCCCTGCCTTAAAAGGACCACCTAACATCGTTTCAGTGATTGCTCCATTAACACAGGTGTGGGTGTTGATGAGGACAGGGCTGGAGATCAATCTGTCATGATTAAGTAAGAATGACACCACTGGACACTTTAAAAGGAGGCTGGTGCTTGCCATCATTGTTTCTCTTCTGTTAACCATGGTTATCTCTAAAGAAACACGTGCAGTCATCATTGCACTGCACAAAAATGGCCTAACTGGGAAGAGTATTGCAGCTAGAAAGATTGCACCTCAGTCAACAATCTATCGCATCATCAAGAACTTCAAGGAGAGAGGTTCCATTGGTGCCAAAAAGGCTCCAGGGCGCCCAAGAAAGACCAGCAAGCGGCAGGACCGTCTCTTAAAAGTGTTTCAGCTGCAGGATCGGGCTACCAGCAGTGCAGAGCTTGCTGAGGAATGGCAGCAGGCAGGTGTGAGTGCATCTGCACGCACTGTGAGGCAGAGACTCTTGGAGCAAGGCCTGGTCTCAAGGAGGGCAGCAAAGAAGACACTTCTCTCCAGAAAAAACATCAGGGACAGACTGATATTCTGTAAAAGGTACAGGGAGTGGACTGCTGAGGACTGGGGTAAAGTCATTTTCTCTGATGAATCCCCTTTTCGATTGTTTGGAACATCTGGAAAACAGCTTATTCGGAGAAGAAGAGGTGAGCGCTACCACCAGTCTTGTCTCATGCCAACTGTAAAGCATCCTGAAACCATTCATGTGTGGGGTTGCTTCTCAGCCAAGGGAATGGGCTCTCTCACAGTCTTGCCTAAAAACACAGCCATGAATAAAGAATGGTACCAGAATGTCCTCCAAGAGCAACTTCTCCCAACCGTCCAAGAGCAGTTTGGCGCTCAACAATGCCTTTTCCAGCATGATGGAGCACCTTGCCATAAAGCAAAGGTGATAACTAAATGGCTCAGGGAACAAAACATAGAGATTTTGGGTCCATGGCCTGGAAACTCCCCAGATCTTAATCCCATTGAGAACTTGTGGTCAATCATCAAGAGACGGGTGGACAAACAAAAACCAACAAATTCAGACAAAATTAAAGCATTGATTCTGCAAGAATGGACTGCTATCAGTCAGGATTTGGTCCAGAAGTTGATTGAGAGCATGCCAGGGAGAATTGCAGAGGTCCTGAAGAAGAAGGGTCAACACTGCAAATATTGACTTGCTGCATTAACTCATTCTAACTGTCAATATAAGCTTCTGTTACTCATAATATGAATGCAATTATATTTCTGTATGTGATAAAAACATCTGACAAACACACATAAAAACCAGAGGGCAGCAGATCATGTGAAAATATAATATTTGTGTCATTCTCAAAACTTATGGCCATGACTGTATATAAGTGTATAAAGTAGCCTACTAAATTTACGGCATTGATGGAAGAAAATACCTTATCCGTTTTGGTTCTGCTGTCCTGGTATACAATCCATGTTGATCCATTGTTGCTATACGCTATTTTAAATGCTTCCACATATTGAATATTTCCAAAGTCTTTAGCACCCTGTGTGATAATTCCTGTGATCTTCTTAGGGGCTAATAGATCTACCTATTTAGGGGTAGAACATTCAGATGGTAAAATGAATGAAGATTAATTATTCTATAAGAATTAGAATTATTTGATATGATTTACAAAATAAAATTATTACATTCAAATACAATGCCATAGGTGAATATGCTTTGGATCTCTGTTGTGATAGAGGTAGTATGCAATAGAATCAAATACCCGCAGTTCTCAAACATGGTAGCCAATTGTTAATCCAAAACTAGACTACCTCATTGACAAATGTTGTGACAGATTTATGACTGCAAGGTCTCTTCTTTACTACATCTGTCACAACAAACATCACAAAAAATACTCTGATTTGGACAATGTTTGCAACCTGTCCAAGCAGCAACTTTTCACAAACTCTACATTCCGGAACAAATGGTTAATACATTTGTCACACACCAGATGTTAGACCCCATTTTGGTGCAAAATGCAGCAAACAGTCAGGCAGTGATCCAGGTAGGGGCGAGTTCATACAATGAGTATTTTTTTTTCCAAAACTGAATTCACATGAAAATCTGTATGCTTTTCATGCAAATTTTAAAAAAAATAATTTTGTTGTACATTGAGCGATGGATATTGCTCTTTGCTTTGCAGTGAATGAAGTCTTGGAAAAAATCCACAGCACGACTGCAGCCAATAGGATACGCTGTGGATCTGAAAATCCACAGGATGCCTAGAATATGCAGCTGAAAAGGGTTTTGCCATAACTCCATTCATAACACGTCAGTGCAGCTTGTTGTGGATTTCAGTTTGAGTATTTGTTCCGGAATCTTATTTGCAAATTCCAAAGTGTGAACTTTCCCTTATTCATCACGTATCATGAAATGAGTTCCGGAAGATCAGGAAGAAAACTAGGCCAGGGACCATATCACAACAATCCAAATGGCAGTGAGATAACATCTGTTTTCAAGCTGAAACAGCACTTGGAACATCAGAGTGTTCACTTATTTACACAGGATTACTGTCGGCCACGGAAAGAGCTAAAACACTGGGAAAAGCCAAAGAGGGTAATATATATCAAAGGTTCTCTACATCATCACTTTTATTTCTGACTGACTTAAGTTGTGTTTTCCTCCTCGATATAAACGCCATTATTTATTGTCACGCTGGTGGAGGTGCTTGACTTCTACGCGTGACTTCTTCTATGCAATACTCAGTTCTATTGATGTTCTTATACAAACTTTCCTCATCTCAGTCATTCAACTGTAACGTTCATGTATGGGGTAAAGACATCAAGCTTCACAATGCTGCAGATAGTGACAATAGTTTACAGCTGGCATGGTGTAACTACTGTCCGCAGCCGACAGGGTCAGTATAAACCGCCTGGGTGCTGACAGCTGTACTTTTCAATGTATGTAAATGTGCAATAAATAGACTGATTAGAAAATATGTATCCTGTTTATACAGAACCCACAGATACGAACTGTTCCCATAGAGACAGTAACATACATTGCTTTTACAACAATACGGAAGAAGGTTAGAAAGACCATGCACTGGTCTAACAATGACCAATGTCCAAAAGACACCATGCATATGACCTGTGAAAACCATCTTTATTGTTCATAGCAGCCAATTTCTGCAAAGCATTCAATTTTCAAAAACAGAATTTGAAAGTAAAGTCATGTTGTGATTGGTTGCTACGGGTAACAGTATTTTTTTTTTTTTTTTAAAGACAGCTTTTCTAACTTTCCCAAATTTTCTTTGTTGTCCATATCAAGGATTCACTGAGCAGCCTAAATTTTGCTTAAAAAAACAAACAAAAAAACCACACACACACACACACACACCCAGCAGTGCTGTCACATGTTGCTATAGGTAAAAAAGGCAAATTTTCCTTTTAGACAGTTTTCATTCCTCTCTTTCATATTTTGAATTGTGTAACTGGTGAAATAGCTGAAAATTATCTTGGCTGTGCGTTTATCTGAATAAAGTAATGTATGATGTAAGAGTAGTATTCTGTAGATGAGGCCACTGGATATGTCAGTGAAGTACTATATATGACATTCCATAATATTCAACTAGAATGTCCAGTCACAGTAAAATACAATTTCCTTCAACTTTTCAGGCAACTCCGTCACATTTTATAGAGCATATGATTCTGGATCAAAATGCAATGCACTTTAAATGTGTCTGCTTTCTGCCTGAAAAACCTCTATGAAGTTCCTGCCACTAGGGGTCTCCCTTCTAGCTTATTTGCACTTCAGTCTCTGCTGCTAAGCAAAGTACGTCCATAAATACATTAGATAAGCAAGACGTTTTCACAGTGAGCAGAAGGGGGCAGTTCTTTTCGCTCTTCAGAGTGAATGGGGGGGTTGATTCTCCTCACAGCCTGGACACATTTCTGCAAACTGTTGCTCTGTGCAAAGCACTGAAAATTCTGCAAACCTCACAGCTTACAATGCAAGAAAAAAAAAAGCCTACTACCCTACTTGTATCTATTTGTGGCTGCTTGTGTGATTGCAGATGGGATATTAATCACAGACAGCATGCAGCTTTCCTGACTGTACTCATAGATTGTTTTGGTCTGTGTTTTGCCTGCATGTATTTGCCCTCTATTTGCAGTTCAGTGTTCCTGAATCTCCTAGATTATGGTCACTTGGGCTTTTCTCAGCTATTTGTTTGCCATGGCATAGTTACTCCTGGCAGTATGGCAGAACAGTAATGGATAGTGGAGCATAGTAAACGCCCACAGCCTGATAGACAAATGTAAGATGTGCTTCAGCCATAATGGGGATATTAGCAGCAGAAAAACTGATAGGACAACGTGTAAAAAGGAACATTTTGAAAAAAAATAAAAATGCATACACTTCTACATGCATTCTTGAGCAAAAAGGTACCATAAAAACCTAGCTTCAATGAACGCACAACAAGGTAAAGGATAGGCAGATAAATTAGGGCATGAGAAATCGCTTGCTGGTCAGCTGACTGCGTGTTGTACAATATAAAAGACGCAGATTATCGGCAGCATGTGGCCTGTGTAAAGAGGAATGTGCTACCAATAATCAGCAGAAGATATCAATTGCAGTAGAGATCATTTCTCCCCCATTCAGTTTCCATCAGCCTGAGTAATAAGGTGCTCTAACAGACGGGTTCATCTTCAATGGGTGCTCGCCCTACGGCTGCATTCACATCTGTCTCCATTAAAGATTTAAAAAGAAAAAAAAAAAAAATGCTGGACAAAATAGTACATAGGACATGTGGTTTTGCTCCTATAACAGAGTAGAATAATGTAAATAAAACTAGTGTGAACCCAGCTTAATAACTGGGTGGACTTTCCTTCTGGGGTGCCTGGACTTTAGAGTTCCACAACTAGTCCTTTTCTCTCTGACCCGTAATATGTCCAAAATAATAATGTGAAACTCCACAATAGTACAGGATCATCTAGATCTCATAACTTGTAGCGAATAGGAAGAACATAAAATAAAAACATAGAATAACAAAAAGCTAAAACTGTATCTTATAGCTAACATAGTCCCCACAAATAAGTACATACCTGGAGCCATTCCGACTGATTATTCTCGGCGGCAGTCCAGGCATTGGTTTTCCCAATCTTGTCCAGGCGGCCATAGTGTGGTTGCCAGGTAAACGCATCAATTCCCCAGGTCTTGAAGACACTGGATGCTGTTATTTGCTTATCAGAAATCAGATGGTTTTTCAATCCGAGTGGGTCTGAGCAACCTACCATGTTGAAATACACTGTAACACAACGGTTTATAAAAGGGTGGGAAAAGAGGAGTGCTCAGAATTACAAGCTCAGTGCAAGCGTGACTTCTGAAGCAAAAGCAATACAATCCTGGGTGTGTGGATATATACACGTGCTACTATCATGGAGAATCTATGAAAAATATAACATGATAGCAACGTGTGTATAAACCATGACTGGTGAAAGAGAAGCTATGGATAATATATAGTACAAGCAGAAATGGGGACAGACATTGAAAGATAATAGCCCTAAAAGGGTCATATTTCTTTAAAAGCATCAAGGTGAGTGTTAGGACTACTAAATATAACTAAGATCTTAGTCTATTTTATAAGAGGCCCCGACCATGCTGAATAATAGTGACCCTACACATTCTGATCAGACATATCACTAGAACGAGCAGCCATCTGTTCTTAATCAATCAGATGGGGATTAACACTGGCAAAATCCAGATGACTGATGGGCATCATCTCCATGTGTGTGGTCACAGCCATGTCACATATGGTAAACACCAAGGAGAGCAAGAACCCATCACTCAGCTGCCAAATGCTGTAGAAGAGTACTGCTGGCTATAGGCACGAGAAGACTGATTGTCCGGATGACAGCTATCTCCCCGGTCTACCATAAACATGCTTTTCGGGTCAGGAGAGTGGGCATGTTATTTCTTTAGGAGGGGGGCACAGAGGTACATTGTCTTCAGATCACATATATTGTAAAATGGGACTAAATCCAACTCAATGCCAATCTTATTTATTTAAAAAAAAAAAAAAAAAAAAAAACGCACACGACATAAAACATCTTTTTCCCCCATTGAAGTCTATTGATGATTGGTTTGGGTTTGGTATGACCCCCCCACCCCAAGATTCTGCATTGCTAAAGTCCCTGTTCTATTATTGTATGCTTCCGTATCACTTCTTGATAATATTCTGGAGATAATGTGATAAATAATATTAATGATAGTATGGCCAAAATTTTTTAGTACATTATTACTAAGAAGGGATCATATACACACTTGGCTTTCATCTAAGAATATGACTAAATCTCCACCCTCTTTGAATCACCAAACCATACGATAGAAATAACAGGGCGATTTCTCCATAAGCTTCCCCATAACAACATAACACTGAACTGAGTCATCGTACGCCGACTTCAATGAACCTGTTTATGCAGTGTAATTTCACTCAATGCCATTAGATGGCGACACTGATAACATGATAATCCAGCCCAAACAACAGATCACATTTCTCATTGCTGGTACACGTTAGGGATTCTATTTTAGAGAAAACATTGTATAAAAGAACCGCATGGCAAGCTAAATATATATGTATTATTTTTTTTAAAGGGGCCTTACTGCTTCTCATGGGTATAAGCTCTTTGTTATAGGGAAGCCATCAACATCATCTGATCACTACGGGTCCAGATTCTCTTATGTCCAGCAATCGACTGTTAATGTTGTGTCTCGCTAGATATTAGGGTCTCTCTGCTCTGATTCATTACGTGATCCTGAGCAGAGGACCCCTTCAATGATAAACATACGCCCTAATAGATCCACCTCTATTTATCCTACTGTATGGTGTCAAAGTTTTCACTAAGTACATGGACAGATTATAAGCAAGCAGGTTTTTTTTTTTTTTTGGTTTTTTTTTTAAAGTTTTTTAACATATTTCACACCAAGTTTACATAGAATATTGATTTTAAAATAAATGTAAAAAAATACATTACAAAACATTAGTTACGTGGCCAGGTCAACAAGTTGGCCATACATATTAAAGGTAGGGTGAACCTGCTGACCAGTGTGTATATATTGAGAGAGGAAAAGATTGTTCTAAAAGGAAGATAATCCACAGCCAGAGGTATGTGAGATTCCAAAATACACTGTTTTTTAATAACAGAAAATCAGCAAAATTCGGATTTAGGATAGGATGTGACCAGAGATGGAATCATCATGTAACTAAGAACAAGTACAAGATTAATTCTATACGGGCACATTCATTTTCTGACCCCCGGCCGAATGGGCCTAATCAGTGGAGAGTCTTGAGCCGTGGACTCTGTCGCTGAATTAGCCATGAAATCCGTGGCAAGATAATGCAGGACACAATTCAGTGTCCTGCTCCAATCTCTGCCTTCTTTTGACTACAGCTGCAGACAAATTCTGCTGCTGATTTGATTTGGGGGCAGAATCTGCTGCTAAACCCGTGGCAGATTCTACTACGTGAGCGGGTACTAAATACCATCACTGTTTTATGTAGATTTACAAATATTAACAGTTTTAATAGATGTTGAATGTGCAGCTTTCCTTACCAGTACATGAGCTCAAGTCACTGCAACAGAAAGTTAGAGGAGCAGAAAATGTGAAAGAGAGAACAGTCAAACCAAAAGAAAAGAATTACCGCTCATTTCACAGCCAAAAAGTTCAAAACGCAGTGTGCAGGCTCTGTGACAGGTCACTGGGTAGACACGGATGTACTGTGCTGTGATTGGAGGACTGAATATATTAGCCTTTCTGCCATCATTGTCTACGTTGCCATGGAAAATCTAAAGGAATAACAGAAGAAAGTATGGTTTTCATTACCATCTATTTATTTTCTTCAAGTCACATATAGTAATTACTTATCCCTCAGAGGATATATATAAGGTTATTTTCTTATATTACTCAAATACACAATTTTACAAAGCAGATTTCTTTGTGTTTTATTTTATTATGTTGCCCACTGTAACCAAGCGGATTCATCTGGACATTTTAAAGGGAAAGATAATAAATGCAGGCATGTAATAGCCATAGATGCACTGGCAAATGTTGCTTGCACCCATATGAATAAATCCAATACGCATTCATTACTTGAATGCGGCACTTAGAAATGGCTGTGAATTTGGCAATATTGCAAAGTTGAAGCATGTCGCCACTACTAAGATCCAGGCAACATACAGCTCAGCAGTCTTCCCGTCTGCATTATCACATGAACCAGTCTCTCATATATTCTAGGGCTACACAGCGACTTCAGCCTTGTCACATAAATGTCCTACTGCCAGTGAATGTGCAATGCGGACATCTAGTAGGGTTGGATTTCTGCCAACTGTTGGGTCGCAGTTGTGGCCACATTCACCATCATAAAATGTGATGTAGTAGCAATACACAACACAGCTACATATCACTGTAACATACAGAGACGCTGCTTATATTGCCACTTCTTAAAAATCCTTCAGTTCCCACCTTCACTTTAACTGAAAAAATAAAAAAAAAAATAAAATGTACTAGTTATCTGGAAAATAATCATAGTAGAAAATGCCCACCTTGTCTTTGTTCTGTCCTTCAATCTTGTAAAAGGTGAACTCATGTCCCTCCACACTGTACGCCACCTTAAATTCCTTCAGGTACTCTGCTTTGCCCATCCGACTGGCACCTTGAGTAATGATCCCAGATACCCTCATCTGTCTTAACAGGTTAACCTGTAGAAAGATGGCAATACAGCCACGTAAGAAGAGGAAGTTATAGGAAAGATGTGGAAGAATAGACCATTCTTTACAGAGTGTCTGTCATCTAAACAGACCAATAGATTTTGCACATCCGATTTTTTGATCAGCCAGAATGTGGCCAAACAATGGTCTACTGCCTCTAAATGATAGATGGGCAAAATGGTGAAATTTTATGTGTATGGCAAATTTATGCTGGCCATAAACAATGTTTATTGGTGGAGAGCCATTTATCTCAGATCACGGACATGTAAGCTTGGATTGGTCTAGCTTGTATATACTGTACATTTAAATAGGTGGAGGTGCAAACAAAATATAGGGGACCCTAGTTCAAGAATAATATATGAGCCCTGTGGTCTCCAACAGTTTCCATCTTAAGTGTCTCTTTGACAAACTAACAGTAATTGTTAGTTGTGAAATTCATTAGCTCGGTCTCATATATGCTATCCAATAGACATGAAGGAGGTAGCAATGGCCCACTTTAGCTTCTATGGTTCTGTGAAGCTGCAAAGGGTGTACATATGGCTTGTATGCCCCTGGAATAGAGGTATGTGGGGATTTTCTACAATCGGAGCAAATAATCCAAAATATTAGAATCCAACATGTTATTGTTCTTTCCCCTATGACGACAGGTGTCAGAGATGATTGTAAGACAATTCTGACTAAATTGATATGCCAAAAATCAGCTGACATTTACCTGTCTCATAACCACAAGTTATCACATAAGTGTCAGATTGCTGGGTGTCCCACAACTAGGACCCCCAGCAATCATGAGAATAGGGGATCCCATTTCCTATTAAACAATGCTTGTGCAGGTGTACTGACACTTTACTAAATCTGTAAGGAACTGGTGGGGATAAAGTAATATAGCAGGGACCCCCAGTGATCAGGGATCTACGTTGTGTATATTGGAGTAAAGGGTCAGTCCTAGTGAAGATGCCCAGCACAGTATTTTTCAGGTAGCCAAGTTTTGTTCTACTTGCACATGTAATATCGCTTACACACATAGATCAGGAGTCTTCACAAAATAAACAGTCAGTGTGTGGAAAGATTGGTACTAAAGTGACAGGAGGGGCACTTGGGCATGGCTGGTATCAATCAATAGGGTATTTGGCAGTAAAGTCCAGGGATGACTTTGGCATTTCCTTGGATCGATGAATTGAGGTGTAATATAAAGGAGCTTGCACAAGACAATTTTTTTTTTTTTTTTAAAAACCCTTGCTTCAGCGTCATTTGCAATATTTTTGAGGAAATCTTCTCCAAAGTGCCCAGGTATTAAAAAGGGAGCTATATACACAGGTGGACAAAATTGTTGGTACCCCTCGTTTAAGAAAAACTCACAATGGTCACAGAAATAACTTGAATCTGACAAAAGTAATAATATATAAAAATTCTATCAAAATGAACAAATGAAAGTCAGACATTGCTTTTCAACCATGCTTCAACAGAATTTTTTAAAAAAGCTCATGAAACAGGCCTGGACAGAAATGATGGTACCCTTAACTTAATATTTTGTTGCACAACCTTTTGAGGCAATCAAACGATTCCTGTAACTGTCAATGAGACTTCTGCATCTCTCAACAGGTATTTTGGCCACTCCTCATGAGCAAACTGCTCCAGTTGTCTCTGGTTTGAAGGGTGCCTTTTCCAGACGGCATGTATCAGCTCCTTCCAAAGATGCTCAATAGGATTTAGGTCAGGGATCATAGAAGGCCACTTCAGAATAGTCCAATGTTTTCCTCTTAGCCATTCTTGGGTGTTTTTAGCTGTGTGTTTTGGGTCATTATCCTGTTGCAAGACCCATGACCTGCATCTGAGACCAAGCTTTCTGACACTGGGCAGCACATTTCTCTCTAGAATCCCTTGATAGTCTTGAGATTTCATTGTACCCTGCACAGATTCAAGACACCCTGTGCCAGATGCAGCAAAGCAGCTCCAGAACATAACAGAGCCTCTTCCATGTTTCACAGTAGGGACAGTGTTCTTTTCAAGATATGCTCCATTTTTCCATCTGTGAACATAGAGCTGATGTGCCTTGCCAAAAATTTAGATTTTTGTATCATCTGTACATAGGACGTTCTCCCAGAAGCTTTGTAGCTTGTCATAGAAATTTTATATATTATTACTTTTGTCAGATTCAAGTTATTTCTGTGACCATTGTGGATTTTGATTTCATTAAAACGAGGGGTACCAACAATTTTGGACCAGGGGTTTTGAGTAGAGGGCAGAGTAAATCCTGATGGGACCCTTAGCAGAGACAGTCAGAGTCCTGATTGAACCCCCACACAAGATGATTGACAGCTCTCCCTGTATCAGTGTGTACAGAGAAGGCTGTCAATCACTCTGGGTGTGGGCAGAGTAATCAGGACTCTCATTTTCTCTCCCAGGAGTCCTGTCAGGATTTGCTTCTCTCCCAATGATATTTCCTCCTCTGAGATAAGACAGCAGAAATTACCTGACAGGTGCTTTTTCTGGGTGGAGCAGAATCAGGGTCACTGAATTCGCTTTAAAGATTTTTGTATAGGTTTAAAATCACCTGTGTGATTTGCTTTTCTGGTGTGTCAGAAAAGGTGTGGCACTGCAAGCACACTGTCTATGGATGTACCATTCATACTATGGAGATACAAAAATCCCACTAAAGTAGACCTACAAAAACACCTACTTGGATCAAAAGATTTACTTTATGCTTACTGTGGCTTTTCCACTTTTGCATATGTTTGGTTCAGAGCGTGGAATCCTCCAGTGGAGCCAC
Organism: Leptodactylus fallax; assembly: GCA_947044405.1. NCBI lineage: Eukaryota > Metazoa > Chordata > Amphibia > Anura > Leptodactylidae > Leptodactylus > Leptodactylus fallax. Next base: position 1,076,845 of record CAMRHE010000122.1, on the reverse strand, counting down.
TTTGCATCTCTGAGCCTGACTTTGTAATGTGAGCAGCACTGTCTTTATGTATTGACTATACTAAAGTACATCGGCGCACATTGAAGCATAATGTAAATCATACAAAAGGCAAACAAGAAAAAAAAACAACCATGTCATCTTTGGTATTTTGTAACTGTGACAAACACAAGACCATCAGCAGATACCTGTATCCATGGGTGCTTGTCATAGCTACTTGCAGTCCAAGCATTAACTAATCCTTTATTGTTCAGTCGGGCAAGATTAGGACCCCAGCGCTGAAGGCCAAGAAATCCATGGTATAGAGAAGAAGCTATAATCTGGGCATCGGATATGGCGCCACCCTCCATTCCTAATGCATTTGCACAACCTAGGTAGTTAAATAGATTGGGGCAAAATTATAGGACAGAACAAAAGACGTAAGACATAAAACAGAAATATAACTTTCCAATGCATTTATGACAATACTTCTCAAGCCCTGTGTAATAAGATTTTTTTTTTTTTTTTTAATTTTAACTATGGTTTCCATTTCTCTCCATTTTTAAGATCCCTGCTTGCTGACCATGACTAATAATAATAAAAAATATATATATTGTTTACTTTCCAAGGTTAAAACCCCCTACAGAAATACAGCTGGGACTCGGTTATAATTGTATCCAGTGCAAACAATCCTTGTGATATAACCAGTTTAGACTATAGGGCACATTTCAGGGTTTTCACACTACGTTTGCTATAATGAATTCCAAAAGGGTAAACTCTCTTTGCATGCCCATATGCTTCCATTCGAAGACATAGACAAGGAAAGTGTCCTTTCAGCCTTCATTCTTCCCGCTGTACACACAGGCATACAGTAAGGTGTGGTATACATTAATTTTATAATAGAAGACTATGGGCGAAGAATACCACCAGAGACTTATACTGCTGGAGGAATAGGTCAGGAAATCCTCCCGACTTACACCTCTAATGGACACTGCAAAACGCAATGTGACATGACCGTTATGGCAAAGAATCAGGACAGGAGGAAGATGGCAGATGTTGCTGAAACGTTTAGCTCAGAGTACTGTCTAGACTGGATAAAAATGCAGCAAACTCTTATCCATGGAAAGTATTAGACTTCAATCTCTGGGTATAAACAGCATTCAATTATACTGACCACAAGCAGATACTTAAAGATGCAGAAATATGGTGTATTAGGGAACTACGTATCGCTAAAGAAAACTGGAAAAACCCTGTTATTTTCCCAGCATGTAAAATAGTTTTTTCTGTAAATATAATTCATCTTACATGGTCTGAAACCCATATCTCAGCACATGTTGTACAACTACAAACTCCAGCATCCCACTGCAGTCTACATCCTTCATGGCAAATAGTAACTAATGTATTTCATACACTAAAGTCACTTTGAGGTATCGTTAAAGCCCTACAATTTTTCTACTATATTTTCAGCACTAGTGCAAACTGTCCAACACTAGATAGTACCCATTTTGCAAGGGATCCTAAATAATCCTAATTGATTCACATTATATGGAGAAAAAAAAAGTATTGGACCCCAGATATTATTCATTGAATTCGGGTGTTTCATTCAAACCCATTGTAACAGGTGTATAAATGCACTCAGCTAGTCATGCAGTCTGCCTTTAGACTTGGTTCTAACATAGCATGTACCACATATGTACAAAACCTGGCCTGCATGTGGCTGCCAAAGATCATCCCATGCAGTTGCTGCTATGTGGGAACAGACCCTAACAAACATTTGTGAAAGAATGGCTTGTTCTAAAGGACTCACTGAAATCCAGTATGGTACTGTAATAGGATGCCACCAGCGCAACAAGGCAGCTCCATAACAAGAAGAAGTGTTTAGGAACCACGAAAATTCAGCAGGCAGACCAAATAAAGTTACAGAGCGGGTTGACAAGTCTTGAGGTGCACAGTGCATAAAAGTGGAAGGGGTTTTCATGCAAGCATTACATAACCAAGCACAATGCCAAGGGCTGGATGGAGTCTCGTAAAGCACCCCACAACTCGACTTTGGAGCAGTACAAATGTGTTCTGTGGAGTAACAAATCACACTTCACTTTCTGGCAGGCTAATGGACAAATCTGGGTTTGGCAAATGTCAGGTGAACGTGACCTGCCTGACTACAGTGTGCCAGCTAGAAGGGAGATAATTCTATGGGGTTGTTTCTCATGGGGTTGGCCTAGTCTCTTTAGTTCCATTGAAGAGGAATCTTAATGCTTCATCATACAAAGACATTTTAGACAATTGTGCACTTCCTACTTTGTGGGAACAGTCCATAAAGACATGGTTGGGTGAATCTGGTTGGCTGTAAAAGGGGGACCAGCGTGATATTAATGCCTATGGATTTAGAATGGGAGGTGATAAAAGCTCCTATAGGTGTAGTGTGTAGGTGTCTCAGTACTTTGGTCCATAAAATGTATTCTTATTCTACTATAAAGAATAAACACAAATCCCAGACTATTCTGGACTTCAAACAGGAGTCTGATGTGCAGCAAATCATGCCGAGACCTTTATCTAAACATGCGAGGGTCTTAAGGTCCAATCACACTGCCAATCACCTAGAATCAGCCAATGTCAAATACATAGGGAGGAACTATGGCGATAGCCATTTATTGGCAGCACATCCCTGTTTACTCAGGACAATGTGATAAGATTTGTGCAAATAGCCAGCAAACAAGCGTTTGTTCCTTTGTATAAAAATAATGATGATGATGATGATAAAATAACAATAACTTACGGATTTGGCAGCCTTTTCCAATATAAGGTGATACACATTTACAGCTGTAATCATTGACAATATTATTGCAGACTCCTCCATTTTTACAAGGATATGAAGAACAGTGATTCTCACCTAGAACAAAAGTTTAGAAAATAGGACAAAATTACAAATAAGTAAATAGATTAAAATACAAATATTTACATGTAAATTGGATGGATGATACATCCATAATGCAACTTGTCGGGATATTAAAAACAGTAAGTCAAGAGATAACAACTGGTTAATATGCAAGCTATTCGGTGAACTACTGAAACAACGATGCATATGAGACAAATACTCCATACCCACTTGCTTTGTCTGGACCGCTGCACCATCTAACGTGTATGTGGGAGTCCTGAATATCTGAATATCCTCCGATGGGAGAAGTCAGAAGAAAGAAGGACTGGACATGTTGGACTGCCAGGTGTGTAACAAAATAAGTGTCTATCACTTCTTAATCCTTTGTTTCTGTGCTGTAGATTCATTTAAAACGATGGGACCCAATTAAAGGGGATGAGCTTGAACTATTTGATCACCAATTGCCGACAGAGCAGATGGGGAGGTTCCGTCTAATGCAGATTGCCAGGAATGAATAAGATTTGATGCTTCTGTAGTTACTCAAATGGCTTGGAAGCACAGAGGCAGGACGGACAACGCCTATCTTATATTTGGCAGCGCAGGAGTGGATCCATTGCTAATACTACTTATTTAAATATATAGATTTCTAAGGGAAATTTAGAGATCCAAGACATGTTTAATTATTATTTAGAATACATGTAAATATCCATGCAGCACTGCAAAACTAAGAAATGCCCCCGGTCTCCCTGTGGTGCTAATAAGAATGTGAAGCGCCAAACTACCAGGTAAATTCTTGCAATGACAGTGTGAAACTGGATTAGCACGATTTCTGGACCACCATGTGCTGGGCTGTTAAAAAACATGCACTCAATGTATTTTTTTTTTATAGTTTGAAACTATGATATGCTTTTCAAATGCTCAAAGTGGAGTTTTCCTTTAAGCACAGCAAATTGGGAATGCTTTATGTGAAAACTAAAAATCCCTCGGCCTCCCATTTTGCCTCAGGTAAAACAATCAAGCTCAGTTAAATGCTAAATACAAATCGCCACTTCAGGAATGAATGTGAAGGACTTTAGAAAAAGAAAAGTTTATTTTTCAGGACTAATCTCTAGCGAGTTGTTGGAGTCGTACGTGGAGTTCAATCAGATTGTCCTCTTGTGGCCCTCGGCACATACTGTAATCATTTCACATCATTACCGGCCCCAGGAAAAGCCTCAGATAGTTTATGTTAGGAGAGAATTTTCTCGGCACATTCCTTCACTAAAGCCCTCTGGAGTTTCTCACAAGGGAGGAAACTTAAACTAAGAAAACACAACGTGGTCAGAGTCGCTACTTTTCAAGTGTAATTCTGCCAATTACTACTGATTTTCAGATTAACTTTGCAATTATAAAGATATGAACCTGTCGACACTTACCCCCAGAACATTTGCCCCCTCTTATTCTGCACAAAAAATATTAATTTTAGTGAGTATAGTAGTTAGTAACAACCATCTGTTATTGATACACACAGATAAAAAGATCAGATGTAAGTATCCAATGAATGACTAAGGCTACGTTCACATCTGCGCTAGAGTTTCTGTTGGATACTCTGTTGCAGTGTGCGCCTGAAAATTGTTGAGGAAAAAGTCCAGCACGGATGACTTTTCTCTCCGCCGGTTTCAGTTTTAAAAGGACGGACACCCAACAGACCCAATTATAGTCAATGGGGTCTGTTGGACTCTGTGTTACCGCTATTTTAGCAGTCCACCCTATCCCTATCACTGGGATACCACTTGGTGCCCTGTATCAGCCAGAGTAGAGAGCAACATAAAAAAGCTACTCTTAAAATAACTAGACACTTTAGTTGGCTGTCAGTCAAATGCCCATACACTCAACAGTATCAGTTAATACTGCCAAAATCTGTGGGTTTGGCGATCATTAAATGGATTTTTCAGGACTTTGCAATTGATGGCTCATCCTTAGGACAGGCCATTAATATCAGATTAATAGGGATCTGACTGCGCCCATTTGTACCACTAAGGACAGGATATGGATATCTCCAGAGTCTATGCTTGGATGCAACACTCTCATAGACATGAACAGAAAACAGGAACTTCCGTATGTTGTGTGAATCTTGGCGGTCACACGTTCAGCTGGAGAACCTGTTTGGCGGCTGCATTATAGAAAGAAGCAGCCAGGTGAATAAACTCGCCATTCCATAGAGAGAAGTATGCCCTGTATTACAAAATGAAAGATTTATTAAAAAAAACACCAGAGTGGTGCTTTAAGGTCATATGTATAGCCACCTTTATTCTGGAGGACCCGGTATATTCACGTACAAGTTGCCATGACACATTTTAGCATCTGGTCTCTGCTGGACAATTGCATCAGAGGATTTGCCACACAAAAAAAAAAAAAAAAGTTTGTCCTGATGGAATAACCTACTTAAAATACAGAACTCTACTGAGAATACATCAGATACATATGTAAGCTATTAGAAATAAAGCCATGAAAAGACACATCTGTAGCTCAAAATCTAATAGCTAAAAACAGGTGGGCACTGAAGAGTCTGCTTGGATTTTCACTACCCCAGCAAAGAATTTAAGCCACAGAAAAAGGCACACAGTGCTCATAAATCCAGACTGGCGATATTTCCGGAAAGCATTTTGTCATGAGTCATACAGTCAGAGAATTGCTAGAGATTCTATTTCCCAGCCTGTTTATATCTTGAATCCAAAAATACTTTTATAGCACATGGAACGCAAAAATCTGGATGATGGGAAAGACAGTGTTCTTTTCTGCGGCTTCATTGTTCTTTGTAATACAAGGGTTATGCCCTCTAAACATACAATAAGAATTGCAACATGCAATGTCAGTATTAACATGCCATGAGCCTCAGCTTAGTCATTTATGTTCATTTACTAGAGTTCACTATTTGTGTCTTTTCATTATTCTCAGCAATAGAAAACCACCATGAAACCGGTTAAGTATTATTGAACACAGTAGCTATTGTTTCATACCATATACTAAAGCCATAACCTTCCAAAATTATATCCATGCACTACAGATGCATACTTAATACTCACTGTTTTCACAGTTCTCTCCAAAGTAGCCAGGAAGACATTTGCAGGAGTATTGGGCAAAGGTATCTCCTCTGCGATTGTGGGACAGTTCCAGACACTCTCCATTGTTATGGCAAGGATTTGGTTGACAGGGTCCTAAAAGAAACAAAGTACAGGTTAAAGAAATGTCACTTACTCTGAATCCTGAGCTTTTCAGGTTGCAAAGTTTAGGTGCATTGTACAGATCCTGGTACCAAATAACTGCAGAAAGCTGGCCAAATACTTTAGAAAGCTAATAGCTGGCAGCTATTCCTCCTAACGATCCAACACACATGCCTACTCAGTTTGCCGAGTGTGCATGTGATCTGAATGGAGAAAGAGGAGAATAAGCTGCTGCCATGCTTATCTCCCATGAGGACAAAAATGTTGACAAAGACATTCAACAACCTGATCCTTCTTTCCTAGATATCTGCTGTTGGGTGATAGTCAAGACACCCGCCCCAAAACAATTTAGACAATCAGCCTGACCTATAACGTTGACCAAACTCACTGATTTCTGAAGAGGTTGTCCAGCAGGTTTTTTTTTTTTTTTTTTTTTTTTAAGGCCGACGGGGGTGAAAAAAAATAAATAAATAAATAAAAAATTTATAATATACTCACCTGTCTCCAGATGCTCCGATGCCTCCCGGCATGCTCCAGTCCTGCTGTTCGGCTGTCTTCTTTTGCCAGAAGTCCTTGCCGGCTGTGACGTTCTGGGTCCCTTTACTTAGGCCGCTGATTGGCCTCAGCAGTCACGTGACCGCTGCGGCCACTGACTGGCTAAGGAAGGGACCCAGGGACATCACAGGTAGTCAGGTAGGCAAATCAGTGGCCTCAGCAGTCAAGTGCGGCAGGGACTTCCGCCAGAAGAAAACTATGGAGCTGCAGGACTGGACTGCGCTGGTAGACACCCATTCTCAGGATTGGGAGTATCTATAAAAGAAAAAGATAGGTGCTCCTTTGTTTAGAAATGATAGAACACTATCATAAATGGACAAAACCCAACCTGCTAGAGTAGATCTCACCTGGATCAGGTTGTGCAAAGACAGGCACAACTCTGATAATAGCCTCAGTTAACACCTCCTGGAAAGCCCAACTATGTTCCTGTGTTAGGGCTGCAGCTCGTTGTCCACAGACAAGCTAAGAGCAAAAGTCCAAATAATGTAAAATAACAATAAAAAAAAAAATGGACCTACTTGCGAGCGCGCTCTTTAAGGGTATCTATTAGTTTAAAAGTCAGTACAGTGATAATAAAAGGAACGCATTTCAGCTGCAAAACCTCAGTTTTTTTTTTTTTTTTTTTTTTAAAGACACGTAGGTCCTTTTTTATTGTTATTTTACATAATCAGGAGTAGTCCTTGGACGTGTGGAAAGGTCATAAATGCTGTTCATGTTACGCTAGGTTTACACTAGCGTTTGAGTTTCCGTTCTTCAGGTCTGCTTGAGGACCAAAAAAACTGAAACCCTATTCACTTAAAAAGCAGTTACCTATGGACCCCATAGACTTTAATGGGGTCTGCCGGGTTTCCGCCCGAAAGTGCTTGCAGGACTTTTCTCTCCGCATATTTTAAGCAGAATAGGGGACGGAGTCCCTGAATGGTCCACGAACGCTAGTGTGACCATGGTCCTAAAGGTTTTTTTTTTTTTAAATGGTTAAATGTTTAATATAGTTTCACAACTATTACATATACTAAAGGCCATCATAGCTCTGAGTCACCCATTTCATGCTACATTTCTCATTACAAGACATCTTTTATAGTTATATATACCAGTGACCTTCCAGGTGTTACGAGTCACTTAAGCAGCAATAAAAGTAAGTAAATGACTTGATGTTTTCACTTGGTAGAGTAGCAGTAAATGTCCCTCTAATGTTAGATATGTGTAATATTGAGCATTCTCTTTACACTGCATAATTTACCTTTCTCTGTCATGTTGCAATCTGAGCCAACAAAGCCATCCGGACAGATGCAGAATTGCTCTTTACTTGCACTCACAAAACAGGCTCCTCCATTTAGACATATGTTTGTTTCACACTCCTCACCTTAAAATGAAAGAATCCACAATAAAAACAAAGTTATAAGGCAGATTCCAGCTATACAAAACAACAACATAGTGTATAGGCAACGATGTGCAGATTATATTATAATATAGGTTACTGTATTGACATAATACAACAGCTATTTCACATGGTTAAAACTTTATCTTTCCATATATTGGACATACAGAAATACTGAACTGCAATCCTCAAAAATGTTATGTTTTGCAGTATTCTATTATGATGTTGAGCGGGGTTCACTGGGCCAATATAAAGAAGAAGCAGGTAAGGCTATAGACAAAATAATAGAGCAAGGGTCAGAAACCTTCGGCACTCCAGCTGTTGTGAAACTACAACTCCCAACATGCTTCATTTGCTTCCATGGGAGTTCCAAGAAGAGCAGAGCAAGTATGCATGCTGGGAGTTGTAGTTTTACAACAGCTGGAGTGCTGAAGGTTGCCTACCCCTGTATTAGAGTAACAGTTATCAGATAGACCACTCCAGGAGCTAAATGAACTTTTATTTTTGTGAACTGACAACAAAACCCAAAAAGTGAGATCCCAGTAGCCAATATCAAAGTTTACTGACGATCTAGCACATGGCATTTATCCATCTTTGGAAATAGTCTTTTGCACAACATTACTCTATTTGATAACAAATACGTCACTTTTCTTGCCTTTAATGGGGTTTCTGGGCTCGGTTAATTGTAACTGGAATAGGAGAAGAGCTGTAGTATTCCACCACCGCAGCTATACAGGGAATAGAGCAGACTTGTAGCACTGTGTATTATAGTAGATCTGCTTCTGTCTACTGTATAAATTCCAGCACCGGAGGTTGTCTAGAGCAGCTGATCTGTGCAGGGTGCAGGTGTTGAACCCTAATCCTCAGTATCAAAAATGCTTGCTAGCTACCCTTTAAGGCGATACAACACATTATCTGTACGTCAGCCAAATCCACCAATTTCAGTGATACCAGCTGACCGTCTCATTTGTCTGGGGGCCTCCAGACTGACACAAGGTCAGGAGAGAGAAGGATTGAGCAGCAGACACAATGTATTATTATATCCTTGGGGGCACTGCTATTTATTTCATTAGTGGGTACTAGGATTAGAAACACTTGAGGACATGATACTACTCTATATACACATATACTTCGCACTTCTCATTTTTAGCCAGCGATTTTCATTTAAATGTCTCACAGTCGCAGATCCAGAATATCCGGATCCCAGTGAGAAGACAAATCTTTGTGCAAAGTTTACAAACGTTTCAATTTGTAACATTCCATGAAAATTAGAGAATGTTTTAGTAAGTACCCTATATGCCTTAACTTCCACTATTAGGACAGTTGGAAGGCTTGCTTGTAATCTTATCTATTTTTCATGAGATTTACCACTCTAATTGTGTAATTGAGCCCCCAATGGGCATTTTAGAGAAGTTTGGTGGGCTTTCTTGAACTAGATAGAGATTTAAATGTTACATGGATGGGAATAAAATGTTGGGCGATATGGGTATAAAGATAATATCCAGTTAATCATATGTAGGACTGCTGGTGGAAACAGCCAATAAAAACACGTTTGGCCATTGGAGTGCAAAACTGGTCTGGGATACTTCTAGGCTATGTGGGTTAGGTCGATGCTTTAATGGCATTGTGTTGCTTCTTCTGTAGAAAGAAAGCCAACCTGTGCTTTATGGATCAGTTCTAAAAGTAATGCGCTTACTAAGGATTTCTCAGCAAAGCTTATTAGATTATGAACTGACCACATGACCTGAAATCTTATCAACATGTTACATTATGTGCAAAAATTAGGTATGACCATAGAGTAGTAACGTTGTTATTTATGCATTTTTCCATTTTCCCCATATCACCACACAAGTCGTCAGAAAAAAAAATCCACAACTAAAATACCACACAGTAATGACACGCGCACACACACACACACACACACACACACACACACACACACACACACACACACACATTTAACAAACGCCATGCTAGCAGGTGTCTGGGTTTTACATTCCAAATGGCAGGAGAAGCTATATGTTATAGGTGACCAGAACAGTGATACACAAGTAAAAGTAGTCTATCAGGGGCAAAATACCTCCCAAACCAATAATGTTGATTTGAAGTTTGATCTTGTGATAGTGGAGGGGTATGGGCACCTTTCTTGAAAAGAAAAATACTACCACTGCGTATTAGATTTTGGACAAGTTGGACCAGGGTTTTATACCAATTGCTGGATTTGAAGTCTGAAATATTTTCTCCTGACATGGGGCAAACAGCATCATCCTCATGGAGTTTTTTTTGGTTTTGCCTTCCTCTGGGTCAACACTGTATGGTTATATAGGTTGAATGTGATGGACCTGTGTTTTCTTCCAACCTTATCTACGTTACTAAGTAACGATAGTGCTGTTTAAGGCTGTGTTCACACGGCGGAAAGTTTTCCGCCCCCGGAGTTTTCGCTGTGGTCAGCTGCGACAGGATTCCGATGCAGTGCATCAGCATTCCGTCGCGGCTAACCGCTCCCGATTAAGCCCAGATGAATGGGCCTAATCAGGAGCGCGTCTCGAGCCGCGGCAAGATAGGTCATGCTGCTTTTTTTTCCGCTGGCGGAAAAAAGCCGCTAGAGGAAAAAAAAACGCTACTGACTCCCATTGAAACGAACGGGAGGAGTTTTTTCAGGCGGATACCGCGTCAAAATCCGTTGCCAAAAACCTCCATGTGAACACAGCCTAAGGGTGTAGTTAACCTAAGATGGGTGTGTTCTGTCTGTGAAATACAGACCATATGTGGCTCAATTTCCTGCATGAAATACCATTTGGTAAAGCGGTCTCACAGCATCATACTCATCTGTGATGCTGTGATTCATTGCCTCACCACACGACTACTGTCCCATTCTGTAAAAATGCTTTCAGTGTGTGACAGTAATCCAGCGGTGAGTCAGAGACAGAGCATTATAGATGACTATGATGCTGCAAGACCGCATCTCTGGAGTGTGTTTAGTCCAAGGAATAAAGCCAACATATGTTCCATATTTCACAGACTGAATACACCCATCAACCTGGCCTAGTTAGCAGTTGGTATACCTATAATACCCAGCTTCCCAGTGACTATTTTTGTGATAGTGTTGTTCCTCTGGATCATTTGACCCTAGCTTAAACCCAAACTGCTCCTCTGGATTAACTATTGGATTGCCTCTCATGGTTTATCCTGGACTGCTTGACCCCAGCTGTATCTCAGGAGGTCTTGGACTCTTGCTTACTAGGGTAACTCTAAGGCAGGTTTCACACTACCGTTGGAGTCCTTTAAAAAAAAAACAAAAAACATGGACACCTATCATAACGGACACTAACTGATGTTAATGTGTCTGTTTTTTTTAACTGATCCAATTAATGGTTCAGTTAAAAAAAACTGACACATTAGCATCAGTTACTGTCCGTTTTTTAACACTGTTCATTTTTTGTTTGTTTCTCCTTTCTGAGAATGTGCAGGAAAAAACGGACATAAAATAACGGACAGTTACCCATAGACTTCAATGTTAAAAAAAATAATGGACACTTGCTGTCCGTCAAGAATCATTTTTTTTTCAAACGGACAAAAAGTCCTGCATGTAGGATTTTTTTGTCCGCGAAAAAAAACGGACTTCTGACGGATTTGGTGTAAACGGACACAATATAAAAACCCACTGAAATGAATGGAAATTTTAACGGATTTCTGACGGTTCAGCTAGTGACCGATGCTAAACTCTTGTAACGACAATAGCAACAGACACTACTGACGGTCACCAACGGTAGTGTGAACGCCCCCTAACCAAGCGCAACTAGTGGAAGCTCTCAAAAGTATGCACAGTTTGCCCATAGACAGTCATGACACATGCAGAGGCTGAAAATGTCCAACTACGGGTTCAGTAATTCTCCCCATGCAAAAAACTGGTCCGACCCTGAGACACCTGCATGCACTGCTTCACTGGTTTGTGGCCACAAAGGTATGCTTCTGCTCCTATTAAAGGCTTGTACACAAAACTGCTATTGAAGTAAAAGACATTTTTTGACCTGAAAGTCTTTAAAACAGGACAGAGAGGTACAGCAATCCATCTTCCCATTCTCTCCTTGTTGCTTGCGCCTACTAGGTGCATCAGACAGTGTTAAAGTGCACAAACAACCTTTTGCCTATTGCTCTTAGCTGTACAATCTACAATAAAAGGACAAAAGGGTTTTCTGTGTACATTCACACTTCATAAGACAGGTAAAATGAGAGCTAACAAAGCAAGGCAAGTAAATGTTGTGGTGTTCTATTCTTAGAACACATAGATGCAGATTGATTTTTCTGCTAAGTTGTTAAAGCACCATGGTTCCCGAAGTCAGGGCCATTTTAATACATTAGTGGGCCCTGTTCAAAATATTCCAACACATAATTTAGTGTCCCCTTAAAAAGCCCCCACACAAGGCCTCTTGCCCCCTCAGTCACCAGTAAAACATACAAATAATTTAAAAAAAGTTACACTCCTCTAATCCCGTTGCCATGGACTTGCCTACAGGCCCCAGCTATTATCTCTGTGGCTCAGCGCTCATCGTACCTCCCTGAATAATGGAGCAAGGAGCAAATAGCTCCTTGTGTATTAAGAACCCAAAGTTGAAATCGGTACCTGCCACCTAGAACAGCGGGATAGCATCCAAAATGTCGGACTGTGCTACTCGTTCCAGTTTGGCTGAGGGGGCCCAATACCATGGAGCCTGGTGAGGATGCACCATTTTCCCTATTGTTAAAGTGGATCTGCCCAAACTAGATATATCCTGCAAGCTTGACCTCTTAGAGCCAGACCGTAGTGGGAGTTTCCCAGTAAGTCAGTGTGTGGAGGACTGATTTCCATTATAGTAAGTACAGAATGATACAAAACATAGATAACTAAACCACCAGTGAGAAAAGGACAAATATCAGATAGCCACCACATGTCTTGACGTAAAGGGTAAATCGGTACCTGCAGCCAAGAACAGCAGGATAGCATCCAAAGTGTGGGACTGTTAAAGGACTTCTGTCACAAAATTATTTATCCTCTGCTAAATTTCCTATCGGGGACATCCAGCCACTGAAAATGAGAACGCAGAGAATGTACCTGTGGGTGCAAACACCCCCCTTCCCCCTTCATTCATTTCAACGGGAGCGCCAAGGATAGACTCATAATGTACTTAAGAATGAAGCGGGGGCATCTGCATTCACCGCTACATTCTCAATGGGAGAAAAACACCCTCCATTCTTGGAATCGGCGAGTGCCTCAGCGGTCAGACCCTCACCAATCAGCAATTTTCATGGCATAACTTTTTAATAAACGGAATTCTGGAGGGTCCCTTGAATTGTAAAAGAAAACCTGTGAAAACCACATTTAAAATGTGATATGTGAACACAGCTTGAACAAATTATGGATTGCAAAACAATTACGGGTTTCTAAATAATTTTGCTGTCTTTAGCAAGCAAATAAAGGCTGCACTGTTGACTATAGTCGGGCAATTGTGCTCATCCATTTCAAAGTCCAGCTGTGTCCCCTTGTTCAAGAGCAAAAGAGAACATTCATAAATGGTCAGCATGTTTCTTGGGAAATGCTATTTGTACTCTGTAAGGTATTTCAATGTCTTGCGACTTTTATTATGTATCACGCCTGAACATCACTCTCAGGATCCAGGGGGTGACATAAGAAGAGAAAAGCCTTTAAAGCCTTTAGCTAAACGGATATACTAGGAAACTGCAAATACAGAAACTCCATACTACTTTTCTTATTGAATTTACTTTGAGTATTAAAGGGGTTATCCAGTTTTTAAGATTGATGGCCTATCCTTAGGATAGGCCATTAATATTAGATCTGCAGGGTCTGACACACAGGACCCCCGCAGATCACCAGCACAAAGGCAGAGCAGTGTAGGTACCGCAGTGCTGCTACAGGTTGTATGGCAAGTGGGCAGCTCAGATCTAATATTGATGGCCTAACCTGAGGATAGACCACCAATCTTAGCAACCAAGATATTTCACTCCTTTAAGTGTGAGAAATCTAATAAGAGAGAACAGTAGCCATGAGACACTCAAATTCTCAGTCTCCGTGTTGGTTTAATAGCACTGATCCTACTTTTAAAGGCAGAAATTCCAAAATGTAGTTAAAGCATTTTTTGGAGACTTAAAGCGTAACTAAATTTTCGAAGAAGTTTTGATTTTCTGGCAGTATGTGTGTCATAAATAAATTTTGTTATATACTTATATTATCAAATGTTGTTCCTTGTTTCTGTATGGAGAGCGGTTTCTGCCTCTCACTGAATGTTACCGTGTATAGAGTACAGGCTTGGAAAAGGGGCTGTAAAATGTAGAGACTTCAAACAGTTATATGAAAGTTTTTACATTTTAATGTCAGATATGACACTAGAAATATCACTGGATGAAAACAGGATTGGGATTTTTATATTATATATTATACAGCTGCATATAAATATCCTAATCCCAAATCTCCTCTTTCATATGACACCAAAAGCAAGTTTGCACGTTTTATAATGTCTGAGATATAACTGAAAACCCTCATTTTCTCTACATTTTACAGAGCTCCATACACAATAACATTCAGTAAGAGGCAGGAACAGCTCTCAAAACAGAAGCCAGGGGAAGAATAAAGAAATGCAGGATTACACAGAAAAGATCCAAAATTTGTTAATAAAGTAGATTTCAAAATTTATTTATGACACAAATACCGACAGAAAATCAAAAGTTGTCCGAAAGTTTAGTTACGCTTTACTTCCATAGAGACAAAAAGGAGTTACAGAACCGGTGAAGCACAGCGAGCTACGACAACCCACCACCAATCAGCTGTCTGCAAAGGCTGCTGCATTTGGATGAGCACTGTGGCCTCTTCAATGCTTACCAAGCACAGTGCTGTGCTCTACGTTATATAATCGATGTTTGGTACTGTAGCTTAGTCCCATTTATTTGAATAGGGTTGAGCAGCAAAGAGGCCATGTGACATCAATGGCCTATGAAGAGCCACTGCTTCAAACAGCTGATCAATGGGGGTGAGAGGTATCTGATATTGATTGAGTCGTGGAAAATCCCTTTCAGCGATGACAAAAACCAGTCGCTAAGGTATATTTTTGCAATGCTTCGATTTCTTGTAGAATATATACATAGACCTATGCTGTAACTGACAGCATTTGACCTCCAGCTGATGTGGTCACAGGATGCTCCTTCATGGTGACAGCCGCAGTTCCGTTACACCAATAATTGTTAGCAGTAGTGATTACCGGTGGAGAGTAGCGGGGATTCCCTAGCAGAGGTAGAACTTGAAGATCCTGACCTCACCTGTCATGTGGCTTTTAGTTGTATTGGTGTCAGTACTGGGAATGGCCTAGGTATGACAAATACATCTGCATCACCTAAAGGGACACTTCATTTCTCCTCTGTGACAACTAGTGAGGGGGTACATCTTTAACCCTAGAGGGATTGTGGGGTCCCTGCAATAACTACTGACGGAAAAGGTGGGCACCGCTGTTCCGCAAAGGTAAGAAATAGGGGGACATGAATAATTATTACATATTTTTATTACTACCAAGGAAAGAGAGAAAATCAGTAGCTGAACCAACTCTGTAACAGCTGTAGTGCAGTCACTTTCAATAAAAAGAGGCCAGGACAGCTGTGAAACATACCACATATCATTATGAAAGCCACCCTTTCCAGCAGCTTGTCAGATATTTTACTTGTTATTGTCGGAATAGCTCATCCAAGCAGCAAGTACGTCCGGATATTACACATGCACCTGGACATTCCACAAAGTTATTATTGTAGAATGTTCCGGCTACCTATGTGCAGTGATTTATAGGATTGTAATTTGTTGTGCAATTATATGAGGGGGGGGGGGGTAATTTATCAAGACTGGTATTTTGTATGCCTTGTTAATCCCTATCCCACTAAAGCATAACAAGGTGCAAGCCTCCTCATAAATCAGGCCCAGAAAGCTACACCTATATTAGCTGGATTTCAGACCTAATCAATGACAGAATACTGGTATAATTGATGAACCCACATCACACCATCTTTTCAGATAACGGTGAGGGTGGCATAATTATGCCACATACAACAATTTTTGTCACAAGTGACATTTATTATTATTATTATTGTTTATTTATATAGCACCATTAATTCCATGGTGCTTTACATTTGCGGATTTACATACAGTACACAAGATATACAAAACAGACAATACTAACAGTGATCACAGTGGGACAGAGGGCCCTGCCCGCAAGGGCTTACAATCTATGAGAGAAGAGGGATAGAGACAGAAGGTGAGGGGAGAGACTGTTCAGGTGGTGGGGTGGTGACAGTAGAGTTATTGGAGTTTGTAGGTCTTCCTGAATAGGAAGTCTTCAGGGCCTTCTTGAAGCTTGTGATTGTGGGGGACAGTCTTATGCGTCTTGGTAATGAGTTCCAGAGTATGGGGGATGCACGGGAGAAGTCTTGGAGACGGTTGTGTGAAGAGCAGATAAGAGCAGAGCGGAGTAGGAGGTCTTTGGAGGATCGGAGGTTACATGTGGGCAGGTAGTGGGAGATTAGGTCGGAGATATATGGAGGGGACAGGCTGTGGATGGCTTTGTATGTCAGCGTTAGTAGTTTGAACTCTATTCGCGGGGTGATGGGTAGCCAGTGAAGGGATTGGCAGAGGGGAGCGGCCGATGAAGAACGGGGGGAGAGGTGTATTAAGCGAGCAGCACAGTTTAAGGTGGACTGGAAGGGGACGAGAGTGTTAGCTGGGAGGCCATGGAGAAGGGTGTTACAGTAGTCTAAGCGGGAGATTATGAGGGCGTGGACTAGCATCTTTGTAGTTTTAGTGTTGAGGAAGGAGCGAATTTGGTGGATGTTCTTAAGTTGGAGGCGGCAGGAGGTGTTGAGGGTTTGAATATGCGGCTTGAAGGATAGGTCAGAGTCTAAGGTTATCCCAAGGCAGCGAGCCTGTGGGACTGGGGTGAGTGTGGTTCCATTAATTTTGATAGATGGGACAGGTAAGCGGGTCGTGCGTGGAGGGGTAAAGATTATGAATTCCGTTTTCTCCATGTTGAGTTTGAAAAAGCGGGAGGAGAGAAAGGAGGCTACGGCTGCTAGACATTCTGGGACTCTGGACAACAGGGAGGAAATGTCTGGTCCAGAGAGATATATTTGGGTGTCGTCAGCATAGCAATGGTAATGGAAACCATGGGATTCTATGAGTTGGCCAAGGCCTAGGGCCGTGATGGCGAACCTATGGCACGTGTGCCAGAGAGGGCACACAGAGCCCTCAGTTGGCACGCGCGCCGTCACCATGCTCACTAACGGGGAATCAGGTACAGGATTCCCAGTTAGTGAGTGATCTCTTCTTTCAGCTGTATGTGCAAATGCGCATACAGCTGAAAACTGTCAGTGTTGGCCGCGGTCCGCAGGATCGCTGCTTACACAGTACATGCTAAATTGGTAAAGGCTAAATACTGTACTCTGGAAGGAACTTCTGACGTCATAAGGTCACATGACAGGGTAGGCGTGTCTTTGATTGTAAGAAGGTCCTTCCACATGAAGAAAAGTTGAATCCCGAGCAGTGGAGGAACATGGAGAGATGTGGGGTACAGGGTTTAGTGTAGGGGGGTAGAGATGTGGGGTGCAGTGTGTAGTGTGGGGAGTAGAGATGTGGAGGGGAGAGATGTAGGGTGCAGGGTGTAGTGTGAGGTATAGGGATGTGGGGTGCAGTGTGTAGTGAGGGGGGAGAGTTGTTGTGGTGCAGTGTGTAGTGTGGGGGGGAGTGATGAAAGGTGCAGAGTGTAGTGTGGGGGGGGGGGTGTACGGGAGCAGTGAGATGGGGCGATAGTTGGCTGGAGAGGACGGGTCGAGGGAGGGTTTAAGTATAGGTGTGACGGTAGCATGTTTGAAGGCGGAAGGGAAGTATCCATTGGTTAGGGATAGGTTGAAGAGATGGGTTAGGGCAGGAGTAATGACTTCAGAGTGTTTGGGGATGAGGTGTGACTGGATGGGGTCAAGCGCGCAGGAGGTGAGGTGGGATTTGGACATTAGTGTGGAGAGCTTTTCATCAGTGACGGTGGAGAAACAGGTTAACGATGAAGAGCACAGGACAGTTGGGTAGAGTGGTTGTCGGGGGTGTAGGGTGAGACTGTCTCTGATGATGTTGATTTTGCTTTTGAAATAAGAGGCAAAGTCATCAGCTGTGATAAGTGATGTCGGAGTGGGCACAGGAGGACGGAGAAGGTAGTTGAAGGCAGTGAATAGCTGTTGGGGTTGCGGGATAGGGCAGATATTAGTGTGGTGAAGTAGACCTGCTTTGCAGAGGTGAGTGCGTTCTTGAATGTGAGTACTGCCTCTTTGTACCTAAGGAAGTCCTCCTGGGAGTGGCTTTTCTTCCAGAGGCGTTCTGCAACCCGTGAAGCACGTCTCAGTTTTTTAGTCAGATCAGTGTGCCAGGGTTGCCTATTGATCGGTCGGGCTCTGGTGTTAGTGAAGGGGGCTACAGAGTCAAGGGCTGAGGTAATGGTGGTATTGTAGAAGTCAGTGGCGGTATCTGCATCCTGGAGTGAGATTATGTCAGCGAGTGGTAGGAGAGAGTCTGAGAGCGTGCGGATGTCCAGGCGATTAAGGTTTCTGCAGGGGCGTGTTGGAGGGTCTATTACAGAGGAGAGGACCGAGAATGTCAGCAGGTTGTGGTCAGAGAGCGTGGACGGAGAGTTAGAGAGGTTGACTAGATAGCAGAGGCGGGTGAATATGAGGTCCAGCATGTGCCCCTTTGTATGGGTGGCAGAGGAGGACCATTGAGAGAGACCAAAAGGAGGTAGTGAGTGATAGGAGACTGGAAGCGGGGGGGTGGTTTGTGTTAATGGGGATGTTGAAATCACCCATGATGATGGTGGGGGTGTCTGTGGATAGGAAGTGCATTAGCCAGGTGGTGAAGTGGTCGATAAAGGCAGCCGTAGGTTCTGGCGGTCGATATATGACGGCCAGTTGGAGGGCGATTAAATGCGAACAGAGTGCACTTCAAAGGAGGGGAGGGTGAGAGCAGGTAGTGGTTGGATTGGGGCAAAGGTGCAATTGTCAGACAGGAGTACGCCTATGCCTCCACCAGGTTTATTGTTGGGGCTGGGAGTGTGTGAGAATTGCAGGCCTCCATAGTAGAAGGCAGCAGGGGAGGTGGTGTCTGAGGGTGTTAGCCACGTTTCTGTGATACCGAGAAATGATAATTTATGAGCAATGAAGGTCGTGGATGTAGTCAAGTTTGTTGCGTACAGAGCGAGTGTTCCATAGTGCACCGGGGAGGGCGTGGGGAGGGGCAGGAGCGGGTAAGATAGGAATAAGATTTAGAGGGTTTTGTGAGCTGTTGCCGGTTGTGCGGAAAGATCCTACAGCAGGGGAGTGCTGGGGTGGTCCAGGATTGGGAGATATGTCGCCAGAAGTAAGGAGTACAAGGGAGAGGGATAGCAGGTGTAAATAGGAGAGTGTGTGGGGAGGTTGTGTGTTTCTGGGGCAGAAAGCTTGTAGGTGTGTGAGTATCAGATGGTGGGGTAGGATAGATGGAGAGATAAAGATATTCTTAGTGACATGGCTGGTTTGGGATGGTAGAGTGATTTTTACAAGTATAGGAAGGACAACAGTGATTATAGTGAGAAGCATTATGGGGCTAATTGTTTGGTTTTCATTTAGTGGGTTGTTGTTACCTTCAGTTCCCTTCTTGTCCAATGCTGGCCTATACACTTAGAAACTGCAAAATGACCAAGGCCTAAATGACCAATGCACTTACATTTATACTAGCTAGCAATACATTTGTTTCATTAGTATCAGGTGTGAAAAGGGGTGTGGGAATATGGAGATAGAATCAGAGACTGTAAGGAAGGCTCAGGTGAGAAAAAAAGGGGGAGGAACCAGCAGGGAATGGAGTCAGTGGCTTCAAACCTCAAATAGTTAAAACAGAGTGCATAACATTATACCGATAAAATGACAAATGACAGCAAGCAGAGGTATATTATGAATGGAGCAGATGTATTCAGTATATGGGTCCAGATGGATTACACATACCTGTGGATTACAGATGGTATACAGGTTCAGATGACAATTAGATGCAGGATGACAGTCTATTGCATTCTATTACATTGTGGCCTAATTCTGGTCTATACACTTACAAACTGCACTTGGAAAAGTGGAAATCCCAAGGTCTGCAACTTTTTTATGCCACATTAGAGGCTTCTATATCTGCCTTAATAAGTTTTGTAAAATTTACAAAGACGCTGTCATTTTAAAGACTTTTGACCTGTCATAGTGACATATGACAACTTTTGATAAGTGTCTGTGCGTGTGACAACACTACGAATTCTGAGATTCCCACTGACCGACGAAACAAACAGCCCCTCCAGGTGTCTCATTGACTGCATTTGTAGAAATGGACCCAGCATTGTATAAGTTCAGACCAAAGCTGGCCGTACATTTTCAATAGCTGTCAGCCAAATGCTTCGTTTTGCTGACAGCTATTCCTTCTCACCCTCCATACATATGCAAACTAGGCTCAGCCGAGCTTGCACGTGTTCTGAATGGGGAAAGGGGAGCAAGGCATAAGCCATTGCCAGACTCCTCTGGAGGCAATTCATCTCACCTGAGAACTTAAGAATCACACATGCTGAAATTCAACAGACCCGATCCTTCTTTCTCAAGACAACATCTACAAGAGTCAGGACCCCTCCCAGACCTCCAACAATCAAAACTTCTGACATGTCGCCATTACTAGGTCTTGCTACATTAGAATCCCGAATTTCCTCTTTGATATAGCTGCGGGTGTATATAAATAATAGGTTCTTGGTGACGTGTTTACACAACTTTGGCTCCAAGAACTTTGGGCAAACGTTGTAATTTGGTCACTATATTGACAAGTTTTGGCTAAATAACTCATTTCTTTAAGGCTACGTTCACATCTGCATCTGAGTCCTTCAAGTGCAGAGTCCACCTAACTCTGACTCTCCTGCAAGTCTGACTTTTTCAACCAATGATGCCAGAGAGACATAACATAATAAGAGACACCCGATGGACTCCATTATAGTCAATGAGGTCCCTTGGAATCCATTGGCTCTAATGACTGACAACTTGTTATTGTTTAATCTGTTCTTCTGGTCCTATGACAGACAAGAAAACCGATTAAACAACGCTGATGTGAATGCACTCTTAATTCAGCCCAGCGGTGAAGAAGAGCAGCTGTCACCAAAGACAAAGATCATGAACCCACTGAAACAAACAAAAAAAAAAAAATTACAGGAAATAGTGGTCACTGTCTACATGTTACTGAGTGGAAAAACAAGAGAATCACTGACATTTGCAACTTTGCTGCTGAAACTTGAATTCTGTAACTTTGTCTAGGACAAAATGTGGTTTTCAAGACAGTCTTTACGGAAAATACCAATTGTAGATATTACAGGATAACTATTAGTTCATTAAATTCATAAGACATCAAGACTGTCAATGTTTGTAAAAGCGCTGCGGAATATGATGGTGCGATAAAAGTATAAAATAAAATACAAATAAAAATCAGTAATAAGTATAAGGAGATTAAATTGATGGATTCCTGGGTGCGGGGATGAAATTAAAAAACTTCATAGCAAGAATTCCATGACATTTCCTTCTGGTCAGAGTAAGCGATATTGTTCCCATATGGGAGAAAAGTAGCAGTGACAAAAATAGGGTCTGTTGAATATGTTTCCCTCACAACTTCTTATGCCACAAGAAAAAGCAGAATTTCCAAGACTCAGGTGATGTTGTGTTGCCTGGGTAAGGGAGTAGTAGAGTCGGGCCAGTTTTCGGTGCAGTTAAAGAAATATAAAATACAGACTCCGACATCAAAATTAAATTACATAATTAATGATGTTATACAGTTATTTTCATAGGAATTCAATCACCTGCTTTGTAAAAAATTCAGTCTGACCATGGCTGTCAGCCACTTATGAAGGAGTTAGACTACTACGGACTCCACAGCCCTGGTTGCATGTAAGAAGACTGTATTGTTTATTGCAAGTTCGGAGAAATGCAGTGTACACAGCTTATAAATTGTGAGAAACAGTAAGACCTACAAAACAGATGTTGATATATGGGCATCCCTGGTTTGGCTGATAGCCCTCGCCATGCTTCAAGGCTCTTTAAAGCTGGTTCAGGCTGGGAACCTCAGACTTTACTGGCATGAATGAACTAAACTCTGCATCCGTTCAGGTGAGCTGGGTTTGGGCTGATAAAACCCCATTACAAGGACCAAGTTTCCCAATCTGAACTTGGACATGTGAAACCAGCCTAATGGGTTACCCTTTACTTAGATGGTAGCCAACTCGAGAGACAGTTTCCTTTATTTTAGAGGAGATTAATTAGCATATTTTTTTGCAATCGGCATTTTCTGTAAGGTTTAGTTAGGAGCCTCCATCAGAGGTTCTGTCATATTCGATAGAATATTACAGCGTGCTGTGCTGGTTTTCCTGTCAATATGATGGCCAACAAAACAGAATAAAGACAGTATTAATAAAGTCAATGGAGTCTATTGGGCGCTGCTGGTGTCCATCATATGAGGTATCCTGAGCTTTGTTGGTACTGGACCTACAATATATACATATATATCTGACCCCGCTGATTTTGATTGGTTCTGCCAATAACCTAATGTACAAGGGCAGCCTGTATTCTGATGTCTTGCAGCCACTTCTATCATTATTCCATTGAAAGGACACAGATAGTTTGGCCTGTGTCCTTTCCTTACTTGAATAAGGTATAAGGGAACAGTTTGCATACAGACAGCTGAAGGGGTAAAGTGTATATTTGATAATAAAACTGCAATCTAAGCAACACTTTCCAACAGTCTTTGATGTGGCTCTAAACCACTGAATTTTACTTCCACAATACATACAGTGAAACTGAAATCTAGAACCGTACATAGACAAATGTGGAACTAAGGATAAGGGTTACATAAATAAAGCACTTAAGTGAATTAAAGGGGTGTAATGACATTGAATGGCTTTTTCTGTCTAGACAAGATTATGTGGGCTATTAGGGTGCCTGGCAATAGATAACAGATCTGGAGATAATATTTATACTACCTGTTAACAATGGGTGATTATAATATAATAACAGTGCGGTTGTATCTGGTGGGTATGTTATTGATGTTACACCGACACATTGTTCTATCCTTTCCTAGAATCTAAGCTAAGAGCCAGCATATATCACTGTATTACTAAGCAGAATATCAGGTCCGTGCTTGCTGATCTGCTCCTATAGGCTGCTTGGCTTCTAGCATGATCTCATTCTCTCGCACACAACGCCCATTAGATGTCAGTGATGCTAGAAAACAAACTCCCACTGGTGAAAACTCCCTCTCCCATCGGAGATCCAACCATATTAAACTCTTCTAGCAGCTCCTTTATTAATCCCATGATAAACATGTCTAGTACTTGTAACAACTCATATTATGAAAAGTGACTATTGTATGGAAGTAAACAAGAACCATCCTAAATTCCATTTATGTTTATATATTCACTTTAAAGAGTCAGTCTATGTGATGCAATTGTTTTCTATAGGATGACTTATCTGGGCACGAATATTGAAATTTGCAGTTCAACTCAGTATAACCTATTGCTCTCTGTTATCAGCCATTCTAGGCTGAATGTAGGGGGAGGCCAGAAAATGCACATGGCCTTCATCTTTACTACATCTCACATATATCAAGACCTCATCACCAGCAGAAACATTAACATACATAAATTGGAAGATATCAGCGACTGTTTTTATAAACCTCAATACCCTATACTGTACTGCGGAGCTATTCTATACTGCAAGTGGGCGGTACTTGTTTATGGATTACATACTATCCTACAGAACAAGAATAATAGGTGTGCCTCAGAAAGACTTCTAAACAAAGTAACAAAGCACTGCACCTCCTTAAACTGCCCTTTGAAGTGGCGTCACTACTTCAAATTAGTCTTAGCTCCCAAAATAGCCAAGGGTGGAAGATCACGCAAAATTTTAAAGTGATTTACAACCAATTAATGGATAAAGAGAAAGACTTAGATGCTGATAGCTCAGATCTAGAGGACAAGGAACCTCACATTTAAGAAATACAGGTGAGTACAGGCTGTAGATGCTTTCAGTTCCAATTCTATTATTTGTTGCTTTCCATTATTAAGGTGGATTCACACATGGAAGATTTTGCAGAGATTTTTGCAACTGTCCCATTCATTAGAGTGGGGCTTCCAGAATCCAAGTGCTTGTGTCAAAACAATCCCTTTCAGGTGCTGCAACAAAATCTGCAATATGTGAATCCACCCTAAAGCGGTACCACCTGCATTGCCAAAGCTAAAACTACGTAATTGTCCTAGGCTACACCTTCTACACAGGAAGTGAACCCTTAAAGGAGCACTAACCCTAAAATACAAAACAAGAGATTATTATTATATGTATATATATATATATATATATATATATATATAATATATATATTCACATAGCAGTATTTGCACACACATACGTATCTATAACACAAAATAATGAGTGATCACCAGGGGGCAGACATTTACATGGACTTCCTGCAGTAACCCTTTTGGAAAACACTAAGGTCATACTAGAATAACCGGAAATGGCTGATAACAGCAGACAATAGATTATATTCACTTGTACTATAAAATAAGAACATTAAGACTCTGGGTTTAGTGTGTGTCTGTCTAATATACATATATATATATATATATATATATATATATATAACACACACACACACACACACACACGATCAAATCCCAAGAATAAATGATCAACTATAAAACAAGTTATAAAAGGGAATCACATGTAGTGTAAATGGCCAGAAGGGCTTACAATCTATTAGGAGTGTCACATAAAGTCTAAAATAAAAGTAAACATGCATGGCACACAGATCTGTATGTAATGTTGTTATAGCAGTCACAGGGACATGGATACAGCACTGGAGTCCTGCCAAGAAGTGACCACGGTCCTAAATATAAAGGAGGTCACGTGAGCCAGACTTACCTTGCACCCTGACAAAAGCCCAGAAAGTGAGTAAAGTGATGAGAAGTGAGGTGGACCTGCGCATGGTGCTGAGCCGGTGTCTGCCGGTGCTCTCTCCTGCTCTCCTGCTGGATTTTGGCTGTTCCGGGAGGATTTCACACTGGGACTGTACACCGAGCCTGAGATTGCAGATTAGGGTCATGTGACCGCGGGGCTCAGCCAATGAGCGCGGGTTGTGAGGCAGAGGAGGCAGCTGAGCTGTGGATACAGAGAGCGGGGAGGGGGCCCGGGGACTTGTTGTGTCTGCCGCGCTCCATGCTGCCGTCATGTTATCATTGTCTTGTCACACGTCTGTAACTTCCAGCCTGCTCCTCTAAGAACAATAGAAGAAGCTTTTCACCTGCACCTTGTCTGCTCCACCGCAGTCACGTTTCCTTTCTAGTGTCTACTTTCTATGAATCAGTATCTTTGCATTTACACGAAAGTTGTACCTACAAGTTCCAGAGATTGTATTTCCTAAAGCCTCTGTAGCCAGGTGTATGGGCTCTGTTCACACCATGTATAAACCATAAGATCATTTTATGTCTGTATATTGAAGACTTGTTTACAGATCTATAAGATTCACATAGGGTGCAATGGGCAAATTTACAGGAACAAACAAACAAACTTACATTCACTTATTCTGCATATTTGTTACACAATGTAAACTTAGACCCCACATGCACAAGATGTGCCAAATTCATCAGAGTGGTCCACGATGTGAGATAGAGGTTGCACATTTTATTTAACCAATTGAACTTTTGAAATGATATCTCAATACAAACCTAAAAAATGGAAAGGGTTAATCACATGGGTTCCAACAAACAGCTGATGTTGCCACGGGAAGCCTTCTCAGGACAAAAATACCCTTCAGTAGTATTAAACGGCAGCTATTCTGACAAATGGGCACCCATGTCATAGAATAAAATAGAAGATTAAACTTTGATTTAATAGCCCCATTATATGACAATAGCTTCATTATACAATAGCTCCATGATGATACATAGAGGGCTTGAGGGTGCCAAAGCAGGAACTCTGTAGGTTATGATAACCCTGCAATCAAGTCATATCACTAGTGTGAGTTGTAGTCAGCCACACATTTCCCCTGTCACCATAGCAGACACAAGGTCTAATCTACCAAACTCTGCAAAGTTGCCTCAGCCCTTTTATATGTACTCCTCAGGGTAGGTTCACATTTGCGCCGGCACTCCGTCCGCCGCGAATCCGACCTAAATGTCGGAAAACTGGTTAGGGAAAGGTTTGCGACGCTTTGCTTAAAAACCCATTCACTTGAATGGGTTTTTAAAGCAATGCGCGGGTGTGAGCTTACACCCTCTGCGCCTCGAAGCTGGTTTTTTTAGTCGGAAACAAAGTCCTGCATGTCCGACGTTGTTTTTGACGAAAAAAACCGGCTTCGCGGCGCAGAGGGTGTAAGCACACACCCGCGCATTGCTTTAAAAACCCATTCAAGTGAATGGGTTTTTAAGCAAAGCGTCGCAAACCTTTCCCTTTCCAGTTTTCCGACATTTAGGTCGCATTCGCGATGAACGGAGTGCCGTCGCAAGTGTGAACCCACCCTAAGGCTCTGTTTACATGGGCAGCTATTCTGCTTTTTAGGCTGAGGCCCCATGTAGCCAGCCACAGCAGAAAAGCACAGCGGGAAAAATCGCGTTGACAACGCATTGCGGTTTTTCCCACAGCGCTTTTTACAGAAAGTCTGCAGAGATTTCCTCTGCGGACTTTCTACTTCCATTATACCTATAGGGAAATCGCCAGCGTTTCTGTAAGTATAATTAACATGCTACGATTTCCAAAACCATGTGTCCGCTGAGCATATTTTTCCGCAATGCGTGGATGGAATTCGCTGGAATCCCATCCACTTTGCAGGGACTGTAAAACATCTTGTTTTTTTCCGGAGTGTTTCCACTGCAGCCAAACCGTGGAGTTTACACCACGTGGGGCCACGGCCTTAGATTGTGTTCCAAGGTAGAAGCAGCGGCATGTGATGAAAACCCCACCTGTATGCAGCTATGAATGACTGTACAATTATACAATTAAACTGAGGTATTTACCTGCACAATTGTGCACCCATTGATGGCCACATGAAGGTAGCGTTTCGTTTGCACCTAGCTGTCTCTGCTTTTGCAGGTGTTTTGCATATTTGACCAGTTTTAGCAATTTTTATTGGTGTAGAGAAAACTGTGCATATGTTAATACAAGCAGAAAGCTGCTTTGTAATAGCACCCTTACAGCGATGTTAAGGCCGGGACCCCACGTGGCGTAAATGCTGTGGTTTGGCCGTATTGAAAACGCCGCGCTGCAGTTTTACAGTCACTGAAAGGTGGATGGGATTCTACACCTTGCAGAAAAATATAACCGTCAAGGTTTTGGAAATCGCAGCATGTCAATTATACCTACGGAAATGCTGGCGGTTTTCCTATATGTATAATGGAAGCAGAAAGTCTGCAGGGCAAACTCTGCAGTCTTTCTGTGAAAAGCGCTGTGGGAAAAACTGTGATGCATTGCCACAGTGCTTTTTTGTCGTGGCCCATTATGTGGGGCCTTAGCCTAAATGGGTTTTCTGGTCCACAGTATAGGTCATCAGTGTCTGATTAGTGGAGTCTCACCCTGCACTGATCAGCTGATCTGTCCACATCCTGGCACTGGAAGCTACTGCCCTGGATGGGGCCAGAAGCAGCTCTGCTCCTATTCAAGTAATGGGCACAGAACTGGAGTACTGCAAGCCACTACTATACATTGGCGGGGCTGCAGTTCTGTGTCCCTTACTTAAACGAGCAGAGCTGCTTCTGGCCCCACCTTGGGCTGTAGTTCCCAGTGATGGGACACAGCTGGATCAGCTGATTGGTGCGGGGTCCACCGACTGGATACTGATAACCTATACTGTGGATAAATTATCAGTATTAAAATCTAAACACCTGAGAACCAGAAAACCCCTTAACGTACTATTACGTCCCTGGGTCAAAGGTAGTTGCCGCACACGGGTGTTCTATTATGCCCGTGGCCGTGGTCTAGCCAGTGACCCCGGGCTGCTGCAAGCCTCCAGTACCTGGTTGATCCGGATTGCGATGCAGGAAGTGCAATATGCTCGTGTATTGCAGTCTATAGTTCTGAACCAGCAATCAGTGCATCGCTGGTTCAGGTGTCCTAATGGGACATATGGAAAAGTAAAAAAAAGTGTAAAAAAAAAAAATTAAAGTGTGTGAAAAAATTAATAAAGCCGCAAAAATTGCTGTGCGAGTGTATATCAGGGTACAAACCAGATTTAGAGCTTACGAGGGAAAAGACACCAGAAGTGACCCCCAGAGTGACCCCTCCCCCAATCATAGGAACTACTGGGGAAATAGTAGGGAATTTGGTGCTCCCAATGTACTCCGCACAGCTTACATATTCACTCTTCACCATCCACTGTGCATTCAAAGTCTGGGATACTAATGCTCACCACCGTCCTTGATAAATTCTTTGAGGGGTGCAGTTTTCAAAATGGGGTCACTCCTTTGGGGAATCCACTTTTCTAGTGCCTTAGAGGCTCTGCAAACATGACATGGCATCCAGATACCAAACATCTAAATCTGCCCTTCAAAAGTCACATAGCGCTCCTTCCCTTTTCTGCCCTGCTGTGTACCCAAACTGCAGATTATGCCACATGTATGACACTGGTGTACCCAGGATAACGTAATTAATGTTATATGTCGGTATAAACTGCTGTTTGGTCACAGCCGGGCACAGCAGGGAAGGAGCGCTATTTGGTTTTTGGAGCACAGATTTAGACGGTTTGGTTTTTGGACGTCATGACACTTTTGCAGAGCTGAAATGCCTGGGCACAACATATCGGGCACTGAAATGGCGTATCACTTTTCATTATCAGCTGCGCATTCATTTCTGGAAATTAAAGGGGTTTTTTGGGCAAAAATTTTTTTCTTAAAAATGTCTGTTAGTGCTATTAATGGGTTAATAAATGCACGCATATACCTTTAGCAGTGTTTTGAGTGATTTCTGGGTGTCTCTGGGAGCTCCTGGTATCTTCTGCATTTGTTTACATGGCTCAGTTTCCTGCTATGTAACTTCCACACTAACCCCTCTCACTTTACTCCCTCTTCCTTCCTCCCTCCCTCCCTCCCTCCCCTCTCTCTCTCTCTCCCTTCCTCCCATACCCCCCTCCCTGTCTCTCTAGCTATCCTGTCCATTTCTAGCCCTTCCCTACTTACTCAGTCCAACCCCCAACCCCATTATATACTTACCCCCCTTCTTTATTGATATTACAGGCGCGCGCTCTTCTCCCAGCGCTGCTGTGTTCTCTGCAGCAACTATCCACCTCTACTGCGCATGTGTGGGAGCTGCGCAGTAGAGGTGGATTATCGGCAGCAGTGCGTAGAGCAGCGCTGGGAGAAGCGGCAGCAGTCAGAAAAGAAGGAGGAGCCATCCCGCAGGAAGAAGGCTGGAAGGTAAATATGATGGAGTGGATGGGGAAGGGGGAGTAGTAGGGATGATCCGTTTCCGGAAATGATTAAGGATTAAAAATGCTCACTACCCCACTTGGTAAATCCCTTCAGTGGTGTAGTTTTAAAAATGGGGTGATGTCTGCAGATTCCACTTTACTGGCAATTTAGGGGCTCTGCAAAAGTGGGATGATGTCCAAAAACTGTGCTCCAAAAAACAAAATAGCGCTCCTTCCCTTCTGTGCTTGGATGTGCCCAAACAGCAGTTTAAACCCACATATGACATTGTTAAGTACATTATCCAGGGTACACCAGTGTCATACATGTGGGCATAAACTATCGCTTGGGCACACAGGAGGGTGCAGATGTGAAGGAGCGCTATGTGCTTTTGTAGCACATATTTAGATTTACATTTGCAGAGACCCTAAAATTGCCCCTACAAAATAGGGTCACTTCTTGGTGAATTCCAGTTTACTGGCACCTCCATGGCTCTGCAAAAACAACATGGCGTCCAGTAAGTCCTTCTAAATCTATAGTCCAAATGCCAAAAAACGCAGTGCTCCTTCCCTTCTGAGCCCTGCTGTGTGCCCAAGCAGCGGTTTACACCCACATATATAATTTTTTTGTCCCCGGGATAGCCCACTTAATAGTTTTAGGAGTGTGTGTCTCTGATGCCACATAGTGACCGCAACGTATTTAGGCACTGAAATTGCATATTTCTTAAAAAATTTCAATTTTCACTTTGTACATTAATTTTTGGGAAGCATTTTAGACTCAAAATGATAATATCCTTTGATACATTCCTTGAGGGGTGTAGTTTCTAAAATGGGGTCGCTTTTGAGGGGTTTACATTGTACTGGTACTTTAGGGGCAATGCAAATTCAACATGGCACCTGAAAACTATTCCAGCAAAATCTGCCCTCCTAAAGCTAAATAGCGCTCTTTCCATTCTGAGCCCCACCATGTACCCATACAGCAGATTACAACCACATATGGAGCATTTCTGTATTCAGGAGAAATTGTGTAACAAACTTTGGGGAGCTTTTTCTCCTTTATCCCCTTGTGAAAATAAAAAAATTGATGATTTATTGGAAAAAAAGTAATTTTTCATTTTCATGTCCGAATGTTAATAAAATCTGTGAAATGGCTATGGGGTCAAAATGCTCTCTATACCCCTTGATATGTTCTGTGAGGGGTGTAGTTTCCAAAATGTCACTTTTAGGGGGTTTCCACTGTATTGGTACTTTAGGGGCTCTGCAAATGCGACATGGCACCTGAAAACTATTCCAGCAAAATCTGCCCTCCAAAAGCATACAGTGGGGAAAAAAAGTATTTAGTCAGCCACCAATTGTGCAAGTTCTCCCACTTAAAAAGATGAGGCCGGCCTGTAATTGTCATCATAGGTAGACCTCAACTATGAGAGACAAAATGAGAAAACAAATCCAGAAAATCACATTGTCTGATTTTTAAAGAATTTATTTGCAAATTTCATCTCAATACTTTGTTCTATATCCTTTGTTGGCAATGACAGCGGTCAAACATTTTCTGTAAGTCTTCACAAGGTTGGCACACACTGTTGCTGGTATGTTGGCCCATTTCTCCATGCAGATCTCCTCTAGAGCAGTGATGTTTTGGGGCTGTCGCTGGGCAACACGGACTTTCAACTCCCTCCAAAGGTTTTCTATGGGGTTGAGATCTGGAGACTGGCTAGGCCACTCCAGGACCTTGAAATGCTTCTTCCGAAGCCACTCCTTCGTTGCCCTGGAGGTGTGCTTGGGATCATTGTCATGCTGAAAGACCCAGCCATGTTTCATCTTCAATGCCCTTGCTGATGGAAGGAGGTTTGCACTCAAAATCTCACGATACATGGCCCCATTCATTCATGTACACGGATCAGTCGTTCTGGTCCCTTTGCAGAGAAACAGCCCCAAAGCATGATGTTGCACCTCCAGTAGGTATGGTGTTCTTTGGATGCAACTCAGCATTCACTCTCCTCCAAAAACGACAAGTTGTGTTTCTACCAAACAGTTCTACTTTGGTTTCATCTGACCATATGACATTCTCCCAATACTCTTCTGGAACATCCAAATGCTCTCTAGCAAACTTCAGATAGTCCCGGATATGTACTGGCTTAAGCAGGGTGATACGTCTGGCACTGCAGGATCTGAGTCCCTGGCGGTGTAGTGTGTTACTGACGGTAGCCTTTGTTACATTAGTCCCAGCTTTCTGCAGGTCATTCACTAGGTCCCCCTGTGTGGTTCTGGGATTTTTGCTCACCGTTCTTGTGATCATTTTGACCCCATGGGGTGAGATCTTGCGTGGAGCCCCTGATGAAAGGAGATTATAAGTGGTCTTGTATGTCTTCCATTTCCTAATTATTGCTCCCACAGTTGATTTCTTCACACCAAGCTGCTTGCCTATTGCAGATTCAGTCTTCCCAGCCTGGTGTAGGTCTACAGTTTTGTTTCTGGTGTCCTTCCACAGCTCTTTGGTGTTCACCATAGTGGAGTTTGGAGTGTGACTGTTTGAGGTTGTGGACAGGTGTCTTTTATACTGATAACAATGTCAAACAGGTGCCATTACTACAGGTAATGAGTGGAGGACAGAGGAGCCTCTTAAAGAAGTTGTTACAGGTCTGTGAGAGCCAGAAATCTTGCTTGTTTGTAGGTGACCAAATACTTATTTTCCACCATAATTTGCAAATAAATTCTTAAAAAATCAGACAATGTGATTTTTTAGATATGTTTTCTCATTTTGTCTCTCATAGTTGAGGTCTACCTATGATGTAAATTACAGGCCTCTCTCATCTTTTTAAGTGGGAGAACTTGCACAATTGGTGGCTGACTAAATACTTTTTTTCTCCACTGTAATATCGCTCTTTCCATTCCAAGCCCTGCCATGTACCCATACAGCGGATTACAACCGCATATGGGGTATTGCTGTGTTCAGGAGCAATTATTTAACAAACTGTGGGGGTGCTTTTTCTCCTTTAACCCCTTGTGAAAATGAAAACTTTGGGGATAAAGTGACGTTTTAGTAATTTTTCATTTACACATCCCAATGTTAGTAAAATCTGTGAAACGGCTGTGGGGTCAAAATGCTCACTATACCCCTTGATGAATTCTGTAGTAGGGGTGTAGTTTCCAAAATGATGTCACTTTTAGGGGGTTTCCATTGTTTTGGTACTCTAGGGGTTCTGCAAATAAGACATGGCACCTAAAAAATATTCCATCAAAATCTGCTTTTCAAAAGTGCAGTGTCGCTCCCTCTCTGCTGTGCGCTGCCGTGTGCCCAAACATCAATTTACATGCACATGTGGGGTATTTCTGTGCTCTGAAGAGATTGCATAACAAACTGTGAGATGCATTTTCTCCTTTATCTGGAAAATGGCTGCTATACTTGTAAGGGGGCATTCACACTACTGTTGGTGACCGTCAGTGTCCGTAGCTATTGTCCGTTACAAGATTTTAGCATCGGACACTAGCTGAACCGTCAGAAATCTGTTAAAATTTCCATTCATTTCAATGGGTTTTTATATTGTGTCCGTTTACACCCAATCCGTCAGAAGTCCGTATTTTTTCCGTGGACAAAAAATCCTACATGCAGAACTTTTTTGTCCGTTTGGAAAAACGTATTCTTGACGGACAGCAAGTGTCCGTTATTTATTTAACATTGTAGTCTATGGATAACGGACTTATAATGGACAGTAACTGATAGCCATCAGTTACTGTCCGTTATTTTATGTCCGTTTTGTTTCTGGGCATGCTCAGAAAGCAGAAACAAAAAACGGACAGTGTTAAAAAACGGACAATAACTGATGCTAACTGATGCTAATGTGTCCGTTTTTTTAGCTGATCCATTAATAATAATAATAATAATAATAGTCCTTTAATAGTCCCACAATGGGG
The DNA here is from genome assembly GCA_947044405.1 of Leptodactylus fallax. Lineage (NCBI taxonomy): Eukaryota > Metazoa > Chordata > Amphibia > Anura > Leptodactylidae > Leptodactylus > Leptodactylus fallax. The sequence goes on along the minus strand of CAMRHE010000122.1, from coordinate 1,043,453 downwards.
AAATTCAGTGTGTTACAGCAGCGAAGATAAGATAAGATAAGATAAGCAGATACAAATACAACATGTACAGGAATGTTCCAAGGTGAGAGGCATTACATTAATAGCAGAAAGACAGATAGGACGTAGCAGAGGGGGGGGGGGGGGATTTAACAGGCAGAGAGATATTTCAGTTCTCTGTATGTAATGATCTCCGCTTAGGTCGGTGTTGGTTGTACAGCCTAACCGCGGTGGGGAGGAAAGACTTCCGATAGCGCTCCTTCTCACACCTAGGGTGGAGCAGTCGGTCACTGACAGTACTGCCCAGCGCAATCACAGTCTCATGCATGGGATGGGAGTTATTCTCCCGCATGGAGCTCACCACGGACAGTATCCTTCTGTCACCCACCACCTGCACTGGGTCCAGTGGGCTCCCCAGGACAGAGCTGGCCCTTCTAATCAGCTTGTCAAGTTTATTTCTGTCCCTAGTTGATATACTGCTCCCCCAGCAGGCCACTCCAAAGAAGATGGCTGATGCCACTACCGAGTTGAAGAAAGTCCTAAGAAGTGCCCCCCGGATTCCAAAGGCTCTCAGCTTCCTAAGCAGGTAGAGCCTGCTGTGGCCCTTCCTGTACAGGGCCTCCATATGATCTGCCCAGTCCAGCTTATTATTAAGGAGCAAACCCAGGTACTTATAGGTGTTCACAATCTCGATGCCCGTCCCCAGGATGTCCACTGGTTTTGGAGGGCATCTGCCTTTACGGAAGTCCACCACCATCTCCTTGGTCTTCCCCGCGTTAATCTTCAGGTGGTTCCGCTGGCACCAGTCCACAAAATCCCGGTTCAGTTCTCTGTACTCCCTGTCATCATCATCTGTGATGAGGCCTACTATTGCAGAGTCGTCAGAATACTTCTGTAGGTAGCAGCTAGATGAGTTGCACCTAAAATCTGCAGTGTACAGTGTGAAGAGGAAAGGGGCGAGAACCGTACCCTGAGGTGCTCCCGTATTACAGATCACGGTACCTGACACACAGTCTTGGGCTCTCACGTATTGAGGTCGATTTGTGAGGTAGTCTAGGATCCAGTTGGAGAGGTGGTGGTCCACTCCAGCAAGGCCCAGCTTGTCCCTCAGTAACCTGGGCTGTATGGTGTTAAAAGCACTGGAGAAATCAAAGAACATTATTCTCACCGTGTTCCCTGGTTTTTCCAGGTGAGACAGAGCCCTGTGCAGAAGGTGGATGATGGCATCATCTACCCCAATGCCCGGTCGATAAGCAAACTGGAGAGGGTCCATAGCGGGGCTCACTAGAGGGCGAAGATGTGTGAGAACCAATCTCTCTAAGATCTTCATCAAGTGGGATGTCAGTGCTACAGGTCTGTAGTCGTTGAGGTCCATAGGGTGAGGTTTCTTTGGAACTGGTACCACACAAGAAGATTTCCATAGTTCAGGGACTATTTCCTGCCTCAGGCTCATATTATACATATATGTAATTATACCACACAGCTGGTCCCCACAAGTCTTAATTAGCCTTGCACTGATGTCATCTGGCCCTGCGGCTTTCCTCGCCTTGATTTTTTTCATCTCCTTCCTCACCTGAGCCTGTGTGAAGATCAGACTGTGGTCAGATAAAGACGGATTTCTGGATTTACTGGTCTGTTGGGAAGTGGCCGCATGGGGAGAAGTCATTGTGGTGGGGGGAGCTGAAGGACATACTGGGGTGGGAGGAGCTAGTGTGTGATCAAATCTGTTGAAGAATATGTGGCATCCCAGAGCTGGCTATGGCTGGGCTGAGGGTGATCTCTGTAGTCATTGTATTATTTCCTGTTGCTTCATAGCCTGTGTGACATAGCAGGGGGTCCTGAGTCTCACACAACACAGCGCCACCTAGTGAGCCTCACACATGCATTACACCTCCCATAGGATTGAATAGTAACCAAATGTCCAATGGGAGGACATCGCCTGGGAAAAGGGGAGGAGTCAGCTGATCACTGGGTCCCCATGGTAACACCCCTGCAGGAAGGTCCTGCGTGTGAGGAGTTAGAAGTGTGGAGTGTTAGGAGGAGGAGGTGAGGAGATAAGTGTGATGTCCTGTGAAGAAAGCAGTGAGTTTAGTGCAGGAATCTCAAGTCCTAGACAGGCCCAGGAAGGTTGGAGAGCTGACATACTCCAGCTATTCAGAAGATCCTGTCCCCTGTCTGCCTAGCCATCGCCCTGAAGGAAGTCAAGCATCATTATCTTGTCAGCATGAGACTGTGGAGAGAACATTCTGGAACATGTGCTCCATAGCAAGTATCACAGGATCCAGGGGCTAAGGCCAGACCTGTGGAATATCCTGCCACCCTGACTATTGCACCCCGAAACTCTGAGCTATCAGGACCACATAACGTGAGTGGGGAATATTATGTACTAGTATCATGGTGGGCATCCTCCTATGAGCCAAATAGGAGCCCAGAAGCACCTTAGGGCTGTAACACTGAAGTATAAGGGGCTAGGAACACCTTTCATCAAGTCTACCCTGCACCCCAGGACTTTGCTGTGTCACCAGGCGTACCCCGTTGTTTTGTATTGAAGAAACTGTTTAAGCATTTGTGCCTCCACACCCATGGAAGTAAAAGTTCAACTTTACAACCGTTTCTGTGTCTGACTCTGCACCGACAACATCAGGGCGCCCCAAACACCACCAGTCGGCACAGTATAGGGGAAGCGCCCCGGGGGAACAATCACCACCAACATTTGTGCAGCCCCCTCATCACCGGTACCAGTGGTGGTAACGTGGGACAGCACCAGCGCTGCGCCCTCGTGCCCAGAGACCGTGACAAGTCTGCGCTGTTTGCACCCCGCAATCCCAACTGCAGCGTTACCTTCCATCTGGTCACCGCAAGAAAAACTGGCGTCACGAACAGGATACGGGTGTGTGCCATTTTGAGAAAGTCGCCACGAAAAGTGCGCCAAATTGTCTCCAGAGCATCGGTCTTTATTGTGGACTTTGCTAAGATCAAGTTTATTCCCTGAGAGTGCTTGCCACAAAGAGGGGGAGCCCTATACCCCTGAAGTAAGCCCTAAAGACTGTCCTCTCAGTGGGTTACAGCCCTGGAAGAGTTAAAACGCCCAGGACTTGTTTGCTGCGCCACATCGCTGTGTAAGAACGCCCACAAAGGGTTAACTGTACCTTGCAAAAGTGCGGGAGATTTTTAGCACTGCCCATGAGGCCAGGAGACCCATCTGCCGCCATCTTAGGAGAGCCCAGAATGCTGAGCGCAATGCTCCAGCGCACCCATACAAGAAAGTGAAAGGCGAACGTGCCGGCGCCATTTCTGACTCTCCGGTGCCGCATCACCGTCCCTGCTGTGCACCGCTGATCTCTGGTCCACGCTGCAGTTGCTGTCAGTGAGTACTGTGCCTCCCTCCCTGTCCTTGTCTTCAGTCCTCCCACGGCCCCAGCGAGTGTTTTCCGTGTCCGTGGGGAGTGCCACCATTAAAGAGGGGGAGCACACCGTCAGCCTGCATCACAGTGACTCTGTTAATAGCTACAGCATTCTTAAAGGGACAGCATTCCAAGTTGTAGTCTCCATTCCCTGCCAGCAAGCAGTTGAGTTTCTTAAAGAGACGGCGACCTAATTTCAGTCATACCTGCAAACAACATGACTGAGCAAAGTGACATTGTGCCATCTGTTTCTAGTGATCCAGCAGTGCCCATGGCGAGCAGCCTACCATTCTCCATGCCATTTTACCCTGGCGCACCATGGCTGCCGCGCTACAAAGGGGAGGCGCATACCCTCAGGGACTTTCGTGAGAAGATGCTGTCTCTCTTACAGTTCTATCCTCTGAATACAGAACAGCAGATACAGATCCTGCTGGGCCAGCTTGAGGGTGCTGCAGCTAGGGAGGTCAAATCCTGGCCTGCCTCTGACAAAAGAACCCCTGGGCAAATTCTGGACAAACTCCATGTGAACTTTGACGTGCGATCTGTCTCCGAGGTAAAGATGCGCTTCTTTTCCAGACGACAACTACCTTGTGAGACCCTGCGGGACTATGCTTTATCCCTCCAAGAGGCGTTCAGAGCTGTGGTGCAAGTGGATCCACGTGAAAATGTGGACTCTGATAAGATCTTGCTTGACCGCTTCATAGAAGGGGCGGGTACCACATTGCTCCAGAGTCAGTTGCGAATGCTTGCTGCACAACATCCCAGCATCACGTTTGCTGACTTCAAGGCCCTTGCCATCCAGGTCTTGGGACAGGAGCAGCCCCAGCCGAGCCCAGTCATCTGTGCTCCCTCACCTGGACCCTCAACAAGCATTGCTCCAGTTGTCCTGCCACTACCTCTGGGTACCTCACCTGCTGCCCAAACTGCACAGACTACACCAGCAGACTCCAGAGATGACCTTCTGGCCCGAGTGGATCATCTGACCCGTGCCATGGAACAGATCACCGTCCGTCTAGATCGTCTGATCCAGCCGTCTTCATCATCCAGTGATCCTTTGCGAAGTCTCAACATCTCACCTGAGTCGCCACCCAGACGTCCGTCTTCAGTGAAACCTCCGCAGAGTGAGAGGCCATACTGTACCTATTGCAATAGATATGGACACACCAGGCCTCAGTGTTTTCAGTTAAACGGGCCACCCCCGAGGCAGCGGGCCGCCCCTCGGGAGGAAAGAAGAAGGGCCCAGGTGAATCTTCAGTGCCATTGTCACGCTTCGTCTCAGCCTGCCCACACATCACAATCCGGGTGAACGGCGTCCCTCTGACAGCGTTGGTGGACACTGGATCTCAGGTAACAACCCTGCGCAAGCAGGTGTTCCTTGAACATTGGGACTTAGGTGTGTTGAATAGAACACCTGACACATGGATAAATCTGTGTGGCAGCAATGGACAGCCCATACCACAGCAGGGTTATTGGGAACCCACTATCCAGATTGGGGACTTGAAACTGCCTAGACAGGGTGTAATTGTCACTGATGTAGAGGATGATAGGTTTGCAGTTGTAATATTAGGCATGAATGTTTTACGCCATTGCTTTGCAGAAGTGTTGGATGCCTTGCATGCCTCTCTCCTTACAGCTTCTCCCAGTGACCAGCAGACCATTCAGCGGGCCATTCGTGTACTCAATGCCCAGCACAAGTTCGCCAACAAACAAGGTGAAATTGGTCGAGTCCGGATCCAAGATACCCGTCCAGTAACCCTACAGCCTGGAACAGAAACTATGGTGTGGTGCCGTGCCCGTCCGGGCATAGAAAATCAGGACTACGAGGCCTTGCTACAACCCATACAGGTAGATGGCCAACCACTTGTCATGGCTGCCCGCAGCCTTGTCACAGTTTCCAATGGACGTGTTCCTGTCCGCTTAGTCAACTTGGGCGATGCTCCCGTGAACCTCCACAAGTTCCACTCTGTGGCCCTGCTACACCGGTTAGCACCAGAAGACATTCTCTCTGGTGATTCTACCGCCACACAGCGTTCCACCCAAGCTGCTGAGAACATTCAGAATGGAGCCACGAAGTCCTGGTGGGATGAATTGAACGTGGGAGACGCCAATACCCCTATAGAGCACATCAATGGGGTTCGCAATGTGGCCAAGCGTTACCAACAGGCATTCAGCAAACACCCATTGGACTTTGGTAAGACCATGACCATACAACATCGCATTCTGACTGGCGACCACCATCCAATCAAGGAGCGTCACTGTCCAATACCACCCGCGATGTACCAACCGGTGAAAAAGTTGATCCAAGAGATGCGAGATGCTGATGTTATCCGGGAGAGTAACAGCCCCTGGGCAGCCCCGCTAGTCCTTGTCAAGAAGAAAGACGGAACCCTACGATTTTGTGTGGACTATCGTAAACTCAACAACGTCACGCACAAAGACGCATACCCATTGCCGCGGATTGAGGAATCTCTAACGGCTTTGGGATCAGCTACCTGTTTCTCGACCCTGGACTTAACCAGTGGATACTGGCAAGTCCCTATGGCGCCTGAAGATCGTGAAAAGACTGCGTTTACGACCCCGATGGGACTCTTTGAATTCAATAGTATGCCATTTGGGCTATGTAATGCCCCAGCCACATTCCAACGGTTTATGGAGAGGTGCCTCGGCCATGAGAATTTCCAGAGTGTGCTACTGTACCTGGACGATGTTATTGTATTCTCCCGGACATACCAAGAACACCTTCGTCACCTGTCCGAGGTATTCAAGGTACTTATACAGCACTGCCTAAAGGTGAAGCCCTCCAAGTGCTACCTGTTGAAACCCCAAGTTCACTACCTTGGGCATGTCGTGAGCGCACAAGGCGTCCAACCTGATCCTGAAAAGATCACTGCAGTCCAGAACTGGCGAAGACCAACTACCGTCAAAGAAGTCCGAAGCTTCCTTGGATTCGCAGGTTACTACCGGCGTTTCATACCACACTTCGCCCAAGTAGCCGAGCCTCTGAACGAGTTGTTGCGCGGTTGTCCCAGAGAAAACTACAACCGAAAGCTTCCGGTAGACTGGACAGCGCGTCAAGAGGAAGCCTTTCAAGCGCTTAAAGCACTTCTGACGCAACCACCAATTCTAGCCTATCCCGACTACAGTCAGCCATTCCGCTTGTACACAGATGCAAGTCACCAAGGTTTGGGTGCAGTGTTGTCCCAGGTTCAGGACAACAAAGAGCGAGTCATCGCCTACGCCAGCAGGAGTCTGAGAGGCGCAGAGAAGAACGACCAGAACTATAGTTCTTTCAAACTCGAACTTCTGGCGCTTGTCTGGGCCGTGACAGAGAAGTTTAAAGACTACCTGGCTGCCACACCCTTTACCGTGTACACAGATAACAATCCGTTGGCACATCTGGACACTGCTCGACTGGGAGCTCTTGAACAACGGTGGGCCTCAAGACTCGCGAATTACAAGTTCTCTGTCAAGTATCGCAGTGGCAAGTCCAACGCTAACGCTGATGCACTCTCAAGGTTGCCTGTGGGAGAAGAACCACCCCGAGAAGACATCTGGAAAGAGGTGGAGATGCCACCATTCTACAACAAGTTTGCCCAACAGGTTGCTATTGGTGTCCCTGTAGAAGGAGAATCTCTGGCGAAAACAGCTGCCGAATCCCTCCAGGAGCCATCTCTGTGGAAAACGTTCCAAGAAGAGAGCAGAGTTTTAGGAGAATTGTCAGATTTCCTGCTTACAGGAAGAATACCAACCCGTGTAAAGAGAGGTCTTCATGACGTGGAATTAAAACGCCTTTGGCGACAGAGGAAGCGCCTGTTTGTCCAACGAGGCCTTCTACATAGAAACACTCTTGATCCTGTCACAGGTGAAAGGCTTCATCAGATCCTCGTACCAAGAAGAGACGCACAGATGATACTTGAGGCGTATCATGACAGATCTGGTCACTTCGGGGTACAAAAGACCGAAGCTACCATCCGTCGTCGCTTCTATTGGGTTGGGATGAGGAGTGACATTGAGAGTTGGTGCCGAGAGTGTCCCGCCTGTAGTATCACCAAGGAAGGTCGAAGAGATCAGAAGGACCCTCTACATCCAATTAAGACTCAAAAGCCGTGTGAAATTGTTGCTCTGGACCATGTGAAGTTGGGTCCCACACGTTCTGGCTACAGCTACGCTCTGACAATGGTGGATCATTACTCCAAGTTCCTTGTCATCGTGCCTGTCAGAGATCTTACAGCAAGAACTACGGCTGAGACCTTCTACGCAGAGTTTGTCCGCCATTACGGTTGTCCTGAGCATATCCTCACCGACCGTGGATCGGCGTTTGAATCCCAATTGTTCCGTGAGCTGTGTCAGTTCCAAGACTGCAAGAAGTTGCGAACCACAGTGTATCACCCTCAAGGGAATGGTATGTGCGAGAAGGCAAATCAAGTGATCATCGGCATGCTAAGAACAGCCGCAGTTACACCTGGTGTTGAGTGGCCTGAGCGTATCAAGGACTTGGCCTATATTTACAACAACACACCCCAAACATCTACGGGATACGCACCATTTTATCTAATGTTTGGAAGACAAGGTCAACTTCCTTCAGACTTAACCCTTGGTGTGAAGGTCCCTGACACCATCAATCCACTACCCATAACAGACTGGGTTGTTGAACACCGCCGACGTATGGAGGAAGCTAAAGAGATAGTTGAAACGCGCATGGATGAGGTTCGTAGGAGACAACAGGAGGATTACAACCATCACGCCCATGCAGCGCCCCTGAAAGTTGGCGACCGTGTATGGTTAAGGAATAACCATCGGAATGGGAAATTGGATCCATTCTGGGAGAAAGAACCATACAGTGTCATCTCCATACCATATCCTGAATCCGACGTGTATGAGATCTCTAAACCTGGGAGACAGCCCCAAGTAGTACACCGAAACCGTCTGAAGCTGTGCCTTAAAGAAGGACTACCCACAGAGGTGCCCCCAGCTGAGACAACGAGTACAGAGATCTTGTCACCGTATGAAGCAAAAGAGAGACACCCAACGTTAACTGAGCTTATGTGGGCGCCTAAACTACTACCATTTAGCTGTTATCCACCAATTGCTCTAGTGCAAGAGAACCCTTCGACAGATGATTTAATTGATTTCAGTGACTCTGTTCCTGATTCAAATCTTGTTCCACTTAGGCGTTCTGAGCGTACCACAAAAGGCATACCTCCAACACGCTATAGTGATGCCATGGCTGTCCTTGGGTAAAAGAGGTTAACTGTCTCTGCTTCTGTATATATGTTATTCCTGCTCTGATTACATTAATGTTTTTCCTGTGTGTATATACAGTATATATATAATATCTTGCCATGTAATATAGTATTTACATTTATATGCAACAATCCAAGCCATAGTGCCTGGCTCACCGAGCCAAGGAAGTTCTGTTACCCCATTGCGGTATGGACATTCGTGCTAGAGTGCCTACTCTTCCTTACAGAAAGGACTGTTTATTGTTTCTCAGAGAGACTCTCATGATAATGGACACTCACGAAATTTGTGCCAGAGAGCCTCTGGACCCATTTGCACTACTGTTGTTTCTATATGGACTGTCTGATGGTACCGCCAAAAGGTTCCATAAGTCTGAGTTTAATTATCTCTCCGTTACCCTTCAGACTTCTCATGGACATTCCAGGACTATGCCGGGAGGTCTTACCTCAAGTTTCTAAGTATTATATTTTTCTAAACTGTTAGTGACATTTGCACTTTATTCGTATTTATTAACGTTATGTTACATTTCTGACCTTCACCCCAGCCCGTCGCCGAGGTCGGCTCAGTGAAAGAGGGGGAGTATGTGGCATCCCAGAGCTGGCTATGGCTGGGCTGAGGGTGATCTCTGTAGTCATTGTATTATTTCCTGTTGCTTCATAGCCTGTGTGACATAGCAGGGGGTCCTGAGTCTCACACAACACAGCGCCACCTAGTGAGCCTCACACTTGCATTACACCTCCCATAGGATTGAATAGTAACCAAATGTCCAATGGGAGGACATCGCCTGGGAAAAGGGGAGGAGTCAGCTGATCACTGGGTCCCCATGGTAACACCCCTGCAGGAAGGTCCTGCGTGTGAGGAGTTAGAAGTGTGGAGTGTTAGGAGGAGGAGGTGAGGAGATAAGTGTGATGTCCTGTGAAGAAAGCAGTGAGTTTAGTGCAGGAATCTCAAGTCCTAGACAGGCCCAGGAAGGTTGGAGAGCTGACATACTCCAGCTATTCAGAAGATCCTGTCCCCTGTCTGCCTAGCCATCGCCCTGAAGGAAGTCAAGCATCATTATCTTGTCAGCATGAGACTGTGGAGAGAACATTCTGGAACACGTGCTCCATAGCAAGTATCACAGGATCCAGGGGCCAAGGCCAGACCTGTGGAATATCCTGCCACCCTGACTATTGCACCCCGAAACTCTGAGCTATCAGGACCACATAACGTGAGTGGGGAATATTATGTACTAGTATCATGGTGGAAATCCTCCTATGTGCCAAATAGGAGCCCAGACGCACCTTAGGGCTGTAACACTGAAGTATAAGGGGCTAGGAACACCTTTCATCAAGTCTACCCTGCACCCCAGGACTTTGCTGTGTCACCAGGCGTACCCCGTTGTTTTGTATTGAAGAAACTGTTTAAGCATTTGTGCCTCCACACCCATGGAAGTAAAAGTTCAACTTTACAACCGTTTCTGTGTCTGACTCTGCACCGACAACATCAGGGCGCCCCAAACACCACCAGTCGGCACAGTATAGGGGAAGCGCCCCGGGGGAACAATCACCACCAACATTTGTGCAGCCCCCTCATCACCGGTACCAGTGGTGGTAACGTGGGACAGCACCAGCGCTGCGCCCTCGTGCCCAGAGACCGTGACAAGTCTGCGCTGTTTGCACCCCCGCAATCCCAACTGCAGCGTTACCTTCCATCTGGTCACCGCAAATAGGTTTAGTTCATTAAGCCAATTAACATCTGCCTCAATCTGGCAGACAGACTGTTTATGACCCGAAATTGACTTAAGCCCCTCCCAGACCCCCCTTATGTCTTTTCTTTCCATTTGCTTTTCCATCTTTTCCTTATAACTGGCTTGTCCCTGCCTGATTTGATGCCTCAGCTCCTTTTGTACTTCCCTCAACCCCTCCTTATCTCTTGTCCTGAATGCCATCTTTTTCTCCTTAAGTAGTGTTTTTATATCAGAGTTAATCCATGGTTTGTTGTTGGAGAAACACCTCACCACTTTTGTGGGTACTGTGTTGTCCACACAAAATACCATTTACTAAATATTGCTAAACAAACATGATACTAAATGTACTAAACTTCATAATATGCTGTATATTTTCTACAATACATCCTGCCAAGTCTCTTGGGGTTTTGAGTTTATTTTCATATGCTGTCTATAGCTGCTCTGTGAAGGTATCCTTCCATGCAAGCCATTTTATGTACTAAATCTCCTTATTTCTTATGTCATAAGTGCACAGTGCTATATATCATTTTCATGTTATCCTCAGTCACAATGTGGAAGAAAACTAAGATGAACCAAGAGCCAAGATGTAACACCCTAAGAGCCTGGGACAACCCCCCCCCCCCCCCCCTGACATCAAGGGAGAGTCAGACTGCTCCAATATACATTACAGTATCAGCAGATCTTACTGACCCTCCGAGAGATAACTTGTACCTCCAGGCCCCCAATTACCATTTGCTTTCTATAACACTGGTTACTGGTGTCTTCTTATACTATAGAGAAGCCTTTGGGCCCTGAAGCTCCCGGGCCAGGTACCGCTTGCTATCTCTGCACCCCTTTATAGCTATGCTCCAGCTGACACTGGCCACTGCCTTTCTGTACAAATAAGAATCACCACAGAAAATATGACAAATTGCTGTGTGTAAGTCCAATCTAAAAGTAGTTAAAAAAGCCCCAATATGTTTTATTTAACCAATTCCGTACCGCCCATAGACTACATACGTCCTATGGGTGGTTGTCTAGTTCTGCAAGGACGTACCGTACCGATTTCGTGCAGCTACTGAAACGGGTAGCCGGCTGTAACTTCAGCCGGAGCTCCCAAGAGAGAAGACAGGGAGTTTATTACCTTCCCTGCCTTCCCGATCTTGCGCCCACCCACTGACCTGGCGGTCATGTGATCCACCGGGTGCAGCGTCTGCAAGAACTGCTGGGTCCTACAGGACCCAGATCAGCTCTATAGTAACGTGCACGAGGCTGCATTCCTCCTGCAACTGGGGCTAAATATACCAGCCCCAGTTACAAAGGAAATCAGCCTCCCCAACAACAAAAAAAGTAATCAGATGTCCCCAAAGGTCTATTATGACCTTATGGGGACACAATGTAAAAAAAAAAAAAAAAAAAAAAATTAATAGAAAAGTTAAAAAAAAAGTTGCCGCTGCAAGTGTGAATCCACCCTTATTAAATAAAAAAAAAATGAAAAGTGAAAAACAGACCCATTTTCCCTCCACTTTTGTTTATATTTTCCCGGATATAAAAAAAAAATTAAAACACATGCAAAAATAAAAACAACATAAAAATAAAGCCCTATGTGTCACTGAAAAAAGACGCAGAAATTAGTTGAATAACGCATATGATAAAAATGTTACAGCCCTCAAAACCGCACATACATAAAACCCCGAAATTGTGTCTGGTCCTGGACCAGAAATTGGCCCAGTACTGAAGTGGTTAAATATTATTTGTATTTTTTTTCCTTTTTTGACACTTCATTGATAGTTTCTGCTTGAGGGTGTGCACAAAAAAAGCTGTAAGGTGTGACTCATATATGACTCACATGTAAGAGTTTCAGCTGGTCAGACCTAGCCCGAGTAGTGGAAGGGTTTTTATAAAATGCTACATGCAAAATTTCATTTATTTTGCAATATTTCTTTCATCAAGTGCCAAAAAATGCAAAATGCTTGTGATTTCAAAATCTAAAACAAATATGCAAGTAAACCCAGTGTGAAGACCGCCTCAAAACATGTCCTGTATCTTAAAAAATAGAAATATCCCCTTCAGTCAAGTAAAAACAAATGTCCCTCATTGAACTCCTTTGTATTTCTATTGTTATCTCTGTAATGGATTTCTGATAATAGCAGGGCTTGTAAAAGTGAAGCTACTATAGAAGGATCTTGAGAATTCTGGGGGGAGAGGGGGTAGTACATTCATTTACACCACAGAGAAGACTCTGAACATTTTTGGCATTGTTAACATTTGCTGTAGGATTGATATGCAGTTCTGGGAAAATAATGTAAGGAATGCATCCCATTGCAAGTTCCAAAAGGAAAGCATTTCTCACACATAACAGAACCACTAAACATAAAGTCAGTCAGTTAAAAAATCTTAACCAAAAGAGCTTCTGTTCATTCACAAATATGTATATTACTACACTGTCCCAGAAGTAGTAAAATATGGAGGTACCAACACTTCACTGGGGCAGGAACAGCAGTGTTTCGGTTTATAGATTGCAACCAATCTGTATATTGCGCTGATGCTTCTGAAATAAAAGCTGAGGCTACACTGCTGTATGGAGTCTGATCCTGCAGTCAGAGGTCATACCCTTTCTTCTACAATTGGTAGGTTAGCAAACACAATGGAAACAAAGGTGGCCACAGCCAATATCTCGCCGGACTCCCTTATGCACATGCACTCTTGGGTTGGCCAAGCAGAACATGTATACTGAATGGGAGAGGGAAGAAAACCTTCCTTATCTAGCCGAGAACAAAGGATCAGGCTGTTGAACCATCTAATGTGTATGGGTTGCTTTGCACATACCAATGATTGGGTGAATGAGGGTTCCTTTGAACGTTTCTTCCTCACTATTGTCCTGTGTAATTATGGCAGAGATCAGCTAACAAGTGATCAAATAAAACCCATTGTGGTCGGCAGCATGTTCCCTGATATAAACATGGCATATACTTCTGACAAATGAGTATTAACAACTGTTTGTCCCCATACAGTACAATGATTGACACATGTAACAAGTGCACATTAATCATCAATCTCCACTTTTGTGACATAAATGTCACCAACCAGGAGTTTGCTACCTTTTAAACACTATTTGTGAAAACATTTGTCCCAAATGGCAATTTAATGCCACCCTCACCATTTTCTTGGAAGGAGGCATGGTGTGAGAGCCTGTGCCACCATTTTTACCTTTGTTTATGCCAGATACTTAAAATCTCATAGCTGGCGTGCATTTCAGTGTAGACGCAAGGCCTGTTACATGATACACCTGATTTAGTACAGTAGGTGGGCAATCGTCCTCTGGTGCTGCAGGAATTATCCAAGGACCAGTGTACAAAACACCAGTCTTGATAAATTGCCTCCCATTTACTTTCTAATATTGTCATCAGTATGACAATCAGTATTACGTCAGTTAAAAATGGTTCCATAGATTTCTATTGGGGTTGTGTGTCCGTAAAAACAAACAAAAATAGAGCATGTCAGTTTTTATGACGGCCGTCAAAAAAATGGACATGTGATTAGTATTACCTTCAGACAAGATGTACAGTCAAGGAGGGTCAATGTGCTATGGACTCTATAGTTGTGTACAACTGACCCTTGGGCGCTATGTTTGCTACCATAGGGTATGCTCACCCTGAATTCTTTTCAGATTTAATTCTGCAACTCAAATCCTTACCAAAGAAAGAAAGAAATGTCATTTCTTTCTACTGATTCTTCTAAAAACCCAGACATGGCTATAAAAGAAATGGGAAATATAATGAATGTAAAATCTGCATCCAAAGCACTCATTTTGAGAGCAGATTCAACGTCAGATATTTCTGCCTTAGATTTGTTGTCTACATTCATATATAGTACCTCCATAGCACTGGATTCTACCCTATAGGCAATGCAAAATCTATACTATAGTATGCATTGGGCCATGCCACCATTTTTTCTCATGGATTCTGTATGAGATATGTGTGCTGCATTATACATCCATAATAAAGCAGTGCATGCCCCCCTCCCCTACAAACTGCAGAAGGTAAAGAAAATCATTGAAACCCATTGCTCACTTTTAATGGGGTTGTTCAAGATATTCAGCAGTCCTGGAGGAGGCCGGTTTTGGTGAAAAATAACAATAAAAAAAATATCACACCCTTCAGTGTCCACTGCCACTGTCTGTTCCACCACACGCCATGAAGCAGATCCCCAAAGTCCTTAACCACACTTGACCACTGAGGCTGCAAGAAAGGAGCCAGTGATGTATGTCAGTGACTGTAGAGCTCTCTCTCTTTATATATGTACTATATACACATGCGCCCAATTCTGGCTTCAGATCACACTGCAAACATGGACATATTTTTCAGCTCATGCTCACTTGGGCAGATATTAATGTGTAAAACAGATGTTTACATTACTCTTGTGGACTGCATTCCGAAAATAATTCATAGTGCATGAATTCGGTTCCAATTGTGTATTGTATTAGTTTATTATTATCAGAGAAAAAATACACACGTCAAAAAAGCAACAACAGGGGCAGATATATGTTCCTGTATGAACAATACTGTGCCAAATCTGCTGTTGTGTGGCAGCTATACAGGGAAAGAAGAGGGCTCAGGGCGGTAATATACAGGCAGGGTTACGACGACAGCAGTGTCTACATGTGGCCCATTGCCAATCACAGGGGAGAGAAAAAAAGCAGCCATTTTTGGCTCAAACTGTACCAGTATTCTGGCACAATTTTCAATAGTAAAAGCTGCCCCACTGTGCTTTGGTGGTTGGAGGTATTTTCATACAACAGAATCTGTTGGTTTCACACGAAAGTGGTGCAAGACAGCAATGAAAACTGGATGTATACTGGAGTGTATGGAGGGATCTGTGAAAACAGCCAAAAATAGGAAATGACAGTATTCACTGTCATGTGAACGAAGCCTAAGGCAAAGGCCCCATGTTGCGGAAATGCAGCTTTTTTTGTTGCATATTTTGCTGCAGTTTTTTATTATTTTATTTATTTATTATGCTTACTTATATAGCACCATCATATTCCACAGCGCTTTACAGACATTGACAGTCACTGTCCCATATAGGGATCACAATCTACTTTCCCTATCAGTATGTCTTTGGAGTGTGGGAGGAAACCCACACAAACACGGGGAGAACATACAAACTCCTTGCAGATGTCATCCTTAGCAGGATTTGAACCCAAGAGTCCAGCGCTGCAAGGCTGCAGTGCTAACCACTGAGCCACCATGCTGCTTTTTAAGCCAAGAATAGCTACGAAGGAATAGGAAATATCTAGGAAGCTCTTACGCTTCTACCTTCTGCTCAATCCACTCCTGCCTTCATACTCCCCAAAATTCCTTGGTAACTATACAGCCTAAAAAAAATTTTCATCATTAATTGGAGTGTCAGTATGATAAAATTTAACTCTTACAGACAAAACACAACACTCAGAACATGGTGCATGCGGCAACACCACAGACCACCAAAATGGCAAAAACTCTGCACTTGTAGATTTTTATATAATTCGCTATAGACTTTAAAGTAGTGTTACCACTGTATCCTGGGGGATAGTGTGCAATATGGAAATAACCTAGCTGCTGATAACACCATGGTGATCGATCTTCACAGAAAAGCTTCCCAGTCTCACCACTACTTTGCAAGTTGCCTACCACAGCTTCCCACCAGTGGAAGAAGGAACACACTCAGGACACCAGGGAATCCACAGCAGAGTTGTTTACTGGGTCGAGGTGTTCACAACAGCAGGCAGGATGACACAAGCAGGTGAACAGTACAGTAGAATGTAGTGGAGGTAGAACCAATGAGAAGTTCATCAGGTCAGTGCTTCTGCTAGTGTGGGGTATGTGACATGTGCCTACCTGTGTTACTGCTGCCTAGGATACTAGTGGTGCCCCAGTTTTAGGACTTGGATGGCGTCTTGGTGTAATGGTGCCATCTTTCCCAGCTATCCAATCCTTTCATGTTGACTTCTGAGCAGCAAACTGCTGCCCCTTCAAGTAAGCTCTCTGACTTCTTAAATGCCAAGCGTGGGAATATGCTCGTAACTACTGTGCTCCTTCCTGCCCTGGGTAGTCTGGGCAACTCCTGACATCAGTGGGCTGCACCAGATCAGAACACAAATTCTCCTACAGTGTAGCTCTTAGATGCAAAACAGTTCCGCTTGTTAAGAGCCATGGCACGATCTGGCTTTCAGAAAACTCCAATGCAGCAACTGCATAATGACCTGTAGCAGCTAAATTGATGTGTACTCATAAATACAACACACACTGCAAGTCATACTCTAAGAAATATGCAAATACAACTTGACTTTCAGTAAAACCTATAAACCATTAGCTTTCAACGCCCTATGCTTTTGCACCCCCACAGATCAGCAAAATATCAGAAAGATTTAAGGAATTTGTCTCTAGGCTTCTCTGTAGGATTGTATGTAATATCTTGAGACTGTGGCGTTTTTATGTGTTTGGGATGCAAATTGTATGATCTGAGGTATGTTAAGGTGAGTGAATTTTTGGGCTGAACCACTTTAAGGTTAGGTTCACAGTACAAACATAACCTAAAACAACTGTTAAAAAGAGAGAATAACAGAAAGATACCAGTCTAAGCCTGTGCAAGAAATAAGAATTCCTGTACAATAATTCATAATTATTTTTGTTGAAACTTGTATTCTTGCTATAGTTGTGAATATTGGAATCAACTTGTCTGTCTTAAGCTGTAAAATAATGTGTACCGTGAACAGTCACAAAATATTGACTTTGCATCAACTTTTTGTGTAACTACTTGTGTATCATAGATCTGGCTTGAGCTCCAGGACCCCAATGTAAAATCTGAATCAGGGCCCTCCAATCATCACTTATAAAGAGGATCTTTAGTCTTTGGTTCCTACTTTCTCACAGCAAGAAAGAAAACAAACTAAAAAAGACATATTTTCACAAACCTATTGTTCACCTAAGCTCAGAAGGCGGAGAAAAAGAGGGAAACAAAATATTTGCTTCATGACATTAAAGAAGGATAACTTAGTACATTTTCTTGTTTTGCAATTGCAATTTGAAACATAAAGGGATCAAGGATAAAAGGATCTCAAGTAAGGATAGGTACACATCAATCCATTGTTCTGATCCGTAATATATTAATGGATGCAGGAGGAGCACATAATGTCTGATATGAAAAACAGGATGGAAGCTTTATTCCTTCTTGTTTATATTTCAAATGAAAGATAAAGTCCTGCGTGTTGCAAATATGAAAAAAGTCGCCGAGCATTAACATACAAACTACTCTACGTCCTTATAGGGTTAAAGGGGATTTCCAACTATATACCCCTAATTCCCTATTCTATGTAGTAAGCTAAAATATAGCAAATCCCAGTGAAACTGGAACAAATGACATCAGATTTTCCAAAATACAACGTTGCAGCAGAAGAAAACCTTTACATAAAATTAGACAAACTTGGAAGTACAGTATGGGCCTGTAGTAGTATATGGGTGTATTATTACGGATCTGTAATACAGTCGAATGCGTAGTCTCTAAGTCATAGGGTTCAACAATAATGTTCCAAAACCTGGTAAAAGCTCTGATAAAAAGAGCCTTTCGTATTTATATGGCTGGAATCACACATGCAACGTTTTGGCAGTTTCTGATACAGATCTTGGGGCACTTTTTTGAACCAAAATCAGAAGTGGGTACAAAAAGAAGAAATAGTATAAAGGAAAGACTGATAGAGCTCCTTTCTTATGAATCCACTGACATGTTTGATATAAAAGCTGCATAAAGTCTAAGCAATAAGTCAATTATATTAAAAAGCATATCCAGTCAGCAAAACCTATACAGCATACTACAATATATACAGATATATTGCTTTGGTAATACATGTGACACATAATAGGAGTAATGCAATGTATTTTTCAAAGTTTTTGTAGCAGCAGTTTACTCAGGTCTGGCTTTCATTTTACTCTTTAACTTCTACTTTCTGGTTACTTGCTATGGCTATGACTCACAGTTCATGCCTGCTCATATTGCGGTTATGCCTTGGAAATTGTGGCTTTCTTTGGCACTGTCTTGCAAGCAGGAAGCAATAATAAACTGGGCACATAACAGAGGAAATAGAGAGTCATGTCAGTTATAAGAGTCTATGATACACAATGAGGTGTAAAGCACAGCAAATATTCGTTAGACAAAAGTAGTTTTTCCTTCATTGTATTAGTGGAGAGTTACCCAAATAAGTGCAGAAGGAGTTGTCTCTCATAGCAACTTATCAATTTCCTGTGCCGGTTTTAACAAATTTTGATCAGTCTGCCTCAGTGTGTCCCATTATGCAAATGATAAAAACAGTGAGGGAGATTGTAAAATGTGTCGGCTTACATAAAAATATACTTCAATCAGGGTGGTGATGGGTAGCTAGCGCAGAGTCTGCCCCAGTACAGCGAGAGAGTTTGTTCTGTAACACTAAAGTTACAGTTCACTGGCCCACAGGGACAAATGGAAGGGTAATGGAGTCATTCTGTTGTGCATCCACATGCCCCATCGAGTTTCTAAAATATGGAGAGATTTTTTTTTACCAGTAGGGTTCAGACATATAGACAGTGCAAATAGATGCAGGGGAAGGTTGTGCTGAGGAGAATGCCAGCTTACTGAGCTATAGTCATATCTTCCAACTTTTGTTGCTAGAGATAAGGTACGTCCCTTTTGGGACTGTCATGAAATGTGCCAGTCAACTCCTTTTTTGGGACGTGACTAGCATATATAGTGTCTCTATCTCGTACAGTGGGTACGGAAAGTATTCAGACCCCTTTAAATTGTTCACTCTTTGTTTCATTGCAGCCATTTGCTAAAAGCAAAAAAGTTCATTTTATTTCTCATTAATGTACACTCAGCACCCCATCTTGACAGAAAGAAAACAGAAATGTAGATATTTTTGCAAATTTATTAAAAAAGAAAAACTGAAATATCACATGGTCATAAGTATTCAGACCCTTTGCTCAGTATTGAGTACAACCATGAGTCTGAGTTTAAAACTCCCATTAATTTGTAATAAAAAGGGTAAGTACCTGTGGGATAGTCTAGTAGATGCATACATAGGACCTCTTTCCTGGCCACACAGAAGAGGGGACTTTTCCATGTTTGCGCTGTTTACAACGTTCTGCATTTATCAAGGAGTATCACTTTGTACACCCCAGGTCCAACAAATGGTATCCTATTCCTGATTTTTTTTTACCTGTGACTCATTCTTTGTTGTATACCTTATAAAATGCCAATGAGGTCACATGGGTGAAACTATCCAACATATAAAAGACCGCATCTCAAAACATAAATCCACCATTAGAACTGAAATCAACACATTACCTATTCTGGTCCATTTTAATAGTCATAAACACAACGTTTCACAGTGAACTTTCAAGTGATCGAACATGTGCCACCACCCAGGAGAGGAGGCAACCAAATCTCCCTCTTGAAAAAGAGCAAGTTCTACTGGATACATGCTCTTCAAACTATCAAACCCATGGGACTCAACAGAGCATATGATTCCTCCTTTTCTATCTAATAAAACGATATAATGTACAGTACAGACCAAAAGTTTGGACACACCTTCTCATTCCAAGAGTTTTCTGTATTTTCATGACTATAAAAATTGTAGATTCACACTGAAGGCATCAAAACTATGAATTAACACATGTGGAATTATATACTTAACAAAAAAGTGTGAAACAACTGAAAATATGTCTTATATTCTAGGTTCTTCAAAGTAACCGCCTTTTGCTTTGATTACTGCTTTGCACACTCTTGGCATTCTCTTGATGAGCTTCAAGAGGTAGTCACCTGAAATGGTCTTCCAACAGTCTTGAAGGAGTTCCCAGAGATGCTTAGCACTTGTTGGCCCTTTTGCCTTCACTCTGCGGTCCAGCTCACCACAAACCATCTCGATTGGGTTCAGGTCTGGTGACTGTGGAGGCCAGATCATCTGGCGTAGCACCCCATCACTCTTCTTCTTGGTCAAACAGCCCTTACACAGTCTGGAGGTGTTTGGGGTCATTGTCCTGTTGAAAAATAAATGATGGTCCAACTAAACGCAAATCGGATGGAATAGCATGCCGCTGCAAGATGCTGTGGTAACCATGCTGGTTCAGTATTCCTTCAATTTTGAATAAATCCCCAACAGTGTCACCAGCAAAGCACCCCCACACCATCACACCTCCTCCTCCATGCTTCACGGTGGGAACCAGGCATGTAGAATCCATTCGTTCACCTTGTCTGCGTCGCACAAAGACATGGTGGTTGGAACCAAAGATCTCAAATTTGGACTCATCAGACCAAAGCACAGATTTCCACAGGTCTAATGTCCATTCCTTGTGTTCTTTAGCCCAAACAAGTCTCTTCTGCTTGTTGCCTGTCCTTAGCAGTGGTTTCCTAGCAGCTATTTTACCATGAAGGCCTGCTGCACACAGTCTCCTCTTAACAGTTGTTGTAGAGATGTGTCTGCTGCTAGAACTTTGTGTGGCATTGACCTGGTCCCTAATCTGAGCTGCTGTTAACCTACGATTTCTGAGGCTGGCGACTCGGATGAACTTATCCTCCACAGCAGAGGTGACTCTTGGTCTTCCTTTCCTGGGACGGTCCTCATGTGAGCCAGTTTCTTTGTAGCGCTTGATGGTTTTGGCCACTGCACTTGGGGACACTTTCAAAGTTTTCCCAATTTTTCGGACTGACTGACCTTCATTTCTTAAAGTAATGATGGCCACTCGTTTTTCTTTACTTAGCTGCTTTGTTCTTGCCATAATACAAATTCTAACACTCCATTCAGTAGGACTATCAGCTGTGTATCCACCTGACTTCTGAACAACACAACTGATGGTCCCAACCCCATTTATAAGGCAAGAAATCCCACTTATTAAACCTGACAGGGCACACCTGTGAAGTGAAAACCATTTCAGGTGACTACCTCTTGAAGCTCATCAAGAGAATGCCAAGAGTGTGCAAAGCAGTAATCAAAGCAAAAGGTGGCTACTTTGAAGAACATATAATATAAGACATATTTTCAGTTGTTTCACACTTTTTTGTTAAGTATATAATTCCACATGTGTTAATTCATAGTTTTGATGCCTTCAGTGTGAATCTACAATTTTTATAGTCATGAAAATACAGAAAACTCTTGGAATGAGAAGGTGCGTCCAAACTTTTGGTCTGTACTGTATATTATACTTGTTATTGACTTTTATTGCAATAATATTTCTTGTAGTTTTTATAGATGAAATGATCGCCCCGGGGTACCTTGGAATCCCTCATTTGGGTACAGTATCGGAGGGGGCCATAGGGATAAGATATGCAGATACATAGATCCCCCCTTTAAATCCTAGCTTCCCCCTTAAATCCTAATTTTCCTATTTGCTTTAAATTTTCTATACTGTTTATGATTGTGATCTGGTTTTAGCTTGCTTCATGTCTTTGTCTTATGTTTTGCCCATTTTTACTTTGGCATTGTATATATCCTTTATGATTTACCTTTTTTCCCTCTCCTATTTATACCTCTCCCCCTTCTACTTGCGATACATGGCACGCATGCGCAAGACTTTGCCCTTAGTGCTCGATCCCAGAATGCTGCATGCACAAGATCTCGCCCTTAGTGCCCCACCCCATTATGCCGCGCAGCGCATGTGCCACAGGAGCACTTAACGTATCGGCCTCTAGCATTCTGACACAGGCATGGTGTTTACTTCCAGCAGTCCAGCCTACCATTTGCAGCTACTGGTAACCAATATGTTGACTTGTATTTTGTTCCTCACTTCTGTTGTATTTTGTTCCTCACTTTTTTTATTTCTTTCCTAAAACATGTACATGTATATGCCATATACAACAAATTGTACAGTGCTGCGGAATATGTTGGCGCTATATAAATAAAATGCATTATTATTATGTTTATACAGTATAGCCTCCCATACATATGTTTGCAACAAATACTATGTCTGGTATACTCACTAGTATTGTTCCCTTACAGATCAGACTTGATAAAGGTTGCCACCAGCTGAAACGTTGTTTCCATATACAGTTATGGCCGTAAGTGTTGGCACCCATGAAATTTTTCCAGAAAATGAAGTATTTCCCCCAGAAACTTATTGCAGATACACATGTTTATTTACTTTGTGTGTATTGGAACAACACAAAAAAAAAGAGAGAAAAAAAAGCCAAAAATTATTTAATTTCACACAAAATTAACTGGCACCCTCAACTTAATATTTGGTTGCGCTCCCTTTGTAAAAAATAGCTGAAATCAATCGCTTCCTATAACCATCAGCAAGCTTCTTACACCTTTCAACTGGAATTGTTGACCACTCTTCTTTTGCAAACTGCTCCAGGTCTCTCACATTTGAAGGGTGCCTTCTCCAAACAGCAATTTTAAGATCTCTCTACAGGTGTTTAATGGGATTTAGATCCAGACACATTGCTGGTCACTTCAGAACTCTCCAGCGTTCTGTTTTCATCCAGTTTTGGCTGCTTTATGTTTGGGGTCATTGACCTGCTAGAAGACCCATGACGTAGGACACATACTAAGCTTTCTGACAGTGGGACCTACACTGTGACCCAAAATCGTTTGGTAATCTTACACGCAGTTAAGGCATCCAGTGCTAGGGGCAGCAAAACAACCCCAAAACATCTTTGAACCTCCACCATGTTTGACTGTTGTTGCTACCGTTTTTACTGTTTACTGTTTTTGATCAACAGTAGAATGATGTGCTTTAGCAAAAAGCTCAATTTTGGTCTTATATGTGCATAAGACGTTTTCCCAGAAGGATTTTGGCTTACTCACATACATTTTGGCAAACTGCAGTCTAGATTTTTTATGTCTCTATGTCAGCAGTGGGGTCCTCCTGGGTCTCCTGCCATAGCGTTTCATTTCATTCAAATGTCGATGGGTAGTTTGCGCTGACACTGAAGCACCCTGAGCCTGCCGGACAGCTTGAATTACTTTGAAACTTGATTGGGGCTGCTTATCCACCTTCCGGACTATCATGCGTTGCGACCTTTCATCCATTTTTGTCTTCTGTTTACGTCCAGGGAAATTAGCTACAGTGCCATGAGTTGTAAGCTTCTTGATTATGTTGCGCACCGTGGACAAAGGAACATCAAGATCTCTGGAGATGGACTTGTAACCTTGAGATTGTTGATATGTTGCCACGATTTTGGTTGTCAAGTCCTCAGCCAACTCTCTTCTCCTCTTTCTGGTCTCCATGCGTAACTTGGCACACACAGACACACAATGCAAAGATTGAGTCATCTTCTCTCCTTTTTATCGGGTTAGGTATGAGTTTTATATTGGCCACACCCATTGGGATGTAATCACATGACAAGCAGCAATGTACTAGTAATTTCCCTGTTTCTGTTATGACTAGAGTTATAATATTGGTAGCATATGAAAGACTCCTAGCTTTCAAAAGACAAGCAAGGAAACAGTTTTCTAGGATTTGCAATATCTGTATATACTAGTAATAAAGAGTAAATAGGGGACAGATCTCCCTAACAACGATTAGTTAGAGCATGACTAGTCAGAACTTTATAACATGTTTGATGCTAAAAGAAAGCACAATAGGTTATTAAAGAATATTACAAAAATGTTCAGGAAATCCCTGAATTAAACAATAGCAAAAAAACCTAAAATGACAGGCTTCATGCACACGACCAAATGTGCTGTCCAAGTCTCTTCCAATGTTCTGTGTCATTACAATATTTCTGCTTCCGTTTTGACGGATCAGAATAGGACCTGCTCTAAAAATATTGGAACACCTGAAGAAACTCAGACTCTACACTCACTGTTGTTCATGAAGCCTTTATGAAGCATTAAACACTTTAACTTAAAGTTGTAAAAAGGTAGTAACCCTATAAACAGCCCTGGACTGTGTTGACCATGCATTGATCAAGGACAAAGGCCTATTTTTAATTGTAGCCATTAAAAGTGACTTGACTATAACAACCAAGCTTGCGTAGCCTCTCTGAGAAGAAATACAACTTCTAGTTCCTACATCAAGTCTGTGTCATTTCTTGGAGGGCATAGTCCCAGACATATACCATGGTACTATGCCTATTTAGCACCCATTATATGTTGCCACATACCCTTGAATTTAGGATTGCATCCTTGTTTGTTAGTATATCCTATTTTATTCTGGTTCTTACAGTCTTCAGTCATAGGTTTCCTGTTTTAGTTTAAGCTTCAAGGGTTTGCTTATCATTTTCTGCTGAACATTCCTCTGCTAACTACTGCCAGTTATTTCTGCCTCATATTTTATGTGCTAGGGAGTATCTCTCAGAAAATGCCTGTTGTCAGCTTTAGGCTACATAAACAAGAACAGGTCAGACAGGAATAGGACCTGTGCTGAGTTTTGCCCCCGGGCTCACAACTCCCTACATAGACCCGCAATAATACATGGGTGTTTGTTTGGGGTCTAAGAAAATAATGGGGCAGCATTCTAGTCATTAAAAACATGACTAGCATGTAGATAAAACTCACATTCATATGTGTGGAGCCTTAGAAGCATAGAGGTGCCACAAATCCCTAGTCATAGAGGACAAAGCGCTATTATGTATTATTCTGCATCTTGATTATTAGCCCTCTTTCATAGGGTTTGTATTTGGTCAGTGTTTTGCAACAGTATTTTTAGGCAAAAACCAGGAGTGAAACATAAATGGAGAAAAGTGTAATGGAAAGATTTTTACATGCTCTATGTATTGGCTCATAAAGAATGATGCAAACTCTGTTCTAAATATTGTTGTATGAAAGAGACCATAGTACTGTACATCATTTTTTTAATGAACAGTGGTCTACTGGGTACTATCTATCCTAAAGTAACATTAACACTATCTGCTTTACAGTGTATACTAATTTTTTGTTACTCAATAGGGAGTAATATGTCTCATTAGGGAAAGACAGTACAGGGACTTATTAGATCATGGATGACCTGCTAATAATTCTAGGTAAGGAATATGCAAATAAGACTTCATTGGTAGGAAAGAAGAATAAACTCCACCACCACATTTTGGAAGGTAGCTCCCTATAGATTAATACCTGGCTTTCAAGCTTTCAAAGAAACCTAAGGCATGATCTGGGAATAATAGCCAAGCCAGAATAACTCTTCCAAAAAGGAAAAGGGTCCCATATGCAGCTGTTTTGAGGTTGTTTCTAATGTCTGTTGTAACGGAAGATAAAGTCCTGCATGCACGACTTTATCTTCTGTTACAAAAGTAAACATACATGACGGAAGATAGCTTCCATCATGTTATTTACATAAGACCCGGTTCACATCTGCGTTCGGGTTTGCTTGCAGCACTTTGCTTGCAGCACTTTCCTCTCCGCTTGCTTCGTGTGGAAACCGAGCGGAAACCACACGGACCCCATTACAGTCTATGGGGTCCGTGGGTTTCCCAGGTAAACTGCTTTTTTATGCATATAGGTTTCCGTTCGGACTCCCTGAACGGAAACCAGAACGCAGATGTAAACCGGGCCTTAGTGTCAAAGAAATAAGGACACAGAATCAGTCTGTGACAGCTTAATGACCATTGCTGTCATCCTATGACAGAAGACAGCAACGGTAGTGTGGACACCCCTTTAGTCTATTGCCAGATTATAGGCTGTTTATTTATTTAGCTTACTTGTATAGTGCCATCATATTCCGCAGCACTTTTACAGACATTGTCAGTCACTGTCCCGTATAGGGCCCACAAGCTACATTCCCTATCAGTATGTCTTTGGAGTGTGGGAGGAAACACACACAAACACGGGTAGAACATACAAACTCCTTGCAGATGTTGTCCTTGGCAGGATTTGAACCCAGGACTCCAGCGCTGCAATGCTAACCACTGAGCCACCGTGCACTGTATATTCTTAGATTACTCGCCAGTGACTAGGCACTTTACCTTTTTCATTGAAAGGGTTGTACACAAATTGTAATTTTGAGTAAATTCATAATTTAGTGAAATCCATAAAGAACATCCACATCACATTCCAAATGATTATTTTTCAGACATTTCTTGCAAATTTTGATGTAGATTTATCGCATACTCTTATGCAGAAAATCTGCTTGATACACTATATTTAGAACAAAATTTAGTTACTATTGTATTTAATACAGGTATCATGTTACATTTTACTTTTAGATGTACTTCCTATCACCTGCCTAAAGTAACCTGGTAGGTGGCACTACTGTATCACTCTTCCCTGCTGAATATGGTGATCAGATGTGGGTCAAAGGTATGCTGACTACAGAAAACTTCTTTTATTTCATGGAATACATGATGCAATGCAATTGGCAGTGATTCATAACTTTATTATCTGAAAACATTATCACATAGGCTAAAGCTCAGGCCACAACACTTTTCAGTTCAACGGTCAATGGTGATTTTATAACTATACATATATCCTTCAATACAAAAGGTGAATCCATAGGATTGCAATGTAAAATTAGTAAATACTGAACTCATACAGTATTGTATACTGGCGAGGCACCTAAATGCTCATGTCATTTCTGCAAAATTCTACAAATTTTGTATAGTACATTATTATTATTAGTAACATAGACAGCTACACCAGGAATATCACATAGAACCTGCCATCATATTAAGGCCACATTCACACAAACATTGTGCAAATGGATGTAACAACTGTACGCGTTTTCACAGATACCTCATACATTTGACTGTATGGAGGGATCTGTGAAAACAGACAAAAATAGAACATGACCTATATTTTGACAGTTCATTAAAACGGTCATATTGGTCATGTGACAGCCTTTAATAAAATGTCCAGCATATGGCCGATTGTGACGTCCGTGTGAGCGTATACGGTAACAGCTATGGAAAAAGAAAGTATAAGCCTCTTTGAATTATATGGTTTTATGTATCAAGGAAAAAGACATAATAAAAACATAGAAGATCTAAAAAGTAGGTAAGTGCAAACTCAAATGAACAACGCACAACATATTCCACCATGTCATTATTTATTTAGCCAAAATAAGCAAAAATGAAAACTCTTTGCGTGAAATACTATGTCCACCTGCTATGGAATTACCTCGAAAGCAATTCCCAAAACTTCAGAAACTGGCAGATATCAGAGAGCAGCAGAACAAGCTACCTACATTACACACTGCCCTAGATGATAAAGTCTAGGGCTACTCTGATGTCTTCACTAGAGCCCACAGTGAGGCTGGATGGTCTTGGCAGGATCGGGACCCAGGTTATCACACCAGGAGCTAGCATAAAAATAAGTGCAACTTCAGACTAAAATCAGACCAGGAAACTACAGCATAATCAAAATCAGAATCAGAAGAATAACATGTCCAAGCCGAGGTCAAGTCCAAATGTACACAAAAAAGCAAAATCAGTAAGCAAGCGGATATCCAGTAAAACAAACCAAAGTCAGTAATTAAGAATACAGCAAACAAACAGATATGTATTGAGCCCAGGAACCTAGCTAGTAACAATGTATTAATAGCAGGCTGCTGAGAGTCTTAGTGCAAAGTTTAAATACCTTGCCAGCATTCAGGATTGGAGGACAGGGCTGCACTCTGGTTGGCTAAGCACCTCATAGCAACCAATGACTGTGAACAGTGCTACAGTGAGTAGTAAGGTGGCTACAAGAAGGATAACAGGATAACTTTTTTTTCAGTTCATTGAGGTTTGTGGCCGTTCTTATATGCACACCTTTCTTAGGGTCCCATCACAGGATTTCAAATAGTTGGAGGTCTGGACTTTGGGCCATTGCAACAACTTGTTTCATTTTCTTTTTCAGTTATTCTGTTGTAGATTTGCTGGTGAAAACATTGTCCTGTTGCATGACCCAGTTCTCAGGACCTGTGGCTGCCAAATGTGGAGCTGTACATCATGGTCAAACATGTCCACTTTGGTCTTGTCTGTCCAAAAGACATTGGGGAAATTCATTATCATATTATTACCAGTTTTCTCACATGAATTACACAGGAAATCTATGCCATTTCCTGACTAGTGTAGACTTCCTGTTAGGAGTAGCGCCGGAACCTCCGCAGTGGCTATGCAGGGGTTGCCGGTCTTCTCCTAACATGGACCGGGACATCTCTTTCCGGTGAAGGGTTAATGCGGGTGTCTGTCAGATGCTATTTATTCCACACTTCCACTCCCGCTGGCTATTCTGTTTTCACTCTTCACCTGTGTTCTGTACGTATCCTGCCTGACTCCTCTATTCCGTCCCCGACTCTGCTTTTGCCTCCTGACTTTGTACCTCCGCTCTCTCCTGCTACGACTTCGGTTTGCCTTCAGACTCCTGCTCTTTGAACTCGATTTGGTACCGCTCTGCTCTCCTGTTACCGGCTTGTTTGACCTCTCTCCTGGAATACCCCTCTGTACTGTGCTGACCTCTCGTTGTTGACTAGGATTGGACGACTATTCTATTGCTGTACTGCTGCCATCTTCCGGTTACAGCCATCTGCTGCCTTCTACTTTGGATCCTCATCTAACTTTGGAAGTTTCCGGTAAGTGATTTCAGTTTCTGGGCCTGCTGAGATTAGTGGTGCGCCGTGCGTCCTGCGCTCTCTGACCTGTAACTGCCCTGCCCGACAGTAGTCTCCAAGTCCATCCCCACCATCAGGGGCTCTGGTGAACACCTCTGGGGGTCAGGAATGGAGCGGCTAGGAGTGTGCTGGACGTTCGGTGCTGTTTTACCATTTGATCAGTTTGTCTGGTACTGGGACTCACTATTTATTCTGGTGCTGCGTTTGATCCCTAACACTTCCATTTGGATGGTTGAGCCTCTCGAGAAATCTTGCATGCCTTGCGACTGTTAGGCCCTTTACTAAGTCTAGCATGCAAATCTGCCCCATTGTTCTAGAAGTCTTTTGGTTTGTTCAGATGTAACTCTGCAAACTTAAACAGTGCTGGCATGTTCTTTTTGGAAAGAAAAGTTTTTCACCTGGTAACCCTTCCAAACAAGCCATCTTGTTCAGTCTTTTTCTAATTGTACTGTCATGAACACTTTAATGTGCTAAGGCCTGTAGAATCTTAGATGTAGATCTTGGATTTCTGCAGTTTCTCTCAGCATAGCATGGCCTTACATTGGGGTGAACTTGCTGGGATGTCCACTCCTAGGAAGATTGTCTTGAAAGTATTTCACTTGTGAATAATATTTCTCATTGTAGAGTGATGTACTTCAGTTGTTTGGAAATGGCCTTATAACCCTTCTAAGGTTGATGGGTAGCAGCAATTGCTTCTCTAAGATTATTGATGATGTCTTTCCTCATTGGTATTTTGGCATAGTTTATATTAGATAATGACATGGTGGAATTTGTCATATGCTGTTGTACATGCAAAGTTGTATTTACCAAATGTTAAGACCTTCTAAGGACCGGATTTTTAATTATATCATGATACATAAAAACATAGAATTCAAATAATATGTTCTTGTTTTTCTCATGACTGTACTGGTGCATCTCAATAAATTAGAATACTTTTGAAACATTTATTTCAGTGATTCATTTATACAATCCATAATCAGCGTCTTCCATGATTGTGTGTCCTACTGAACCAGACTGAGGGACCATTTAAAGGCTTAGGAAACCTTGGCAGGTAACACACTGAATTTACAATACTGAACTTTTTTACAGTATTGTAATTTTCTTAGATTTGGGTTTTCATTACCTGTAATCCATAATCAATATTTACAGAAATAAAACACTTGAAATAGAACACTCTGTGTAAAGAATCTAGAAAATATAGGAGGTCACTTTTTTAATTTAATGACTGAAATAAACGTTCAAAGATATTCTAATTTATTGAGATGCACCTGTATAGAAAGATGATATCTGTCATTGTAATCCTGCCTGTGCCGAATGTATTTCTGATGGAGCTTTCCCTGGTGATCTGTAATCTAGTGTCCTTTTCTTTATATCAGTACTTTGTGCTGTAAGAAAAACTCTCTCTCCCACTATATTGTAGGAGCTCAGTCAGGCTGTCAGGAGTATATTTGATGACAAGCTTGTCGATTCTTTACAATTACAGTCAGCATGATTGTAAATGCGTACTTGTGAGAAGAGATAATGCAGCGCTCACCCACGGGTCAGTTGCTTTTCTTTATTGAAAGTCATTGATACAGGTGTTAGTTATACTAAGCAATGATAGTTTCATGCATGGCTGCACTTTGTTAGGCTCGCAGCATCACATGCTCCTCCTCCTTATATACAAACCTTTAGTCATCCCATTAATAAGCAATATATCAAATACATTAAATATACAGAAGGGAAATGGAACATTGCATAATAATAAGCTATTCTCAACACATAACTGCAAGTTTTTGTATTATGTTAAAAAGGTACTAAGATTCCTCCAGTTATCCAGACCAAGAGATCCTAGTACATCCATGTTTAAAAGCAGTCCATCCTTTTACAATAGCAATGTTCACCTGTCACCTACTGTACTGTGCCTTGCTATATAATTGTGAATGCATCACTAGACGATAATGTATACTAGAACTTGGGATGAGTTTCAGTTACATAATGCAGTGTAATTATATAGTTACTCAACTTTTTATGTATATTAATTCTATATATAACTTGTTAAATACTGATGAACATTTACTTGATAAATTGCTGCAGGTATAGACTTTTCTCTTTTTTAGCAATTGAACCAGTATTGAAAAAACTTGTTACTGACTTTTTGATCATTGTATACACAACATTGACTTAACAAGTGATCACCAACATTCTTTTATGAAGTCAAGCGTTGTTGGCACACAATATGTAGTCACAGCGGACGTGTTGGCAGCTCACTGAAGGATATTGGGTCAGTGGAGGCATGATAGCACTTGGCCTTGGAGAAACAAATTAGCAGTCTTGCAGTTATGAGACCTTTTAATTTTTACCCTTTAAGGCTGGGGCCCCACGTGGCACATATGCTGCGATATGGTCATGGTGGAGATGTCGCGGAAAAAATTAAGGCGTTTTACAGCGAATCCTATCCACACCTTGCAGAAAAATATGTGCAG
This sequence comes from Leptodactylus fallax, assembly GCA_947044405.1. Classification (NCBI taxonomy): domain Eukaryota; kingdom Metazoa; phylum Chordata; class Amphibia; order Anura; family Leptodactylidae; genus Leptodactylus; species Leptodactylus fallax. Next base: position 1,012,102 of record CAMRHE010000122.1, on the reverse strand, counting down.
CGTACAAGTTGTGATTTCCAAAACCATTGTAGTTTTGGAAATCGCAACATGTCATAGATTGTAAGCCTTTGCGGGCAGCGCCCTCTATCCCACTGTGCCAGTTGGTCACTGTTAGTATTATACTTGTCTTGTATATTTTGTGTACCGTATGTAAACCCTCAAATGTAAAGCACCATGGAATTAATGATGCTATATAAATAAACAATAATAATACCTACAGAATCATCGGTATAGGTATAATGGTAGCAGAAAGTCCACAGAGGAAACTTCTGTGAAAAGCGCTGCGGGAAAATAACGCGATGCGTGGCCACACATTTTTACCTGCAGTGCTTTTTAGATGCGGCCTGCTATGTGGGGCTTCAGCCTAAGATGGTTCAATTGGTAATCCCTGTCTGTTGGGCTGAATCAGGAACGATTAATTGATGGCCTGGCTGTAGACAGTTTTTTATCTGTTTGGGATAGAAGCTGCCCCATCTCAGGTATGAAAACCACTCAATTGATTTTTTATACATGGTGGTTTGTATTGAGCCATTTTGATTTTATTATGGTGGTGTCCAGAAAGTTGATTTCTCTATAGGAATAATTCAATGTTAGGTTCATGGTGGGACTGAATAAATTTAATCTTTCATGAAATTGTATCAGTTTTTGCTCTGACTCTGTCCAGATAATCAGGATATCATCCAGATAGCGGCAGTAAGTTTGATGGAGCAGGATGCCAAGAAGTCACTTTCCAGTTTTGCCATGACATAGTTGTTTTTATGTGCCATTTACTGCAGTTCTCATACACTGACAATACATTGCTTTGCTAAATGACAAGTAGAATGAATTTAGTAAGTTGTAGTACAGATTTGGAAGCAATCCCATTTGCCACACAATATACCTGGACAACACTAAACCCATCCTCATGTGGGGTGTTGGAATATAAGGATTTTATAGACCACTTTGTAACAACACTTAGCCATTAAACGGTATTGTCACCACAAAACAGCTATTTTGTTTCTATTATTGAGAACAATACAACTTTTTTTTTCAACTAGCTAACATTGTCCTTTTTTTTATGGGGCCACATGTATGCCTCTGTTGTTGTCAAGGTAAAAAAACAAAAAGGCAGCAATATAGTAATAGCTGATATGATTCGAGGCACAAGGAGCCCTTAGCAAACGAGGGAGTGCCTTGGTTTCAAGTGTATTAGAACAGAATGCAGAAAGGTTAGGCTCTGTTCACACCCCGTTTGGTATGTACATCGGGTGCACATGGAAAATCTCCCAATATATCGTATATGCCAGATGAATAACCCAGAGGTTTGCAGTTGTATACCATATATTTTTGAAGTTATCTCCTATCAATGGGATGGGAAATAATTTCATGATTCACAGCGTGCAATTATTGTTCTATTATATTTTTTGTCCAATGTCCAAAAGATGTGCCTGCCCAAAGTGTAGTCAAATACTTGTAAAATGATTATCACACCTAGACTTATTATACACAACCTTAAATCCGACAAAACACACAGGCAGTGCTTATCGTTGGTACAAATTCCCTTGACTCCCATTGTGGAAAAAAAGTTTACCACACAGGATTCCGTTTCATTATTAAGTGTAGCGAGCTACTCTATGTGTACTATCAGCATATACAGTATGTTGAGAACAATACCCAGGATATATGCCAAAATTGCAGCTCTAGACGCCATTTGTTTAGTTAAAGGTAAATCTACTCAATGGCAATACAATCTAAAGACAGCCGCCATTCTGATAGTTTTAGGATTGGGACAGTGATTGTTAAAGGGGTTTGGTTTTTTATGGCATTTATCAACAAGCTATTACTTGCCTGGTAAATCCTGGTTTTCCCTGTGGTCTTTGTTTACTTGGCTTTAGCAATGATATCACGTCTACAATATGTGACTTCTGCCAATTACTGACCATAGTAGTATAGTTCTTAGTGTGCTTTCTCATAGTTTTCCCTATTGCAGCATAGCCACACTCCGGACTGGGGCACCGATGTTTTCTCTTGAAACGTATAATTATTTGCCATTTCTTATTCCTGGACATGTGGTTTTGCTGTTACTGTGCGTCCAGTACTGAGAAATAGCCCATAATGAGCATTTCACTTATAAAGTGACAGCACCGATGGCCCCAACCAGGAGTATGGCTATGCTGTGGCTGTGAATATCCATACCAACCTTAGACCAACAATCAACTACAGCAGTAACGTGCTGTCAACGTGACATCATTGGTGCAGCGCAGTAAAAAAAAAAAGATGATAAGGAGACAATGGAGCTTTTTATATCATTATCATTGCCTTCTGAGGAGACTGATATACAGTTTTGTGGGAAAAGATTCAGTATAACTTTTTTTTTTTTTCCTCTGCTTTTAAGGTTTAATTGAGTCCAGGGGTGGTCCTAACAGTGACTGACAGCCGACTCTCTATAACTGTGCATACTGTCAGTCACTGTTAGGACCACTCACTGGACTCTATTACTCCTTGTAAGCATAGTAAGGACAGAAATCAGTGGTAAATGACAAGTGATACGGTGTCTTTTCCCATAAAACTATCAGTATGTTCAGCTTCACCTGCTTTACAACATACTACCTGCAGATTACACTGCATTTTCATGGTGACAGGTTCCCTTTAAGACCACACAGCCTCCTCAATCCGGGGTCCCACCACAACACATATACGGGCATTTAGTTATCACAGATGGAGATGTGACCGCTACAGAACAAAGTGTGTGAGTCCAAGCCAGAGAAAAGTCAGGTACATTGCACAGATTGTACTTATTCTTCATAGTAAACATGTACAAGTTCATCAGGTCGCTGTTGACTTTGTATTTGCCTTCAGTAGTTGTGCTAACAATAAGCATTGTGTGTGTGCTTTGTGGGAATTGAGGTTGTGTATAAAAGTCTAGGTGTGATAAGCATTTTGCTAGTATTTGACTATACTTTTGCAGGCACATCTTTAGGACAAAAAAATCCAACAGAACAATACAAACATGCTGCCGATCATTAAAGGGGTTGTCCAGGCAAATATGGACAACCCATTTAATGTTTAAGTAAGCCGGGACAGTGAAAAAAATATAAAAAATTCATACTCACCTTTCCACGGTGCTCCGGTGCCTCCCAGTCTTCTCAGTCCAGTGATGACGTGTGGTGGAAGTCCCAGCCACACGTGACTGCTGAGGCCAATCAGCGGCCTTAGCGAAGGGATGCGATGTCACTACCTGTGACATCACGGGTTCCTTCCTGAAGCCTGCTGAAGACACCAGAGGTGATATTTTATTTTTTTTTTACCTCCCCCCGACATATTTAAAAAAAACAAATGCCTGGACAACCTCTTTAAGTTATTTCCTATACCATTGATAGGGGATAACTTCAAAACCTGGTACAACACTTTTAGGCTAAAGCCCCACTTTGCGGAAATGCAGCTTTTTTTGTTGAAGATTTTGGTACTTTTTTTTTTAGCTAAAGGCAAGAGTGGCTACAAAAAGAATGGTAAACATATAGGAAGTACTTATACTTCTACCTTTTGCTCAATCTACTCCTGACTTTTCACAAAAAAAAAAAAAAAAAACACAAAACAAAATCTGCAACAAAATAAGTTGTGTTTCCGCAACGTGGTGCCTCAGCCTTAAAGAGGGCCTTTCACCACTTTCAACTCTTTGCATCCTTCAATAGGAGCCGTTCCACTGATTTCGGCACAGTTGGAATTTTCTTCTGTAGCCTTCACCATTCCTAAGCAAACAGTGCTGTTAGTTTCAGCACCCAAATATGCTAATTAGACTTTCTTCTCTCAGGTGGGCAGTCCCATGCTGTCTGCTCCAGGCCAGGACCACCCAACTGGGCTACTCATGAGGATATTGTCTAAGTGGTTCTCTAGTTTTCACCCTTTAACCTTATATAGGGATCTGGTCTTTTCTGCAGGGGACCACCAGGTCGCTAGCACTAGGAGTAGTTCTGGAGTAGGTGACGCTGACCCAAAGGCCAGGGGATACTGGTGCAAAGCACAGGCAAAAGAGTAGTTGAGTTCAGTTCAAAGGTCCAGTGCAGGCAGCAGTAATGCAGGGTCGTGAGAAGCCAAAGGGTCATACACAGAGTAGCAGCAGATCAGGAACTGTATCAAAATCAGAGTCAGAAATCATGCCAAGTTCTCTAATTGGTAGATCAAGCAGGAGCACAAACACAAAACCCTCGCTGGATATCTATGAACCTATGTTGCTCAGACTCTGTACAGAGAATTAAGCAAATATAAGACCAGAGCATTCTGGGATTGGCTGGGAGGTGCACTGGTGTACATGTTAACTCTCAAGTTGATGAGAGGGAGGGTGCGCTCAGTTGCATCAGCAGCAGGAATATGGCTAAGGGGGTGGAGCCTGCTAGGAGTAGCAGTACAACGATTAGCACAGAGCACCAGCATTACAGTACTCCATGATTTAGGGCCTTATATATTTATGGCCAAAGTGTATTGATCAGATCAATTAATTGTGACAGATCAGATCATTCAGATCAATTATATTGTGACAGATCAACTATATTGCTCATAGTTTTTAATTCTTAAACCGTTCTTCAAAAGCCATCGTGGATTGGGGGCTAAGTGGGGAAAAAACCTGTTTATCAGTTGGTGTCCCAAAGTCTGCACCGTTGAGTAACAGTTAAAATTGGATCTAAAAGACAACAAAAACAATTTGTGTATAGCCTCAGCCTTCTAGTGAATGGTGTATACTAGCATGCAGCAGAACAAGTATATCAAGCTTAAATAATAGTATGATGCAAAGAGAACATATCTTGTGGCCTGGCTGACTGATGCACCAATATGACAACAAAAGAAAAACATGTTGTTTACATTGAGGCTACATAGTGACTTTTGGAGCATATGTGCTACAATAAGAGTGCTATGGAGTAGCAGCACATATGTTTTTCCAATGCTGACCCTTTGTCAGACTACTGTATCACATGACAACTGCAGCACATCACTATATTCAAGTGGCAGTACAAGACTTCTTTAAGCTAAAATCCCACGTAGTGGGCCGCAGCAAAAAGCGCTGCAGGAAAAACCACGGCGGCAATGCATCGTGGTTTTTCCCTCACCGATTTTTACAGGAAGTTTGCAGAGGTTTCCATTATACCTATAGAGAAATTTCCAGCATTTCCATAGGTATAATGGACATACTGCGATTTCCAAAAACGCAACAGTTTTGGAAATCGCAGCGTATCGGCTGGGCATATTTTTCCACAATGTGTGGATGGGATTGCAGGGACTGTAAAACAGCGTGTTTTTTGCTGCGGCATTTCCTCCGCGGCCAAACTGTGGCGTTTACACCACGTGGGGCCCCAGCCTTAGTGTGTTGCCCTATATATAACTACAGGTTGCACCCCTAGTAGTCAAAACTGCACATGTTCTGCCAACTGGCTATTAGGGTTACAGAGTATTCCTGAGCAGCTTGCTCCCCTGCCGTTCTCTGAGGTGACTGATGTAAAAGTACAGATAAACAGGAGTCTTTTCAGTCACTGCAGACGTGGAGTGCTGTCCATAGGAATTCACCGCAGTCATAACTATAGGGCTGGTTTCTCATGCCTTGTATGCCAGTTCTCCGCAGTGCAACAGGGTTTTTGCATAAAAATATTTGCCTTTTGCACCCCACTCCACAATTTTATTAAAAGTAGACAGATCAAGGGAACACTTCAGCCCAATAGTTTTACTATGACTAAAATGGCGTAAGTTAAACCTGAAATGTACATTTCATTTCTGTTGCACAGGACCTCCCAAAAAGCATCTGACGCCAGCATACAAAGCTCTGGTATGTGACTGGTATATTCTATCAACTCTCCTCTGTTTTGTCTAAAAAAAAAAAAAATTGTTGCCTATAGCAACCAATCACCAGGCAGCCTTCATTTGACAAGCGAACTATGAGATATTAAAGTTACGACGTTACGATGATTGGTTGCTATGGGTAACAAAGTTTTTCTTTTAGACAGTTTTCAGATCTGTCAACATTTTGTGCCATTAGGAGTAAAGTCTTGTCACTGTACTGGCGGCCTTACATAGAACAGTATATGAAGCTGATAGATCCAGTGATCTGTAACATAACACAGCTATTTAGACTAGACACGCCTAAACTGGGCCAGGTTTATCAAAGTGTCTGACAACTCACACAAGTGGCTGGTCACATGATGATGTGAGGTGCACAGTACCTGGGAACAGCCAATTGGTCAGGCCCCTTACTAATGGATCAGGTGGGCTGTCCAGCACCTCCATATGTGCACCCCACTAGTACCAGCACCCTGCAAACATAGCAGGGCCTGGCCACACCTTGCAAAAAAAGTTAAATAACTGAGGAATTTTTCGATTTTTTGGCCAAAATACACAAGCTCACAAACCAATGTCAAGGTTCTTCATGCCATTGTGAGTCCCTAACAAAAAACATATTACTAAAAAAGGATATAATATACAAAAACATATCTAAGAAAAAAAGGCCACACTTACCCAATACCAGATAAAGCATGGCTGTGCAGGATTGCAGTATATGATAGAAAATGCACAGATGCAAAATGCTTATTAGTTGACATATATTTAGTGCATAATGTCGCAACTTAGGCCACAGTTTGTTAGACAGCGTGTTAGGCACAAATTATGACAGGATTCTGGCACATTTTGCCCGATAAATCTCCCCCACAGTAGCCATACAAGTAGGACACTATAATAGTAACAATAGTAATACAACAGCATCTTTCATATAAGGCCAAGTTCTGCTATTTAATCCACAGCTCTGATCCGTCATAGGATCAGAACAATGAACTGAAATTGTAATAAAATGATGAATACACACGGTGCACATTCTGTCACATCCGTAAGCATTGACTTTAATGATAAAAATAAGACAAAAGTTTTCTTCAGTCTTCTTTGTTTACTTTTCAAATGGAAAAGAAAGTACTGTGCCGACTAAATAGTGGAAACTAAGACTAAAATAAGTGAACTTATTATAATAGTTTATGGGAAGAACCGGCCAAGCAATTGCAATATTATTAAGGCAGGAACTAGTTAAGCAATTGTAGCCAGCAAAAAGTATCTGCAAAAAGAAGAGTGTACAGTATAAATAAGCATTATAACCTCGTATATCAGTAGCTTGATGCCTGTGGTTCTATATCCTGAATATCTTTGTTTTCTGTTATCCTGGCAAATATAAACATCATCTGCAGAACGCGAGAGGGCTTTTGTTAACGATAACCAACGTAGGGAATAATGTTATGAGAAAACCTTCATTAAAGTTATGATTATTTATGGACAAACTAGTTAAATAACTATGTTGCTATTTAGGTAAGGACTAGTTAAGCAATTGTAGCCAAAAAGATTCTAATAATTAAAGGGGTTGTGGCATTAAGGACACATCCTCTATCCACAGGAATAGCCAGGGGGCCAGCAATCAGGAGAACAGGGGGACCGAAACTCCCACTAACGCCTCTTTGTGAATCGAGCACCAGTGTACTTGCGTGACCTGTGCTCCTTTCACTGCTATGAGGCTGCAGGTGCTGCAAGAGATTGCACTCCCGGCTTTAGGGGGACTTTTGGTCCCCATTCTCCTGATTGCTGGGGAACCTGACGTTCAATCCCTGACAATATGACACTTTTCCCCTATCCTCTGGATAGGAATTAAGTGTCCTTAACAGCACAACCCCTTTAAATGGCAAAAGACTGGCAAAAATGTACATTATTTAAGGGGAGCTCTAGTATACACTATAAGCATTTGTACCGCTATTTAGGTAAAAACTGGTTAAGCAATTATATGCAAACAAATTCTAATAATATAATGCAAAAGGAGTGAGAGGGATATACTAGTGCAGTCCTCATAGATGTACCTTACTTAAGGGAAGAACCAGTTTAGGATTTATTACACTATTTAGGCAACAACTAGTTAAGCAATTGTAGCCAAGCAGATTCTAATAATTAAATGTCAAAAGGGCTGAGAGGGAACTACCAATACAAACCTCAATAGATGTACATTATTTAAGGGAAGAACTAGTGAAGCATTTGTAACACTATTTAGGTAACATCTAGTTAAGAAATCGCATATAAGTAGATTCTAATAATTAAATAGCAAAAGAGGTGAGGCTAGAAGGAGCTACTAGCACAAGCGTTAATAGGTGTACATAGTTTGAGGGAAGAACTAGTTAAACAGTTGTAACACCATATAGGTAAGGGCTATTTAAGCAATTGTATTGTGGCCAAGCAGATTCTAATAATTAAATGGGAAATGGACTGAAAGGGTGGTACTACCAGGAGTACAAAGCTTAGTAAAAAGCTGCTAATGTAAACTTCCTTTGATATACACAACTTACAGGAAGAACTCATTAAGCGGTTGTAACACCATTTAGGTAAGGACTAGTTAGGCAATTGCAGCCCAAGAAATTCTAATGGTAGCAGAAGGGTGAGGGTGAGCTACTAACCCAGACCTTAGTAAATATGGGGCAGATCTGATCTCCAGTTTATGCCTTTGGGGTAGCTGGTGACTAACTGGAGGATCTAGACCTTTGTCTATTAATCCGTTGTGACCTTCTATAAAATGTTTAGATAGCCCTGAGCCCTTGACCTTCATCTCTTTATGTAGATAGCTCTAGAATCCTTATTATATAGCAGATCACTTGCATACTACTTAAGTACTGACCACAGCAGATTTTAAGAAGCGATACAATAAAGGTTTCTTGGTGTATATATACAAGAGTGCCGGATCTACTTTTTTTTTCCTGCTAGCCGCACAGAGGCTTCACATGTCTGCCCAGCAGGGTTTACGTAAAGATGTGACTGACAGCTCCCTCAGCCAGTCGCCGACCAGCGCTTGTTTGTACTCCTAATGACTCACATGCAGCCGGCTCAGGAGCAATGAGAAGCGCTCAGCCAATACAAAGCTTTGTAACCATCGACCAACCGCAGGCGGCCGCAAGTGACTGACAAGGATCTCCTCTAATAACATGAAAGAGATAGCAGCTGCCGCGTTGTTAGGGAAGTAACTGTTGTCAAGGGACTGAGAGGTGGAAGGTGCTAGAGAGCTGTGATAGCTGCAGCAGCCGGGCTGTGGATGTCATCTCCAGCTGATGTGAGGTGCAGTGGGACTGTTCCCTCCAGACTACGAGAGCCCTGAGGTGAGGTGGGACCCGGCTCCGGCCAGGGACAGGCCTGGCGTCTGTGTGTGGGGCTGGCCTGACTGGCTGTGGTGTGTTATTAATAGCTTCCCCATTGTGCGCTGGCTGTCATTGTCACAGGGATGTGACTCAACAGTTGTACAGGGGGATTGTCTGTAACCTGGAGGGACATGTTCCCGCGCCTGTCACTGACTAACAGGGAGCAGGCTGAACAATGGAGATTATGTGGGAACAGTTATACAGGGAGGGACCACGCCATGGACATGTGAGGGGCCTTCTAGTGTTTTCTGACTGCAGATGTGCAGCCCTATAGATCTATACGTGTCACCAGTGTTGGCAAGGGCCTACCAGGAAAATGTATTCTGGGGGACCACTGTAAAGCTACATGCAAATATTACACGACTCCCATTTGCAAATTGCTAATACTGTGCAGACACCTGTATTGTCAGTAGTGACTTGCTGCCCAAACTATTTCTGTCCTGGGACCTTGTCGGTAGCCAGCTGACTGGCTCTTGCCTTGGACTAGAGGTCTGTAAGCCAGGAATACATGCTCACGTAGCGACAGGCCTGGGCAGGGAGGGATACTGGTCAGACTGCCTCTGATCCTAGATCTCACTCACCAAATGTGGCTAGATAATAATAAACTGGGTACTGTGCTAAATAATCTGCCCAGTTTATTATATCGCTGTATAGTTGGAAAGAGATGCTATACTCTGCCTATCTGTATGTAGTACAGTGAGTGCACTGTTCCTGCACTACTTGTATAGGAGGTGTGGGGGTCCACTCTGGCTTATGGCCCCATTGGGGTATTCACCTGCTCACGTGTGGGTCAGTCTGATCCTGCATGTGGGTGATGATGTGCTCCTGATCTGTCTATGTATATACAGAATGTGCTAGTTACCCTTTGGGGTGCACATAGCCATACACTGCAATGATGAGCCATCCTGATACCAGAAAGTTATCAGCTCATCCCCTGTAGTTCTGTGTGGCAACCAGTAAACGTATAAGAACTCTTCAGTCCATTGGATTCAACAACGTTGTTTATTACAAGTCATGAACTGGTTTGTCATCATTGACAGCCCGTATAATGTGAGAGCTGCTGGTCCCATCATTTGGTCATCTCCGCTCCGTGGACAAATATCAAGCAGCTGATCTTACTGGAAAAGATGGAAGTAGCTGCTCATTCCTCCATTGCAAAATGTTCAGGTTCTAGTAGGTGGTGTGAAGGGGTTATGCAGGAAAATAAAACAAATTCTGCTTTACTATCAACCCCATTTCTTAGTGTTGCAGAGCACAGCGGTAAAATTTCTGGCACCTTGTTGCTCTCTGCAAAATAAGAATTGACGGTGACTGGGGACCTGTGTATATTAGTAAGTAAGCTTATCCAGTACAGGGGATGTGCTGATAAATATTTTATATCCCTGTGTAATGCCTTTAAGAGTATTCTCGCTGTACAAGAATGGTAATGTAGCAGAGGCTTCCTCTTCACTTATGTGATTTGGGCTGAGGCCCTACGTTGCAGAAACGCAGTGTTTTTTGTTGCAGATTTTGCAGCAGTTTTTTTGAGCCAAAGTCAGGAGTGGATTCAACAGAAGGGAGAAGTATAAGAGCTTCTTATATAATTCCCATTCATTTTCAAGCCATTCCTGACTTTGGCTCAAAAAATAACAGCAAAATCTGCAACATAAAACACTGCATTTCCGCAACGTGGGGATTTAGCTTTAAAGGGTTATCCAACAAAATCTGTCACCAGAAGTTGAGAAGGGTGCAAAATACCACACTAAGTAATACCTTATTAATTTACCTCTGCTTTCTGTCAGTGTGTATCCTTGCCTCAGGAGGTGATGCTTCAACACAGACTTGTGACTATGGCAGCCAAGCACAGGTCACATCTCCATGTCAAAACGCCACCACTAGAGGCTAGGATACAGAGACTGGCAAGGAAAGTGGCAGCAGAGACGTGGTGGGGTGAAAATTACATAGTTTATTTTATGACAAAGCTCTTCTTGTACAGAGGACATGGAGAGTTCTGGAGTAGGGGAGTCAATGGCTGCCATACAGGTGCATCCACTGTGTTCATGGAAATTTACCTATCAGTATATTTTTGGCATATGGGAGGAAACCCACACAAACATGGGGAGAATATACAAACTCCATGCAGATGTTGTCCTTGGTCGGTTTCAAACCCAGGATCCAGTGCTGCAAGGCAACATGGCATTCTAAGTTTTTGGTTTAAAATCTTTAAGTCTCTGGGCAAATTGTTTATGGAATGGGAAAATAGTAGAGGGCAAATGAGAAATGGGCCCTTTATAATCTTGTTATGTAATGGTAGGGAGTCAACATATCTTCTGCTATGAGAGTATAACCCTCTCTAAGCCCCTGTAGTGACGATGGTACTTTTCGGGGAATATTTACATGTGACATGTCAGGACATGGTCTAATTCCTAATGTATTCTTCATCCTCGGTTTCAGATCTTAATGAACTACAGTGGGGTAAATGAGCTTATATATGCTCCTATATGTCTGTAGCAATCTACATACCATTTTTGTATCACATCCCTATGTAACAGGTTCTTTCTCAGTACAGATTGTACTAGCACGGTATATAAGGAAGCTAGAGCTCTGACATGTCAGCTGCGTTCTGTATGCTCAGAGAACCTATGTAACAGATGGGTATAAAGAGGGTAAGATGGCTGTCACATTGATAGTCGGGTCTTGACACTCACATGTTGCTATCATGACTTATAGGTGTACTCAGCATTGTTAGTTTTATATATGTGAGTCATGTTTGCCACACCCGAGGTATACCCCACCCCTGTCCCATGATCAAACCACAAAATGACAGAAGATAACAGAAAATAACACATTAAAAAGAAATGTTGCTCCTACAAGTAAGTCACAGCTATGGACTTCAGCACTGTTTTAGATGCTTATAAGGGTGTAAGACCAAGTTATCGTTTGTGTGCTTTTTATTAGATCTACATACCATTAGGTACATTGCCTATTGACTTCCATAAAAATACAATGTATACTATGCAGTATATTCCAGCCCATTCTAGCGTTTGGACATGTTTCCCACATAATGTCAGGATATTGCTTTTGGAGCACAGCCTTAAACTTCCTCCTTTTGATAACAGTGAACAGCCAGGGACCCATACAGAGGACCAAAAATCTTGTTTTTGGTAGTTCCTATAAAATCTGATATGAGGCCTTTTGGCACAAAACTTTGACAGACAAGATAGTTAAATGCTTAGTAGAGAGAATATTTATCTTCTGTCTACAAGGAAGGTATGCATGCAAGTCTCCGTGCCTGCCTATGTTTGTTTAGACCTGTGGAAAAAATGACAAGACAAGTAGCTAGATCCCTTGAGCAGATGTTATGGGACTGTGTATCCCTAGTGATACTTATATAACACTAATTACATGTATTGTGAGGACCGCCCTTGTTCTCCAGGTATAGTGCTAAAAATGGAGTGGAGAGCCTCAGGGCGTACACCGGGTTAAACGCAGTCAGTACATAAAATTACACAATGAAATAATTATATAAAGTATCATAGAAAAAATAATGTATAAATACAATAAAGCATATTGTAATAAAATAATAACAATGAGGATGTGTTTCCCCATCCAGCAAAAACACTTTTTTTCCCTCTCTGCACCCATGTCGATTGTCAATCACACTCTTCACTTTGCAAGAGAATCGTCAGATCCCCATGATACTTTGCACAGGGGGAAAGTGAGCGATAACGTTGGGTAGTATCATATATAGAACCATCTCTGGTGGAAAGAACAATCTCCAAGTGACAGTTTACAATTTTAACCGCTATGTAAAGTCTGTAAATACATGTAACTAGTACTGACCATTGTGCATAGGTGTAAAGAGGTTATGCATGTGCGCCATGGTTTTACAAATAATTTCCTCATCTTAATTTTTAGATTTGCTATCAATCACATGATGCCTTAGCATAGCAGCATTGGGGCAGCTAGAGCCAGCACCGTCTCTGCCTGCTGGAGGACAGTGTAAATTTTTTCCTATATTCTTAGAAATCTAAGAGACTGTAAGTATATGGTTAGGGACATTGTATTGTCATCTTCTTTATTATAAGTGTGTGAGAGGAACCATAGGAATTTGTGTCCCCTTGTGGACAGCCTGTGTGGAATAGTTCATGCAGTCCATGCAACAGGAAATACTGTTGCGACTTTTGGAGAGATCAGAAAGACATGTAATTTGTCTTGGGCTTTAGGAACAGACAAAACAGAATGTTACAGATGTGCCTCCAACCTTAAAGGGTTATTCCCATCTCAACCATTCATGGCTGAAATGGGAATAGTGCTGCCTCTATAAGGTGTTTAGGTGTTATGGAGATAGGTGAATGTGACTTTTATATAGATAAATACGAGTTAAGGAAACAGCCTAGGTCAGTGTACTGCACTGTCATACCTTCCAACTTTCAAAAAACTGAAAGCAAGACAGAATGTGCGGCACGCATAAATTTAGCCCCATTGACTTCCAATTTGACTCCACTCATTCCCATCAATTTCTCTTTGTGCCCCCAGTTTAATGTCCCCCTCCAGCTGCCCCTACAGTAAAATGTCCCCCCCCCTCTAGCTGCCCCCCACATATAAATTCCCCCTGCAGTTACCCCCACAGTATTAAGTTCCTCTACTGGTTTCCCCAAAGATGCAAACAAAAATAAAAAACTCTCCTTGCCCTGTTTCCCTGCTGTTCTGTCTGCTGTCTCTGGTCCGATGTAAGTGACGTCACTGCATCGCGCCTACTACTCCTGGAGCAGAGACGGGCTGAATGGAGAAGCAAGAAGCAGACAACTCCTGCTTAACTACTGTATGAAACTCAACTGCGTACTCATCTTACTAAGCTGGGGGTAGTCAGTCATTTCCAATACTGGAAACTGGATAGATATCCTCTGAAAGAGAGGAGATGTTGTCATCTCTTTCAAAAGTCAACTGGTTTTCTAAGAATCAACATTTTATTACATTAGGCAAAATAAGTTGAAGCTGATAAAGCAGGTTAAAGTGGTTGTGTTTTTTTTTTTTATTTTTTTTTTTTTAACAACATTTAGATAGAGATATATAAGTTAATATATCAATGACCTACCTAAGGTATAGGCCATCAGTATCTGATTGGTGGGAGCCTTAGCCTAATAAAATTAAATGAAATCTAGATTTTCTGCTAAGGGTATATTTACACTGTTGTTATATGGCAAGTTTTTTTTTTTTTTTTTGTTTTTTTAATTGTGGCAAAATCCTATATGATGGCAGTATATGAATATATTCTAAAAATTAAAGCTATACAATCTTATCTGTGCTGAGTCACTTCCTGTGTAAATAAGGAGCTAAGTAGTTCATCTTATCACAAGGTGCTTGGAGCTGTGATCTCACAACATTTCACCCTCCAGACACAGATAGAAGGTTTCACTGTTACTGCAGGCGTATACTGTATCACTCACTGTTACTGCTGGCGTATACAGTGTCACTCCCTGACGTTGTATTTCTCCTAATCGTGTCCAGACATCATCTAGTGGTTGGGGGGTTTTATATTTAGTGAAAATGTTAACCCTTAAAGAGAATGTAGAAATTCTTCTTCTAAGGACCGGCCCCAAACACTTCAATGTCACTGAGTGTTATTGAGAATGTTCAAGTGTCAAATCTCCTTAACATTCCCTTTAGGAAAGAATCCACCATATAATCTGTGCAGTTAAACTGCTGTAAATGTCTGGAGTGGTGACCAGTCCTTTTTATTGAGATGTCATAATGGTCAGATCAGTGGGGGTCATGCCGCTTGTCATCCCCTTTAAGGTCAGGTCCCTATTTCCACTGCTTTTCATTCCATGTCTATGGGAGTTACTGCAACCTATTATTGCTCTCCTGTTCATTTCAATGTAGAGAGACCATTGAACATGGAGACATAGTTGGAGCTTGCTTATGTTTGTGGCTTATGGGGATCACTTCAGTACGGCTGGGTTTACATGCCATGTCAGTCCTGAAGGTGGACACCAGTGTTGAAGAGTGTCCACCTTCAGGACACCAGTACCTGCAGTTTTAACTGCACCATCTTAGAAATTGGACACTTTCAAAGTTTTCCCAATTTTTCGGACTGACTGACCTTCATTTCTTAAAGTAATGATGGCCACTCGTTTTTCTTTACTTAGCTGCTTTTTTCTTGCCATAATACAAATTCTGACACTCCATTCAGTAGGACTATCAGCTGTGTATCCACCTGACTTCTGAACAACACAACTGATGGTCCCAACCCCATTTATAAGGCAAGAAATCCCACTTATTAAACCTGACAGGGCACACCTGTGAAGTGAAAACCATTTCAGGTGACTACCTCTTGAAGCTCATCAAGAGAATGCCAAGAGTGTACAAAGCAGTAATCAAAGCAAAAGGTGGCTACTTTGAAGAACCTAGAATATAAGACATATTTTCAGTTGTTTCACACTTTTTTGTAAAGTATATAATTCCACATGTGTTAATTCATAGTTTTGATGCCTTCAGTGTGAATCTACAATTTTTATAGTCATGAAACTACAGAAAACTCTTGGAATGAGAAGGTGTGTCCAAACTTTTGGTCTGTACTGTATGTATGTGTGTATATATATATATATATATATATATATATATATATATATATAGAGATCCTTTGCTATTGTTGGCATCAAACCGTTAACTGGACTAGCGATATCTAAAATCCGCTAGGTTTATGTAGCTATGGATGGATTTGGATGTGGCAATCTGTAAACTGGACCATACCACCACCAATGCACTACTAGACTAGTTTGTCTTTATGGCTGATCCCTGGACACTGTACTATAGTACTCTTTAGCCTTTAGTTACCTGATATAGTAGCAAGAGTAATAGTGATCCTGTGCATTCTTTTTAGGATTGGCGTAATATAGTTCATCGCTATTATTATCAAGCAGATATTTCATTATAAGTGGAGAGGTTGTATATACTTGGGGTGTACATTATACTTACCTCTTGTTCAAATTACTGGTGGATATATCTGTCACTGATATATGGGAGATATCACTAGTGACAGATTTTAATGTCCTCGTTGATATATCAAGAGGTAAATTAAACTGACACCCTAATATAGTGGTTATCACACTACTTTGGCCACATATACAAAGGGGGAGGGGGAAAGGGGGTAGTTATCGGGTACATGTGGAGGTGGTTACATTTCTGTATCTGAGGGGTCCTAGGATATTTTTGGATCATTTTACCCCATATATACATGCCAGCCATTATTTCCTATTGTCCACTTTTTTATTTCTTTGGCGTGTTTACGCATGTTGATCAAGTCTATACCGACAATTTTTACTGAGTTGAATAAAGGTTATTTTATAATAGTTGTGCTTTATTTATGTTGGATAGTTGTCACGAGCACTGTTAACACCCTTGTCTAGTTCCATCTTCCTACCTGTGACCAAAAGTCATAAGCTGGCAATCCTCCATCTTCTATACCAGGTCAGAAAATTGATTGCTTTCCATTGGAAGGACCACAACCCACCCACGTTTGTGGAGTTGTAATACGGGTTAACCTGCATCTCGGATTAGATAAATCTGTCTATCAAAAGCGGGCTTCTTTCAAGAAATTTGGGGACATTTGAGCTGGGCTTGCACAATTAGCCCTGATTAGGGATAGAATTATTGGCCGTCTATTTAGTTGACACCATTAGATGCGGACCGGCAGCTTATGGCTCCCCTAAACAAGCCTTGTCCATTTCAATTTTTGCATAATATTGTATGTGCATTCCTGCTGTCTGAAGGAGAAAATGATACTTGTCCTTCATAGGTATGCTGCTGGATAGACTATATCTTAATGCAGATGGACTTTCACAGTAACTGGTGGGGGTGGGAGGGTTATGGGTTGAATTGAAATGAAAGCTACTTTAAAAAAAAACAACAAAAAAAAACATATTTGTCCAATGATCCAACAACAAACTTTGAGGGACTCTGCGACAGGAGCTAGCCTTAGACTTCTTGTAGTCTGACTATATTATACTTGACCTGTGATAAAAGTATATTATGGCTTTCCCTTCAAACATTGCAATGTAAACCTTTACTTTTTAAATGACCCCCCCCCTCAAAAAAAAAAAAAAAAAATCTTTAATTTGGACTGTTTTTTTCTTTAAGTTTTTTTTTTTTTTTTTTATTTCCTCCACTATTAGGGGTAACAGTACTGTGAATGTAAATGTGTAGCCTAGTTTGGTGTGTATATGTGTGTCTTTTTTTTTTTTTTTTTTTTTTTTTATGTTGTATAACATTTACTTTGGACACTTTTTGAAATGCTTAGGGACAGCCAATCTGACAGTAGAGAACATAATTGTGCTAAATCTAAGAGCAATGATTGTTCAGGTATGGTGGGGGCTTACGAAAAAATTCCAGGTGGGCCAGCACTAATTGAAGGATGTAAAGAGTTGGAGTTGGTAAAGGTGGTGAAAGGTCCTCTTTAAGGGCTGTATAAAACTAGGATGTCAGAAATACAGCTGCAGTAAGTCTTGTGGGATTTCTGTGAAATATGACATCTACACCTGACAGTGTCAATTTCTTCTTTTTTTTTTTTCTAGAACAAATTGACCTCATCACTGTGTGCAACGTAATTCTCACTGCAGGAGATCTTCCAAAACCGGTAAGATTAGATCCAAGATGGTTTTCATCTCTGTATTTTTTATCTTTTTTTCTGATCTGTCAGCAGCATGTTATAGAGGGGTAGCTGAGCAGATTGATATACAATTCTGTGGGAAAGATTCAGGATAACTCGATTGAAATCTTTGATCTTTTTATGCTTAGGAGTTCAGTGGGAGGTCCTACTTAATGACTGGTGGCCTTCCCTGTATAAGTGTGTTGTCAGTCACTGATAAGGACCGCCCACTGGACACCTAAGCATAAGTAGAGATTTCAATTAATAAGTTATAAGTTATCCAGAATAATTTCCCACAGAACTATATATCCATTGGCTCAGCGTCTCCTGCTCTGTACTGTACTGCTGGCAGATCAGACTGCATGTTCAGCATGACGGGATCTCATTACATATTGAAGTACCGGGCTGGGTGTCTGGGTGTGAGATGTGGCATGTGATGAATATTTGCTTGTACTGGTGCATATGGAAATGTGTGTGTATATTGTGTATGTGTCCACAAAAAGAAGAAACTATGCCTGTGCAACTCACCAATTCTCTAGTAATCCTTTACTAAGGCTGACAAACAGGATGCAGGTCGCATTTTCAGCTTCTTTTTGTGGACATTGTTGTGACTTAGAAGTGGTAGAGTACCACTGTACTTTGGCTGTCCCCATCTAAGGGGTTATCTGGTTTATAACATTGATGGCCTATCCTTAGGATAGGCCATTGATACTAGATCTGCGGGTATCCGACACCCGTGACTCTCACAGATCACTGACACCCAGACAATGCGGCTGTCAGTAATGTTTACATAATGCGAGCCATGCTTCTCACTTGCTGTGCAAACTGTAGCAGCGAGTGTAGGTACTGCAGCGCTGTCTCATTTAAGTCTATGGAGCAGTGCTACAGCACCTAAACTCGCTACATTTTGCACAGCATGTGAGCAGCAAGGCTTGTGGTATGTAAACATTACTGAAAGCTGCACTGTATGGATACAACTGATCTACGGGGGTCCTTGGTGTCAGACTCCTGCAGATCTAATATTAATGTCCTTTCATAAGGATAGGCCATCAATGTTACAAACCAGATAACCCCTTTGAGAACTCATTCAGTGTCAGATTTGAAGACAGTACCCATTGTTGCAGCTTTTTGTATGGTGGATACTGTGTATGTAGATATTTTTAAATATTCAGTGAGTTGTATACTGAGGTGTCATCTATAAATACAGGGTTAAAGCAATGTTTACTGCTATGCTGGTGTTCACTGTGGTAGAGGAACCTTCTGCAGTTTTCACAATATTCCTGTGTTGAAAATGAAAATGTTGCTGTCACCAATTTCAATACTTCTCCAACTTCTGTGAGAAAACCGTGTGCATGTGTTTCACTGTGTTTAAGTCCTACATTCGGCATATCTATCAATAGGACTCCGTTTACCTGATGGGAGTCAAAAGATTGTCTTCAGACTGCACTTTTCTATATAGAGGGACACTGGATGCACCATTCTGTATACTTAAAAATAAATAACTAAAGAGGACCTGTCCCCAAGTACAGAATGCTATATGACATATGTTACTGGATTCTTGCTATGCATCTGATCAATTTAGTGATTTTCATTTTTGATTCCATCCACCCATTCAAGAGATACAGCCCCTGGAAGGTTATATGTAAATTAGCTGTGATTCTCCATGTGGGCGGGAACCTTTTATATTTCTCTGAGAAACTAAAAAGGTTACCGCCCACTTGGAGAATCAGAGAGAGTTTACATATAACCTTACAGGGGCCGTATCTTTGAACAGGTGGATGGATTTTAAAAAGAAAAATACCATCTTCAGGGGCACAGCAATGATCAAATGATCTATGGCATTTAGCATTTTGGATTTGGTGACAGATCCTCTTTAATATAATGTTGTTTGTTTTTTTTGGTTTCACAATTGAAGTCAACAGGGCTGTATGCCTACATTGTGGCGTACATTAGCGCTTCCCATCTGATGTATACCTCTGACAAAAGACTTGAATATAGTCTGGATTAGAATTTTATGATCCATTATACTAATACAAATCCATTAGCAGATTTTTTTTTCGGGAAAGTCTTAACTCCTTTCTGATTTTCTTTTTCTTTGTAGTCAAGATGAGTATGATGTTGGAAACCCCAGAGATGCCTGCCGTCTTTGACGGGATGAAGCTGGCAGCTGTTGCTGCTGCCCTCTATGTTATTGTACGCTGCTTAAATTTAAAAAGTCCTACCGCTCCACCAGAGCTTCTGTACCAAGACACGGCATTAAACCACTTCCTATTAAAGTCATGTCCCTTGCTGACCAAAGAGTGAGTAATCTGTCATTCAGTTATTGTAAGAGTATTACAGCTTTTCCTGTGCTGTGTTTGTACAGCGCCTGCCATTATTGACGCTTAATCATTTGCCAGGCAGAAACTAAGCTCCAAGAACATATGAAGCAATGCAATGAGAGAGCGAGAGAAAACCTTTGCCCTACAACTAACATATGTGCTTCCTGCTGTATCTATGCAGAGGTTATACATTTCTGCTTGAAAATATTTCCTTTTTAGTAGAAGGGGCTCCTGATGGGCATCCTGCTGCTGGATCCCGCAGAGATCAGTTGTAATCTGTGGGGGCGACAGCCACTAAGTCTTCATTTCTTCTCCAGTGCCACCAGCAGGGAAGTGAAGCAAGTGCCCACTGGAACCTATAGGTTGTCCGGACATGCTGGGCTCTCCAGTCTTTTGTAGTCTGTCTCCACTCATGGGACATGGCATATTGCAGTTACATTTATGTGTTGCTATTTGCTACAATTAAAGGGGTGTTCCCATCTCTGCAAGATTTCTGATATGACGTAAATGCTGTATAGATTCAGATCCCTCCTCTGCAAGCAGGCCGCTTCAGCTATTTTGGAAGTCCTCTACAAGTGAACGGAGAAGCCCTTTCTCATTCAGTTGCGGCTACAAACAGCTCTTAAGATAGGCGCAGATCCCAAAGTCGTGACTTGCATGTTCTGGTATTTTTGGCATATCCTATGGATATAGACCTAAATGCTGAGTTAGAAATACCCCTTTAAGGCTGAGGCCTCATGTTGCTGTATTGCAGCATTTTGTGTTGCAGATTTGGGGGGCTTTGATTCCTGGGACTCCTTGCTTATTGGCCAATGCTTTATTCACACCGGTACAGGTCAGGGAGTTACTGCTTACTGTGTGCAGTGCTTGGCAGCTAGTCTTCACCTATCAACTCATGAAGAACTGCAAACTACAGATAGAGCCTGCAGTGAGGAAAAACTGCAAAAATGCAGAATACAAGCCATATAACGACCAGAAATAGTGTTATTCTTCTTGCATAAGCAAAGCAGATTATCCTGGAAAGTCACCTGAAATGACAGGTACACTTTAAAGATGAGGATCAGTATGGCTGCGTTTTCACATTTGCAAAAGAGACTGTCACAACTTGAGTTGAAAAAAAAAGTCACTATTTCAGAAAGTAATACATAATGACTAAACTTTGGCAATGTTTAACTTATGATTGCTAATATATGAATAATTCATCTGTAAAGGGAGAAAAAGCAATCTGATCTGTAGGCAGCATGTCAGGGTATGTTCACATATGTCAGTTACATCAGTATCAGTTTTTTGTCCCTTAAGTCATTACAACTGATGCCAAAACTAATGGGAAAATGCATCAGTTGTCATCAGAATTTTTCACAAATTTCTACTTCAAAACCATCAGTTGTCACCAGTAGTCTGGGCTCTGAAAACGAGCCAACTTCAGCAAAGTGGTGTATGCTTTGTAAAGGAACAGTATATTGTATGGGAGCCAATAAAGGAGGCAATATACTGTATGGGGGTCAATTATGGGGCAATATACCATGTGTGTGGGCCAGTTAAGGGGTGTTATACCATGTGGAGGACACTAAAGAGGGTATTATACTTGGAGTACCTAGTCAAAAGCTTGCTATGGGACCCAGTCTTGGCAAGTATGCTATGGTATTAGTATTACAACTCTAGCATCATTTTTTATGCCATCTAGTAATTGCAGATTTTTGTTAGGTATATTCCACCGCTAATCTGGGGAAAAAGTGGACATATCCAAACTGCACTATATGGGAAAATGGGGCGAGTGAGCTCTCCAAATCCATATGGATTGCGCAAGTATCTAACAATGCCTGATGGGGCTACTGCAACATTTGACCTCTTTGAACCTCTTGCTGAACATTGCACTGGAGGTAAGTAAATACATAATGGCTTCAGATTAAGTGTAAGGCTGGTGATACACGTGCACACTCAGCTTGTGCTTTATATGGTTAGAGGGGAAAAATTTGCTGCCAGAAATCTTTCATCTGTGTATCTCCACTCAGAAGGATTGTTGGAAGTCAGCCCAATAGTTATCAACCCCAACATCTGCGAATGATTTCATAAGCAATGGCTATGTATGTCAGACTGTGATACACCTTAGATATTCAGCAATTGCCGAAGGAATCAGAAGGATCAGCCAGTATGGTTAGGTATGGCCAGTTTAAGAGTAAGTTTCTTGTTGAAGCAGTCAGATTTCACCTGTCCTTTGGAAAATGAAAGCAATGACCAGACCAATCTCTTCAAGAACCTCCTACTCCATGGTCATTGGCTTATATAAAATTGTGCGGCATGACAAGGCACAGATAACTTCCCATGTACACTTGTGGCACTAGAAGTCCATGCCCAGTGCCTACAAGCATTCTACACCTGAAATACCAAGATTAGTAAAGTTTAAGGGTTTTGCAGAAAGGTGGGGTGAGGGTGCAAGATATACAGTAAAGCTCCAGCTGGAAACCAGTAACCATTGTCTAAATGTACTATAATATTTCCCCTGTAATATTTCATTGAGCCTGGACTGTTCAGTGCCGTGTTGAGTCCTTTAATGGCGTTACCCCCTCTCAGTATGCTCTATTAAGACATAAGGGGTGCCCCCCACTTGGACTCCTTCTATTAGCCATAATTAGTGGCTAGCTGTAATAAATATTTTCTTTATGCCTACACAGAAAGTGTTACCATGGTCATATGTCCGGGCATAGCCAATCACAGTGAAAAACAGTATATCCGGACTTTTGTGGACTACGCCCAGAAAAATGGTTATAGATGTGCTGTACTGAATCACCTTGGAGCCTTGCCAAACATTGAGTTAACGTCTCCTCGCATGTTTACTTATGGTATGTGCTTTTTAACTATACACTGTGTCTAAATAATTTTTTTTTCTCCATGCTGTCTGACCTAGAAAAAACAAATTCCTTTATTTCCAACCACATAGCATTTTTTTTTTACTAAATGTATTTTAGGTTAAACAATATTATTATTATTATTATTATTATTATTATTATATATATATATATATATATATATATATATATATATATATTTTTTTTTTTTTTTTTTATTGCAAGCGCCTCCTGTCAGTGACGCGCACCTTGACTTCTGGGCACAGTTATGTCATCTGGTTATCAAGGAAAGCTGCTCACCGGCCTGGAAGCGTTTCCTTTTTCTCCGGTTATAAAACATGAGTTGCTTATGATGCCTAAACCACTTCTTGGAGAAAAAAGAATGGTCTCATTCAATGTTTGGGCACAAGCCTAGCCATCAGGCTGCTGCTACAACCTCACATACTAATAAACCAAAGAGAACAAACCTGACAGCGTTCATGTATAGAAAAGAAGTCTGCTGGGGAGTTTCAGAATCATAAATGTATGCAACATGCCAAATATGTGTATGTGTGTATATATATATATATATATATATATATATATATATATATATATATATATATATATATATATACACACACACACACACACACACACACACACACACACACACGGGACGTGACATATGACCATGTAATATTACGACTTCATTTACAATTCATGAACATTCCTACCAGAGGCTTAAGCTCTTGAGCCCAAGTGCAAGATCTGTAGTGGAGCCCCTACTTACCATGTGTCATTTAGAGTAGTGGTATTCCTTGTGTGGCAGAGAAACCTATAGGGCCCCCTCAGGTTCCAGGGCCCAGTAGTAACTGCTGCCGCTACACCCCTGATTCCTATATAAGAATCAAAGTGCAGGTTGTGTTAGATGAACTGCTAGCCCTCTGATATAGTATGAAGGCAATGCCCCTTCCCCAGTATGTAGGATTATTGTGGAGATCTTCAGAAATACATTGGCATTGTATTAAATATAATATCCCTCAGGAAGGTTTCCTCACCCTTAAATAACATATATTTGTTGTATAGATCATAAAAATGTACAGTGATTGCTATTTGCATGCTGTTAAATATGATCCAGTGAATAGTTATTACATTTACATACATGGTATTGCACCACCTGGTGATAAGTGTTTAGCATTGTACACATCCATCCGCTGAGCTGAGTGCTGGTGGACACACATGCTCAATCACTCTTACCACAGCCAGGTCTCTGCATGGTGATCCTCTGTTCACTATGCAGATCAACCAATAGAAATGGCTTTTGTTCTGCTGGTCAAGAAAAGGATCTCTGCAGTAGCATGGCAGACTCCTTCATTTTAAAGGGAAGTAAGAAGTGACTATATTATCTGCTGCTTGAGGGGGGAGGAGACTGATTCTGTCAAGAGCCTACTGCCAGCAGCAAAGATTATGGCAGCACAAAAATGCAAAAAATTATGAAAAAGGTATTTTTATACTAGAAACACTGTAAACTACATTATAGCAGCTATTATTTGTCTTTCTGGACCTTTGGTATGAAAATGATTAAAGGAATAACTTCTTTAAGTTGGGTATTAAGTATTGCTGGACTTGCAAAACTTCATTTGTTTTCCATTGCCTGTAAATGACATTAGGCATCCAGGAGATGTCCCAGGACAGTTTATTTTGGCCACCTGACAACACTTCTCTAATATCCAATGTCAGCTTAAACTGCAAACATTATCAGATAGATCAGAGTCTTATTGGTACATCAAACAAGGTTATTTAATACTGTACTTGGTGTGCGGTATACAGCTGGCGTAATGTTAATTGATTCACAAGTATCAAAAAAACAACAAAAAAAGGTATCCTTTACACAGAAATGAAGGAATAATGAGCCAGAAAGGTTCCCAGTGTGTTATACAACATCACACCATTCCGCGTGGTCAACACTTGAGCATGACTAGGCTGGCTGGTTAGTTACAATTAAAAAAAAAAAAAAAAGTATTGATGGCCTATTCTTGGTAATGTTTACATACCACGAGCCATGGTGCTCACTCGTTGTACAAATTGCAGCGGTGAGTGAAGGAACTGCAGCGCTGTTCCACTGAAGTCTATAAATTTACAGAGAGCCACGCTGTCTTGGTACAGGTGATCTCTGGGGGTCTGGGTAATGCAGATCTAATATTGATGGGCTTAGTTTCAGTACCAATAGCTCTGCGGAGGTACCTGCCTCACTGCTCAGTAACCCTGAGGAACCCCTGCCGATAGTACTAGACTATAGAAGAGGACTGTCAGGGGAGCATTCCTCACCGCCAAGAGATGACCTTGAGTGGTGAAGCCAGCCGCTCTAACAGTGCAGTGGTATTGGTACCGAAACCAATGATATCTCTGTAACCAAAGCAGATACTAGCAAAGCTGTGTGTGTGTTGTCTTTTTTTTTTTTAACCCATTCTGAGCCATATCCCATATGTACACCTCTACTTGTTTATGAATATTCGTTACACAACTATTCTAGATACTGGAGCCCCATAAATAAAAGCTGTCTACGATGTATACAATCAACAGCCCCTAAAATCACATATATTTCCCGGTTTTAATAAACCTTACAGTCCTTTTGAAAGGTTTGAGGCCATAGTCCAAGTTTGGCAGTAAGAAATGTTTCTTCTTATCCTAATCTCTTATGTTCTTCTCAGAAGTTCTTTCCAGGATTTTGAAGATTGGCATTTGTGCTCACACCATAGGATGCCAATACAGTTGTTTGGAGTGCCAGTAATCCGCTTTCAGCATATTTCCCCTGAAGGTTTAGGAAAAGGTCTCTGTATAGCCATTGTATCTATGTTGGAGCTTAGGTTAAACCTTTTCTGCCTATGAGAAAATGTTTCAGCCAGTCATTTGTGATGTTTTTCATGTCAGTGCACTTGTATTCATTAATCAACAAAAAAAAAAAACCTTTAAAAAAACAAACAAACAAAAAAAAACCTCTATGGGTTTAAGGTGCTGTATGAGAATCCGTTCCCCGTACTTGCAAGGGATAACATGCAGATTGAGGAAAATCCAGCCGCTGAGACACCCACCAATCTGTTTTTTGGGGGATTTCTGTCCACTGTTCTAAATGGGAGTGATTATTGGCATGGACATGCACCGCTCAATTCATGTCAGTGGGAGCTCCGGAGATACCCAAAGGGATGTGCAACCAGTTGGGATCGAGGTACTGAAACACGCACAAGTTATTGGACTCTTGTTTCTGTGGGCTCTCCAGTGACTTCAGAGGAGTTGATGTGTATCCTCCTTGTTCCTTCTATACCCATAGTTAACATGACAAGCTTGCTGCTAGGTATACACTGCCCTCCAATAAGACTTATTAGATAAAGGCCACTTGTTATCTCTGGCATTCTTTGGCCAGTATTTTTTTTTTTTTTACTAGTTTTTGTAAGCCAAAACCAAGAGTGGGTCTGAAACACTAAAGAAGTGCAAATATTTCTATTACAGGTAAAACACTAGATCATTAAAAAAAAAAAACAGAACTCAAAGGGACCCTGAAATTTCAACTGATTCATTTGTTACAAATGCTGTAATGTTTTCAGAGACAGCATAGTATAAAGGGAACCTGTCAGGTCTATCTGGGGCACAGGTCCTTATGGACTGGTGGCTTAGTATTCCCAAAAACCCTGTCCTAACTCTGGCCTCTGAACACAACGAAAGAAGAAAAAAAAAATTATTCTTGCGTAGAGATGAGTCTCATCACAGTCCTCCCTGGTGCTCCCAGGGCCCACTCAGCTCTTACAGGAGTATACCCACAGCTTCAATGATAATAGGACTTTATAAAGCCCTCTTTGCCAGTCTTCTGCACCAAAGCCATATTTTTTTGCCAAATTATGCGACTGCTTGCTATTTTCTGCTGTTCATGATATAGCAGGAGTTAGGCCAGCATAAATCATGGTGCATAGCTGGCCTAGATTTTATTTTCAGGATCATAAGACTGGCAGAGATGTTACTCAGATGGACTTAGAGTACATATTCAGATTGCTGTTCACTTGGTTGTGCAAAAGTATTTTTTTTTCCTCATAGGCTTGAGTTTATTGAAGGATCCATGAAAAATGGCATATTCTATCATTTAATGGTCGAAAAAAAGGTTGTGTGAATAGATCCGTTATTTTCTATGGGCTGTGTGCTGGCTGTTAATAAGCACTAAGACTGGTGTATGAAATGTCAGTCTTGGTAAAACAGCTCCTATGTTTTCTCTGAAACACAGTAATAGTGGATCATGATATTATGCTGGTTCTGCTAGCATTAATCTCCTGGCAGATTCCCTTTGTGTGTATACTTCTCCATTGTGTGTCCCATGTAAATGAGTCCTGTGTGATACAATATATTCACTTAGTTCCTGTAATAATTGGGAAGCTTTTTTTTTTTTTCTCTTATTTTTACTTCTCCAGTTGGTAACAATGTATTTCTGTCTCTGATACAGTGTGGTGTTCCTTATTTAGTGATGGATAAATATCCTGTTACAGCTTTGTGCAGAGAGGATTGCGTCTGTGACTAATGTCACTTACGGCCCCTATGCTTGCTTCATTTATTTAGAATAACCTTTTCCGGTGGTAAACTTATGACCCAAGACTAAGAAAATGTGTTTGGCCTTTTTCTTTGGGTTAATGTCACTGATCTTCATTTCCTATTATTAACATTTGCACTACAAGTTGTAAATTGAGGCAGAAGAAAAATTACAGAATATCAGGATACAGAAGAAAATTGTCTGTTATAAGCAACCATAGTGCTCAGTGAGTTCCACTTCACAGGCCATGTGACACCATGTTCATTGGTTACATAGCCTGTATGCAGCTCAGTTTCTATCCAGTGAATGTGCCTGAGTTTCTGTACTATGTACTCGCTGTTCTTGGGATTCAGTGAAGAGGCCACAGTGCTCATGTGAACACTGCCGTCTCTTCATTTGCTCGGTGTGGGTCCTGTGTCAATATTCGGTTAATGACGTATCCTAAAGACCAGCATATGCTACGCATAATTGTAGTAAATTTTTGGACTGTTGGGAGGCCCTTCCACTAAGCCCCCCCCCCCCCCCCGCTTTTAGAAAAAAGTTACACATTTTTCATGCAAATGAGGCATGCACCAAAATTTGAATTTAAATCCCAAAAGCCAATGAGGGCGCTGAGACTTACCTCTCTATCAGCTGGGTAGTGTTGAGCTCACCAGTTCCTGCAGTGGTACGAGCAGGATTATTGTGGCCATTCCACTTCCCTAAGGCTGATCAGGTACATAAGATGGCCAAAAGCTTGTATTTCTGCTGCCATAGACTTCTGACAGCTACTTATCTCCTGGCTGAAAAAAAATTATTGGCAATGTTGAAACCTGACGTTATGGATTCTTGACTGGGGCATCAGATTGCTAGTGGTGCCTACTGACCAGGATGTACTGTGTATGATCAGCTAATATAAAAAGTGTGCGGTTATGATAGTTGCACCTGCAATTCTGTTACGTCCAGAGGTGCAACTCGAAGCTCTGAGGCCCCGATGCAAAATTCGTAATGGGGACCCTACCTGCCTTTGTATCATTTAGAAAAGTGGTATATTCAGTGTGGGAGAGGGACCTTTGGAGCCCCATCAGGTCCTGAACCCAGATCTCATTGGGACTGTCCAAACATTGCATGTCTGTGAGAATGTCATGTTGCTTTAAAAAACTGCATCGAGGTCTCCTCTTCATACCTACAAACCTCACTAGATCTGGGATTAAGTAAAAACCTTGATTGAAAAACCCAACTCCTTTCCATTTCACAGGAGAGCAACCTTATAGGCTATGATGGATATCACTCCATTGGTTTACCAGCCACTTGCTAGAGCAGCTGTCCTCGTTGCTTCCAGCATTGTCATTATGGCACGTTAGGTATATTTTTGCACAATTTCTGTTGATTCCTCAGGTCACATGACTCTGTAGATATATCAGTTTGGCTTTCTTCCTGTCCTTTTACTGCAGGCTGCACATGGGAATTTGGAGCCATGGTGAACTACATCAAGAAGACCTTTCCACAGACCAGACTGATAGTTGTAGGATTTAGCCTTGGGGGCAACATTGTCTGTAAATACCTGGGTGAACTAGCTGCCAATCAGGACGGAGTCTTATGCTGTGTCAGTGTGTGCCAAGGCTACAGTGCATCCCGGTAAGTGATGGTAATGGGTCATACTCCGCCATGCGGTGTAACCTTTTACATTTTGTGATGGAAATTTAAAACATCGATATAGTGTTACTTAGTTGAAAATAGCGTTCCATGAAACGTAACCTATAATCTGCCTAAACTGAACACAGCAGTAAAGAGTATTTGTTACAAAACGCTTAAAGGGTTGTCCACTTTCAGCAAATAAATGTTATTTTTTTGTTTAAAAAAAAAAAAATCTACAGTTTTTCACCATACTTTATGTATCAATTCCTCACAGTTTTCTAGATCTCTGCTTGCTTTCATTAATTCTATTTTCAGTGGATACAAATCAGTCCCTGGTCATGTGATATACCGTCCATGGTCATGTGATGGACACACAGGTGCACCGTTCGTTATAGTCACATTACAGTAATCAGATATCTGCCTGGTAACTGTGTGCTCATCACATGACCATGGACTGATTTTTATCCACTTAAAGTAGAATGAATGAGAGCAAGCAGAGATCTAGAAAACTGCCTGATACTGAAAACACATTGGAAGATTGTATTACTTTTCATTATACAAACAATAACAGTTATTTGCTGAAACTGGACAACCCCTTTAACTACTCTGTAGACTTCCTTTACATTTTCTTTCCATCTCCCTGATAATGTTCTCAATGTCCTAAATTATGTTCTGGTTGAGAATTGGTGTACTGTAAGTACATGGTCACATTTTAGATTCTGTAACTTTTAGAAACTTGATAGAAAAGAGGATTTAACACCTTTTGTTTTAGTAGTAAATTCTTGTATTTCCTGTGCAGTAACAATCCTGGAGAAACATTACATAAAACTGTATTGTACCATTCCTCTGTTATTCCTCTTAGAAATATATGAATATATTGACAACTGGGTGTTACCAGATGTGAATGTGTCCCTACATACTGTGACGTTGTTCAAAAAGAGCTTCCAGCATTTGTAGTGACTCATCCATTTGGTAAGGGTTAATACCCTGTTGTCAATATATTTATATGGAGGAACCTTGTAACTGTTGCAATTCCGGTGTTGTTTCTCTTGGAAATGTATAAATTGTCAAATGGATGTGTCCCTACACATTCTGGCACTGCCATCTCTTATTGAACAAGGTAAGAGAGTGTACACTCACAGCCCAACTGGTAACTTCCAGTTGTCAGGGTATTCATACATTTCTATGAGGAATAGCAGAGGAAGGTCACCACTTCGGCTTCTGAGATACTATGCCTCAGTATTGTTATTTTTTGATAAGATATTCCTTAAAATAAACACATCAGGAGAGATGAAGGGCATATATATTTCTTATGTATTACAATAGGAAACTTCTGCCTAACCTGTTCCTTGGGGCATACCTCTTCCTGCATATAAATGTTGGAGGGAGAAGTTTTGAGACATTCTTGCTACAATGACCCTGACCATAGTATGTGATACCCAGTGCATTGACTTAACCTTACATGATCAGTTATGTGGAACCACCATTGGGTCACTTATATTGCTATGTTCTATGTTTCTTTGCTTTACAATGAATTTCCTCCACTCCATTTATCCACATGCTTGCTCTTTTTTGTAGAGTATACATGTATTTACAGTTTAAATACAAGGAGTTGCACCCATGTGTTTCGATCTTTGTGCCTCCTCTGCTCCCTCTAGTGGTCCTCAGTGCTGTTAACAGGTTTGTTCAGGATATGTGATAGAAATGTCATGTATTGTCAGACTATAAATTTAATCTATAAACCAAAGGTTCCGTCAGCTCTTCTGACGCAAATTTAACAAGCGATAAGGTTACAAAGTTCAAAACTAATGTTTATGAGCAATACTCTTATCTTGTACTGTGAGGCGCATTCACTGATGGTGGTTCTACATAACAGGGTATAGAACCATAAAGCAATATAGTATATCAGTCGTTTTGTGACTACCAGATATAGTTTCCATTATGAAATGCTTTTATTTTAAACCAGAATTCTATACAGTATGTATTTTCTAAAGGGCAGACAGTGCTTTTGGTTGTGGACTCATATCATGGCATTAAAGGGGTTATCCAGTTTCTAACATTGATGACCTATCCTTAGCATAGGCCATCAATATTAGATCTGCAGGGGTATGACACTCGGGACCCCCACAGATCACCGTTCTCGAGACTTTGCGGTATTGTTTACATACCACGAGCCGTGCTGCACACTCGCCGTAGAAACTGTAGTGGCAAGTGTAGGTACTGCAGCGATGTCCCATTGAAATCTGTGGCAGCACTGCAGTTCCTACATCCGCTGCTACAGTTTGTATGGAGAGTGAGCAGTGCGGCTCCACGATATGTAAACAATACCACAAATTGCACTGTCTCGGTACCGGTGATCTGTGGAGGTCCCAGGTGTTGGACCCACGCAGATCTAATGATAGGCCATCGATGTTAGAAACCAGATAACCCCTTTTAAACCAATGACTAATTGTGCCACTTTAATTGGCTACTAATCCTTGTGTACTCCTTGGTCATTCAGTCCTTGCAACAGTCCATTGATTCTTGGGATTTTCTTGCAGTGCACAGGATACCTTTCTGCAGTGGGATCAGTGCCGAAGGTTTTACAACTTCCTCATGGCTGACAACATGAAGAAAATCATTCTGTCTCACAGGTATAACATTTACTAGATACCAGTGAACCCTGACCTATGTAAATAGCATATCATGTCAGCTCTCATACAGTAACACTGTAAAATATTTGCACTTGCATGATTAAATAAGCTGGTGAAGTTATTAAGTTATACTCTCTATTTTTATTTTTTTTTTATTTTTTGTGCCCTTTCATGAAAATAAGTTACAGGATCAGCTGATGTCACAAGTTGCTGAACTAGTACTTGTATTCATCTGAATGGGATTTGAGCCGTAGTAACCAGGAATGACCAATAAACAGTGCACAAAGCTGTCTGCTTCCGACTGAGTACGCTGTGCTCGCTCCAGCAACCACAGCTCCTGACATTAGCTGATTGGTGGGGACCAGGCACATGTCACCGTCACTAATCTAATATAGATGAGCTGTACTAAGGATGTTGTGGCCTGTATATAAGGCAAAGGGAATTGGAATAAAAATTTCTGACAGGCTTAATTATACATCTTTTAGGATTCATTCACATTTGTGTTGTTTAAAAAGGGTCTGTCACCAAGTAGCGAACACTAAATTCTATACCTCATTTCATTGCAGCTGTACTCCTGATCAGTTTGGCATTTAGCTGTTATTCACCAAGTGGGTGGAAACCTTTTTATTTTCTATTAAAAAAAAAAAAAAAAAAAAAAAGGTTTCCATCCACTTGGTGAATAAGAGCTTCTTAGAATCTTCCAGGGGACATATCAAATTGATCAGGGGCACAGTGAGAATTAAATGATGTATGGGATTTAGCATTTTGTACTTGGTGACAGACCCTCTTTGTTGTTTAATCCACTCTTCTGTTCCCACAATGGAACAAAAGAACAGATTTAAAGAGGACCTTTCACCACCTTCACCCATTCAAGTTCTTAGCATCTGTTAATAGTTCCCGCTCCACCGATTCCAGCACAGTTGGAATTTTCTCTAGCCTCCACCATTCCCGAATAACAAGAACAGTTTGTTTTGATGCCTGATGTGCTATCTAAGTTCTGTACTGTCAGGCGGGCACTGTCAGTCAGGGGCGCTTCAGAGCTCCAATCAGAGGCAGTCAGTGTCAGAGCTCAGAATCACACCCCTTGCCTGACACTGCCCTCCTGACAATACAGAGACTTAATAGCAAATCCCTCACCAAAACTAAAAGCACTGATTGCTCGGGAATGGTGGGGTCTACAGAAAAAAATGCCAACTGGGGCTGCAAAAACTACTGCATATTATAAATCAATACAGCTCTATCTCTAGCTACAGAGTCGACATAGCGAAGTCCAAAATCCTAAATATTTCCCTTCCACTGTCTGTAGAAAAATCTATGAAAGACTCTTGGGGTTAACCTTTCTTGTTCATTGGAAAATATATTTACCCTTAATTTAGCCCCCTGCTTGCAGAGATTAGAACCCTACTGCAGTTTTATGATGATCTCATGGTTTGACAGAAAAAATTTAATTCAAACTTACATTATACCCAAGATCTTGTAAAAATGGACGTGCTCTTGGTCTATATTCCAACGTCTTTCTTTAAATCGATTAGAGCTATTTTTTCTAGTTTTATACCATACTCCATGCTGATCAGGTCTAAGACCAAAGGTAGTATTAATCTACCAGGTGTTCAAAAATATTATGAAGCTATCCATTTGCAGTTATGCCTGGAACTAGTTGCACCGCTGAAATATACCCTGTTGCAACACCAGGCGGCTGCAACACCCAAACGGCCTAATCTGACAAGACTTATCTGTGGCGCTTGTGAGACATGGAAAACCTTCCTACCGAAATTAGCTCCTTTTCCTTCCCTATGTCTTATGGCGGGATTGATCCACACACATTACACTCACAATAATCATTATGAAGTGCCCTCCTCAGGATTATCCTTTTTATAAGATGCCATGCTTTTGGCTCCTCCCCCCACCCACATTCCTTTCTAATTCCATACGTCTGTAAAAATAAGTTATTGATGTATACTTTTCATTTTTGTTATTCATACAATGTAGTGACTGTTGTACATTTTGCATTTATGTGCTTCTTTTAAGAAAAAATAAATAAATTTCCAACTGTGCCAGAATCAGTGGAGCAGCAGCTATTAACTTATGGTAGTGAAAGGTCCTCTTTAAAGAGGATCTGTTCAATTATAGGCAAAAACAGATCCCTAGGGATGCCATTGACTATAATGGGGTCTGTTGGGTATATTTTGTTTTCTCACTGACATCACCTGCAAAAGTTATGCTTGCAGGAATTTTTCATCTGTGATTTTAGAAGGATTGTACGCCGTAGTCTTCAACACAGATCTAAAGGTACCCTTACTGTTAGAGTACTGGCTATGCTTTCACAAATTTAATATGTGGCGTCTCTACTTATGGTAGATCATACCTCTTGGATCCGCTCTGATCAAACACTTAGGCCATATCCTGTGGATTTGCCTTAAATGTCTGAGATGGGAATTCCTTTTTAAAGAAGACCTGTTGCCTCTCCTATCTTGTCTTAGAGAACATGTTGCATCCCATGAAATAGCAGTTGTGGGACACTTTTTTTTTTTCTTGTGTTGTACTCTTGATCCTGGAAATGCACACAGTTCTTTTTTGTATGTCATCTAGCCTTGTATGAGTTTTGCTGGATTCTAAGCTCTTCTTTCTTCTTTCAGACATGCACTGTTCACTGACAACAGAATAAATAAAGTATTTGAAGATTCAGTCCTCAGCAGGCTGTACACAGCCACGTCCCTCATGCAGATCGATGACACTGTCATGAGGTAAGCACAATGTGCCAGTCATTGCCTCCAAACCAAGCGCTTCTGTATCACCGATAGTAACTTCAACCTATGATTGTTTGTAATAACAAATATAATAATTTCCATTCCATTTATTAGAATAATTTGTATACATGCAGTGTACAGTAATATATAGTTACAAATAATAAAGATTAAACCAAAAAGTTTCATTGGAATTAGTGGTATATATTCAGTGCTTTATTGTAAAATAGAAATAACTTTACAATATAATTTCTTTTAAAGGAGATTTACCACAAATTACAGTTCTCCTCTATCAACAGGATAAGGTGAAAGTGTCTGATCAGTGGGAGTCCAGCTGCTGCAGTACTTGCCTGTCACGAGAATCGGGGTTCTTTACCCCGTATCTGAATAGAGTGGTCATTGCACATTTGTTCTGCCGCTTCATTCATAACTATATGACTGCTGAAGAGAATCCAAATCTAGTGCTCTGCCGTCTCCAGCAGGCCAACAGAATTAAATGAAGCAGTAGTGCACATGCGCGATTGCCACTCCTTGCAGTTGACTCTGAACTTCTATTCCCATGGTCACTGGGGACCCCGTGGTTGGAATCACACCTTTGTCCTGCTATCCTGTGGATAGGAGAGACATTTCATTTATGGTACAACCCCTTTAATCCAACATACAATAACCTTGAAATATTGATAATCTAAAAGTAGTTCCCAACATAGAATTGATTGCTATTATAAGATCATAACCAGAGAGAAAACTAAGTATGGCTAAGTTCACACTGCATCACAGAAGTATGCGCCAGGAAAGCTCTTGGCTCACTGTATTCATAGGACACCATTGAATTTTTTATTTATTTATTTATTTTTTTTAAGATGTTACCAAATGAATGTCTTTTTGGCATACTATGGGTTTCCATGTGGCAAAAAACATTGCATTTTACAGTACCTGCAACGTGGATGGGATTCTGACTAATCCCAGCC
This sequence comes from Leptodactylus fallax, assembly GCA_947044405.1. Taxonomy (NCBI): domain Eukaryota; kingdom Metazoa; phylum Chordata; class Amphibia; order Anura; family Leptodactylidae; genus Leptodactylus; species Leptodactylus fallax. Next base: position 976,625 of record CAMRHE010000122.1, on the reverse strand, counting down.
ACACATTGCAGAGGTAAATCTGCAGCGGAAAAGCTTTGTTTTCAATTATACCTGCAGAAACGCTGGTGTTTTCCTTATAGGTATCATAGGGGCAAGAAGTACACAGAGGAAAACTCTGCGAAAATGCAATGAAAACCTCTGCAAAAAAAGTGATGCGTTACTGCTGCGTTTTTTTCCACAACATTTTTTGCTTTGTTTTGGGGCCTTAGCCTTAAAGGGATTTTCTGGGACTTCAATATAGTGATGAGCTATCCTTAGTGGCTGCTCCAGTGCTCTTCAGCCCCTTCAGTCAGCTGATGATGGTGGGGTGCTAGGAGTTGATCTTAAGTATAGATCATCAATATCCAGAAAACTCATTTAATCTATGTGTGTATAATACATGAACTTGTTATACATTTTGTTTGGAGAGTAGGCATCCCTATATATTGTGTGGTATATTGTCTGATTTTATTTTTTATTTTTTATTTTTTTTTGTCAGAAAATTCCATGGCTATAAGTCTCTTAAGGAGTACTATGAAGCAGAAAGTTGTGTCCGTTATTTGCACAATGTAAGTTTTGGTTTTCTTTGCTTTTACATAGTGATACATTCTGTTTTTCTTTTTAGTTTTTGCATGTCTCAGGCTGTTTTGTTTCTTTTTAGATTCATGTGCCACTCTTGTTGGTTAACTCTGTGGATGACCCTCTAGTCCATGAAAGCTTACTGTCCATTCCAAAGACTCTGGCGGGTAAGTGTCCTACTACATTTGGATATTTTTTTCATTGTAATCTATATTTGTCCCACTAACCTCATCTTTTCATGCTACCTGATTTATTTTTAGCCAAGAAGGAAACGGTCATGGTGGCTTTGCCACTTCATGGGGGACATCTTGGCTTCTTTGAAGGCGCAGTACTTTTTCCAGAACCCCTGACCTGGATGGATAAAGTTCTGGTGCAGTACGCTAATGCCATGTGTCAGTGGGAGAGAAATAAATCTCAATGCTCGGACAAAGAAGCAGCACAGTCTGAACACGATTAAACTCTGCACTTCAGTCATCTTCCCAAAGACTGGCCTACAGATTCATCGTTTTTTAATGCATTTATAATTCTTTACTAACAGTTACTGTAATTTTTTTTTTTTTTTTTTTTTTTGGCGACTGTCCATCAATACATGGGTCTACCCAGATTATCATTGCAGTAAAACTACAAGGGAAGAGGCCATGACTCCACTGTGAGGCTACAGACTTCCTGCCTTCCCATAATGGCTAGTTGCTGCAACGCTCTATGTAGTATATATATTATATTTATTGCTGTTTGGTACAGCAAGGCCATTGTATTTCTATCACTATATTGTCAAATAGTAGCTGAAGTAGATATTTGTCTACCCCAGATACTCTGCGTCTGGACTATTGAGATTTTTCAATGCTGAGCGTACATTCCTATTTATGGAAGTCAAGTTGATATCTATGTGAGTCATTGCGTTAGTTCAATATAATTTTCACGTGTGCTATGAAGCAAGACTGGACGCCTTAAGGGAGCCGAATTATCTTAAAATGTACTGATGGGGTCTATTATTTTACATGTTCTTGTGTTGCATTATGGGACTCAAGTGGCTCATTGATGACAAGCTGCCTTCTGGATATGTCTGACTGAGAATTATTCCACATAATGCTGTCTATGTAATACATATCCTAAGTAATGTTCCATTGTGGGGAAGTAATACGGGGAGATTTATGAAGCCAAAAGGAAAAACAGTCTTTGTTGTCCATAGAAGCCAATCACAGCACAGTTTTCATTTTATGAATGCAGAAAATCAAATAAAAGCTGCGCTGTGATTGGTGGCTGCGGACAAGAAATACATTTTTCTTCATAAATCTCCACATTGTCTTAAGGCTAGAAGGTGAATCTGTGTTTATGTTCCTTAGATTTCAAAATGTGGAGGAAAGAATTTTGTACTAATATGCATCCTGTAGTTTCCCCAGGAACATAAGGTAGAATGGTGCCTCCTAGGACTTGCTAAACTGATTTATGGCCTTTAGTGTCTCTGGAAACCATCATAGACTTACTTCAAATGCTTATTTATATTAGCTGGGCCTATATAAAGTGCTACTCCATCTAAAATCTGAGATTTCAGCTTTGTGGCCAGAGTTCTTGAACTCTGTGTGCTAAAAACTTTGTTCACCTAAACAAAGGTAAAGTTGGCTGGATTGTCAGCCTGACCCACTTATTGTGACAGGCCTAGCCAGCTATGTATTGTTTATGGGTCCTCCTAACTCTACCCTGATGAAAATGTTGGGTGGATTGAACTGCCCAATCCTTTTGCCTCTGGTAGATAAACCACCAGAGGTGTCTGGCAGTAGCTTCCTCCCTCTTCTTCCATATACATACACTGCTTGGCCGTGCTGAGTGTGCATGTGTTTGGGGGGAATGGGAGAGATAACGATCTTTATATGTATGGCCAGCAATAGCCAGTTGAGTGTCATTCACACACCCAGGTGACTATGGTAAGCACTGCAGTGTTGCCCAAACCATTCAGGAGAACTAAACTTTTAGCTATGAGGGTTACCAGTGGCAGCCAAAAAGCTGACTTTTCAGGTTTTTATCTGGAAGACCCCGTACTTGACTATCTTCAGTAGTTCCGTAGTGTTGGATGGAGTGGCACTGGATATGTGCAAATGCTGCTCCATTTAGTCATGGGGACACCGAAACCCCTGTTCTCATGATCGGTGGGTATCAGCAGTGGGACCACCAGCGATCAGGCACTTGTATCAGGACAGGGAATTTTTTGGTGGCATCTCCTGTTGTGCTGCTGGGTGCATTGCCATGAGCTTTGTCTGGTTATTTCTATTACTAATGGGCACAGGTACAGAGCTTTATTATTGAAATGTTATATAAACTTAGGGAACCACAAGCAGGGTTATTGACATGTGTAAGCTAGTAAATTTGCACATTTTGAGCTTTCTATACTTCACTGTTCCCAGCTGCACTGTTAAGTTTTGTTTTTACCAAAGTGATAAGAAAAGCAGCCATTGGCTTGTTATTTAAAGGGAAGTTCTTTATTTTGCTTTTGTTTTGCACCAATGCAGTGTATTCCACATAGCCACTAACCAGGAAGCAGCTTCATCTGTAGATTTATGAAGCCATCTCTATTGGTCCTACAGTGCCACTGTTCCCTATTTCTGAAGTCCACACAATTACATTGTAATAGCTGAGAAGAGTAGTTTGGTACCAGCCCTAAGTGTTGCCCTGTGTGAACAGTACACGGTGTAATAACTTCATTCTTTTATCTCTGAACAGCACTTTACAGCTTCTTGGAAAACAGGGTCTTTCCTTACAGGGCATAGAAAACTTGTCAGATGGTTTTTCTATACCTCGATCAGTGTGTAGTGAGATTATTTTCTGAATATACGTTTATGCTATGTATGTTTTATCAATGTCATGATCCAGATAAAATCCCATCTGTAATGTAAGTGTAACTCTTCTGGTACCATTTGTGGATCTGCTTCTTTATCACCGTCATGAACTTTCCAATGAAGGTTGTGTTTTTGAGGAAGGTTTGAGAACATGCTGTTTTCTATATGTGCTGTGGGTTTCTTTTTCCTTTTCTGAAGGAAGAAACCAGCCAGATTATATTTCCAACAGATCAGTCTCCAGGTTGGCAGTGGTGCTTGGGTCATGTAGCCAAAGATTCCAGAGTTTGGGAAGTAAAGGTGGTGGCTCATCTGGAAAAAATGGAAAACACTTAAAAGTGGTTTTCTAGGATTTAGGCATCCAGTTCCCCCACCACTTAGCTGATATTGAGAGCCAGGGCTGGCAGTACAATCACAGTGTACAGCTCCATGTGTAGTGGCTGTGCCTGTTTTTTGCAGCTCAGGTCCCATTCCCAGTGTATGGAGCTGTGTGTTTCCAGTTCAGTATACTATGCTAGTTCTAGTGGCCCTGGTATACTAAGGATAGGACATCAGTTTTTAAATCCCTTTTAGCCTGGGGCCTCACGTTGCGGAAACACAGCTTTTTTTGTTGCAGATTTTGCTCCGTTTTTTTGAGCCAAGGCCAAGAATGGCTACAAAAGGAATGGGAAATATATAGGAAGTACTTATACTCATCCCTTCTGCTCAATCCACTCCTGGCTTTGGCTCAAAAAAAAAAAACCCAGCAAAATCTGCAACAAAAATAGCTGCATTTCCGCAACGTGACGCCTCAGCCTAAATTTTGCAGAGTGGCTTAAAGGGATTGTACAGTACTAGAAAAACATGGTGGTTGTCTTCAAAAAACAGTTCTGCACCACAACCTTGTTTTGTGTGGTATTGCCGTCCATTCCCATCCACGTCAAAGGAATGGAGCTGCAATAGCAGCCACAGATAATGGAAAGTGTAGTGCTGTTTCTGGAAGAAAGCAGTCATGTTTTACTAAACCCGTACAACCCCTTTAAGCCACTCTGCAAAATTTGTTAGTTGAAAAAGCTCCAGTACTATAAATGACAACGTACCATCCCAAAATATAGTGGACTAGGTGAAGATTAGCACTTTCCCATTCTATGTGGATATACCCCAAACCTTGTCATGTTCAGCTCTTACCCATGTAGAGTAGTATTAAGACCAAAGTTGTGGCACTTCTACTCTTACACAGCAGTGGCCAGAACCTATTCTCTATTAGTTAGTGGCCCCCAAGCCTTGTGCACTGCGCTCCCTTTGTATTAGCACTTTATTATCCTTGTCTTGTTTCTTAGTACAAAAGTAGTAATGAAGTTGTTGCTGGGCCTCGATGTGGCTTGTAGTAAATACACTTTATAGTGTGCAGACCGGTACGGTGTTAACCATACCCATAGAATTCCTTAATTTTTGCCTTAAGTCTCATTTTGTTTCCATGCTTACCATACCATGTACTAGTCCGCTTTGGGGACTGTGATAAGATAAAGATAAATAAAATGTATGTCTACATTGTATATGTAATGTTGCAATGACCACAACAATGAGCATGAGGGAAAAACCTTTATTTGGTAACACTTTGCCTTTAAGGAAGTGCAAACTCAAAAGGAGAGAGCCCATTATGTACAGCATTGTAGATTATGATGGGCTGTCCTGGGTCCCTAAGCTAGAAAGGTCAATGGGTTTCTTAAGAAAGAGGACACCATTTGTAGTGCTTTCTTTACATTAGAGTATATGACAAGTTGTATTCTTTGTACTGATGCTAAATTATAGCAGTATGTGTTCTCATTATTTATTTTTTTTTTTTGTGCATCATTCTGTATTATAGCAATCAATTACTTTTTTGGCTTCGATATTGTAAAGTGTAGTTGTGTCATTATTGGCATTGTTTTGCATGCTTGTTTTCTGTGGTTTAACACTCAGGGATATAACTACTGCCACACACCAAAGTGTTTCTGGTTGGAACTGAGAGAATGCCGATCACAGAAGTTAACATGCAAGCACATGGCGGTATATTTACTTTTGTACACAGCATAGCTTCTGCTTCATGTGTTCAGCTAACTTGTGCTTCTTAGTTTCCTTTCCCACTTTGCAACCACAGAAACACCAGCATTGCCTTCTTCATTAGCCATGTTTTGTACAACATTTCACCAAGAATCCACAGTATCTGCTAAGTATGCCTCGTGTGTGTCTGTCCTAGTTCAGACTTAGCTGAGGGGCCTTTTGTGCCATATGTGCCCTCCTGGGGAAATAGAGCTGATATTAAGCCACTGTGTTAGGAAGCTCCCAGATGTCCAACGATCTTACAGGAGGCTGCATTGCTTGGTTGATGGTTGCCCAGATAATAGGTGGTGGCAATAGTTATTCAATAGTTAACTTATTCTGGTTGGGCAATAAATATACTTTCAGAGAGTGGAGTCAGTTATATCGGTCCTTTTTCTGTTTCTTATGCCATAGTGATGTCATCAGGTTCGTTGGCTGACTTCATCATTCCTTAAACCCACATAATGCTTGCCCCCTTTTTTGGATGTTGATGAATAGTCTATAGAACCATCCTCTGAGGTTTTCCAAACTTGCATCAGGTTCCTGATCTTCAAAGTGTTTGTTTCTTTTTTTTCTTTTTTGCAATTGTGTCGTCTTTACAGAAGCCAAGACATTTCTGAAAGTTTGTTTCCAGTAGACATATGATGTCCCAGTTGTCGAGGAGCTTCCAGTGCATTTTGATGTAGTCTATATTCCATAGACTTCAGCTGGAACTTTGCTTTGCCTAGAGTCTTTTCGTTATTGAAGTTTGCCTCTCTATGTGAGTTTGTAGATTATACACACTCCTTGTATTAGGTTAAAGCTATTGTTAGCAACGTGGTGTAACAGTGAAACAACATATCTCTTTGCTTACCTACTAAGTAATACACAGAACTGGGATACCACCCACTTGCCCTGTGTCACGTAAGATACATTTGATGAAATCTAATGTTGCACATTTGTAAAGTTTCCTCCTGTTACATCAATCGTGTTTGTAACAGTTTTGTTTTATCTGGTGTTATATTTTAAAGGCATTTTGGCAGATGATTTTTCATCGATTAAAATTATTTATTAAAAAAATAGATAAGTGCACCACTCTTGTCAATGGGCTCTGGTATTGCAACTCAGAGCTGAACTACAATACCAGACATATCCCATACTCTCCTAATATCTCCCAAAGCCTTTGCTTTGCATTTTGTCTCTTGACCTGTTGTGTGCGGAAGCACAATTATTGTACCGTACTTGCATTGTATCCAGTGCTTGCAAAGCAAAGGCAGCCATTTTGTATGCTGAGCAAGGGAGATAAATTCGGCAGACACCAGTGACATCATTGAAGTGACTCCTAGCAGTATGAAGTCTGTGGTTACTCTCGAATATCTGTTTAGCCCACAAATAGCTGCCTTTACCACATTGACCACATGGTTACGTTGGGTACAAAATGTTCTAGGTAAATTCTAGCTGTGTAATCTAAAATGTTTTTTCTTTTTGTTTGCTGGTTAAATCAAATCACAATCATTTTCAATAGGGCAGCATTTATCACAGTTACCATTCCTAAAATGCTGAGCCGTTCTAGTGCTCTGTCAATTCTATCTGGCATTTAACAGTCCTACAACACCATTCTAAGAGTTTTCTCAAAAACAGACGAAGGTCCTCGGATGTGAAGGACCCACGCTCAGTTCTATGGTTATACAACATACACTGTGTGTAGATGGCCATTTGTTGTACTGATGCCTTTAACGTTTCTATTGCATGTACAATGCTTTTTTTTTTTTTTTTTTTTTTAAGAATTGATCAGGAAAACTTAAGAATGAACATATAGGAACAAAAGCCTTTTGGAGCAAGCCATATATCTACAGAATATAGTTTCTGTTGAGGTGCTGACTTCGTGGTCCACACAAGTCAACATCGTGATGATGATCTTTTCTATCACATATTAACCTGCTCGAGGAATGTACACCAAACTTTTTCTAATCCAGTGCCCAATATCTGGGAGTCTTTTTATCAATCTTCTTAGTTTTGGAACTTTTGACTGTCGATAGTATTCTGCTTGTTTTGTGTCCTTGTCCCCAAACACATCTGCCTTAATAAGCAGGGAAAGTGGTGGTGTGTGCACACTGTAGAGATTTCACTGTATTCTTCAGTTAAGTTGGCTTGCTCCTAATATTGGTGAAACATTTCTGGCGGTTTTATTTTACAACTTTAAATGCTGCCCTAAAATGGTTTAGTCCAGAAACTGGCAACCTGTGACTGCCCAGATGGCTCTTCCATCCAAAGAGCGGGTAAAGGTGTTTTCCAGGTTCAGAATGTTGAAGGCCTAGCCTTCGGACAGGAGATTTTACTCTTGACATGTCTGCCGATCGACTGTATGAGGGGGCTGTGGCATTTGTGCTGTATTATTTATTTTGGTCCATCTAACCGCACAGGCCACAGTTCTTGCACAGCTCCTACGAACAGGTGATCAAAGAGAATGCCGAGAGTTAGACTCCTACCGATCTGGTAGGCCATCAATATTCTCAACTTTGAAAACGCCTTCAAACTGCACTGATGGTAGTGTTTCTATAACTGGAGATCGGCCCCAGGTTGCCGCGACTTTTGGTTGTGTTTAAGGTTCAGCTCATAGCCTAGAACTGACTGCAGCTTTAAGGTTGGTTCACACCTGCGCTTGGTGTCTGTCCGTTGCCAATCCAGTGAAAATCTCGGCGAACTGGATTGGCGTCGGATACAGACTGGTCAGCGGCGCATTGGTTAAAAACCCATTCATTTGAATGGGTTTTTAAAGCAGTGCGTGGTGTGCGCTTACACCCTCTGTGCTGCGAATCCTTTTTTTTTCGTCGGAAACAAAGTCGGACACGCAGGACTTCGTGCCCGACGAAAAAAAAAAGGATTGGCAGCGCAGAGGGTGTAAGCGCACACCCGCGCACTGCTTTAAAAACCCATTCAAATGAATGGGTTTTTAACCAATGCGCCGCTGACCGGTCTGTATCCGATGCCAATCCAGTTCACCGAGATTTTCACTGGATTGGCAACGGATGGACAGCAAGCGCAGGTGTGAACCCACCCTCACATAACATGGGGCCCGTCACTTCTAGAGATGCGATTTGCAACTAGCAATGCAATTTTCTATACACATACTTTATCTTTAAAACAGTGACTTTTTTTCTTGCATTTTTTTTTTCTTTATTTTTGTTTTATTAAGCAATGTATGGCGGTTCACTGCAATCTGAACTGTTTTTGTTAATTTTTGAATTTAATGGAACTGAATATAATGAAATAAAGATTGTTTAATTCATTGTCGTGTGAGTCAGTTTGTTCCTTATGAGTATATTGTGTTAGTTGTGAAATCATAAAGTAGGGCATAATGCAGAAAAAGGGACATCACAATCCACTTATTCAGTTGGAAGACAAAGAAAATGAACCCTTTGGAGCTACCTGGATTTCTGCATTGATTACTAATAAAATGTGGTCTGATTGTTATCAAGTGATAGACTAACCCAAACAGTGGCATCATTGATGTATTTTGCATATTGTTTAAAAATCCATAGTGCAGAAATAAAAAGTGAACCCTTAAATTTAATAACTCATAGATCCACTTTAGCAACAATCCACTCCACCAAACTCTTCCTGTAGCTGCTTCAAGTAAGATTTGCACAAGCGTTGAGGAGGAATTTCATACTACAAATGTGTTTGAGTTCATCAATATTATTTCTGGAATGTTGTGTGTGCACAGCCCTTATCAGGTCATGCCACAGTATCCCAATGGGGTTAAAGTAGCACTCCCCAAAAACTTTAATTTTCTAAACCATGAGAAAGACACATGATTGATTTAAATTGTAAGGTAATCCTCTTCCACTCCCTTCTGTCCCTCAGCTATGTCATGTGACTCGGAAGTTTCCAGCTGGATGCCAGAAAGCACAGATGTTGAAAACTGAGAAATTGAATAACTTTAGATACAATAACATTTATTTGCTAAATCAGAATACCCCTTTCATATGAAAGTGAACCTTTAAAATTGAAAAGAAGTTAAAATTGAAAAGAAGTCAAAATCATTTTAAGTCTAAATTATTTTAATCTTTTTATTTAGACAGACAATTGTGTATTGTGAAATCTATTCAATCTCTGTGTATGAATCTCCATTTATGGTTCTATGTACTGTTAGCATCTGCTGCGTATTAACCTATTGAATGTTGTTTCCTCTTAGACCATGAGATGATAGATAGGATGGGTTAGAATGTAAGAGTCTATTTTGAAATAAGTGCAAACCGTTATGTAGCAGAGTTGAGTTCATTTCAAAGTGGTTATACCACAACATTATTTATAACCTATCCATAGGGTAGGGGTTAAATTGCTGATCGTGGTAGTCTGACCACTGAGACTCCCACTGATGCCGTCTGTGTGTTTATTCACATTCAGAATGTAGCATGGAATGCTCAATGCTCACATCCCCTCCATTCATTTCAGTGGCAGCAATGAAAATAGCTGAACTACAGAACTCAGGTAATCTTTTTTTTTTTTTTTTTTTTTTTGTTAAACGTGCTGTGATTTGGCAGTAAAACCAAGTCAAATTGTAGATATGCGACTTCCGTTGAAATCTACGTTAAGTTACATTGAAATTTTTGGAACATGACTTCTGTGCAACTTTTTGTCACCTGACACATGCTATGGTGTAGCCTTCGGTATGTTAAAGCTAAAAATTTATGAAGAATTTACTATTTTTTTATTTTTTATTTTTATAGGGCTAATGTCCTAAAGATTTTCTAATAATCTAGTAATTCGGCACCTTCAATCGGTGTAATGAATGATCTGTATTGTAAGCAATCCTTTTATTAGATTATATGGGGGAGACAAATGCATGACAGAGATGTATTGTACTCTTATCTACTTTTTATCAGTGGAAGAATTTCCTAGTCCTTGAAAGAAAGTTTGCAGTACTCTTCCATGCACTATTACCAGCTGTTTCTCTTTCAGATCTCTGCTCAGTTGACCATTGAAAGTTATTTTGTCTCCATATTTAAGCAGATAATGGGAAATTCCTGAAATTCCAAGGTATTAAGTGGCTCTGAATGGCAACACTTGGCAGCAAGGGGGGAACAGTAACATGTAAAGGGCTGTTCTACCCCTTACTACTATGTCTTAATGTTTGGAAGTAAATCACTCTTATACACACATTCTAATGACTAGAACCCTTGATACTTTTATCAAAATTTACCGCAAAAGTCTGTTGGATAATCACCGGTGATTTTGGAAGGAAGTGTCTGCAACATATAGACACAGGAGAAAATTTTATGATTCCAGTAAAAATAAAAAAATCTTTTCTGTGGGCTTATTATTATGTACGTATATAGTGCCATTACTTCCATGGTGCTGTATATTTGTGAAAGGGTTTTACAAACAAGTACAATAAATGCAAAACTAACAGGATGACTAACCTGATACAGAAATGTAATATTTAATCCTGTGCCATCCTTTCCTATCTGTCAGGTTACTTTTACCTGGACAAGGCTTATTTATATGCTCAAAATAACCACAAATGTAACTCGGGCAATTAAATAAAGCAATTGTGCAAGTGTGTTTGTCCCACAACTATATACTGTATAGAGACCTAAGGACCAGATTTATTTATATATTATTATGATGCTCTGATACTTAAAAATTTTTAATGATAGAACTCAAAGAGGATGTACTTTGTTTTTCTTATGACTGTATACTGGAAACTGTCTTCATATCCAGAATGCAAGGGATTGAGTAATAGTCAGGATCTGGACATGCGGCAAACTATCTATCTTCTAATCTCTCCTGCAGTGGCCTCTACAGGCAAAATGTAATATTACACATGGTCTTTCAAATAAATGTAATACTTGAATGACTCAAATACCATAATGTGAGACCTGCTGCTCTTTGCCCTGGGTCATAGGAGGTCCTGAGAGGGGGAGAAAGCACTAGTCTTTAATTATAATTTAAGAGCTCTTGGCTCTTAAATTATAAGAGCTATGAGATACGCTGGTTATGCTGCTGGAGTTTTTCTGTAGTCCTGAAGCTGATACAACCAAAGAAGCTGGTCCTGTGTCAGGGGGCACAAGCTTTATTATTAAATGGGCCCATGTTCCAGTGAAAAATCCTTTCTGATGAAGTGCTGCCCTGGGACTTCATACTTTTTCTCTACACACTTGTACTGTTTTGGATGTCTGGGTTCCAGTAAATTATGAGAATTTGTTTTCCAGCCATAATTCCTGTACTGGTTATACTGGTCTTCTAAATAGCCCATTATGTACTTTATACTCTTTCAGAGTGTCTAAAAACCCCTTTTACATAGAATGGCTTCTTCCCACACGTCTTTCACCTCCCGAGTCTGTGACCACATGTCAGACATCCTGTTTGATTTGATGTGAAGCCAGGTGATGGATGTATAATGCTTCACTTGTATGCTGGAGCCATTCAATTCATTGCACAGACTGCCCTCTACATGTCTCAGTTATGGCATACTTCTAGCAGGATATTGAGTTGGTATACAGGCAGTGCAAACATTTACAGGCTCTGTCTAGTGTTAACAGTTTTGTCAATTTACCGTTAACATGTAAAGTGTGAGATCAGCGTTTCCGCTGACCATCCATTCCAGGGTTCTATTATGAACTGTATGTGGCACTCGTATATATCTGAAATCTGCTGCAGTGGACTGGTGCTGGAGACCTAGCAGGGTACATCGCTGCCACCCACACATCTCTGTGATCCACATTTTATTAGGACATTCTTCTGTCAGAAACACACTAGATCACCCTGGATCAAGCCAATGCTGTAGCACACATCATACATACATTTGTGAAAGAATGGGTCATACTAAAGATACCACTGAATTCCAGTGTGGTACTGTAATAGGATACCACCACTGCAAAAAGTCAGTTTCTAAATTATCTTTTTTCTAAATGTTCTTTTATTAACTGTGAGTTGTATTATTAAAAGGTGGAAGTGCAGGCAGACAATGTAAAGTTGTGGTCACCAAGTGCTGAGGTGCATAAAAGTCACCAATGCTGCACCAGGTACTCATAGCACGAGTTTCCATGGCCGACCAGCTGCATGCAAGCCTTACATCATCTAGCACAATGCCAAGTGTCAGATGGAGTGGCGTAAAGTACATCACCGCTGGATCCTCGAACAGTGCAAGTGTTCTGTGGAGTGATGCATCACATATTGTCTATCTGGCAGACTGATGGACAAGTCTTGGTTTGGCAAATGATAGTAGAACGGCCCTTTGTCTGTTCCAGCATTCTTCTGTGCATAAAGAAAGGTTGGGTTGGGTTGGGTGAGCCCATATTAATGCTTAGGTATTTGAATGGGATGTCATAAAAGCTGCTGTAGATGTAATGTGTACATGTCCCAGGCAAGCATCACTCCTGTTCCCACAGGCAATACACCCTACCATGTTCACGGATTAGGTCTCTGGTCTCTCGTCACACAGTAGTTCCTTTCTGGGACGATGTGAATTAACCAACCAAACTCACTCCATGTAACAATAGACTCTCCATGTTAACTGCCCTGGACAAGGCTTGATGGCTGCCAGGCAATGGCATTTAAATACCAGTCTATAGACCAAACAGAATCTTTAGATCGGCTGGCTGCCATGGCCGCAGCAGTCTTTATGTGACAGTCTTGATTTTTAGACTATAGTCAGACAGAGCTCTGACCTTGCCGTCTAATCAGAGCCAATGAACAACTAGGGTCTAAAAAATATTTGTAAGCACCTACTAGACATTTCCATCCAAGTAGTCACTGGGGAGAAGCAGCATCATAATTGTTCTCCATAGCTACAAGGCTCGATATCTGTGCCCAGATTGTAATATATTCATCTGAGGTTAACATTTATAGTGCTGGCATGAGCATTGTAGACACATTAGTAAACGGTTCAACACCATAAATCACTGGGATCCGTTACATTTTTGGCTTTTCTACAATAACCTAATATTTGAAGTGTTTTTAAACTTTTCACTCAATTTACACTATTCCACATTTAGCGCCAGATTTCCATGGTTCCTTGAAAAACATAATATAGTGTCTGATTTTTTTTTCTGTAAGCATATCCCCACCAGATTACGATACCATCTAGCTACTACAGTCCATACCAAAGTGTTCAATTTATTTTTATTTGTAGACTCCCCAAATGTTGTCACATAAGTGGAATTTACCCAGAATTCCCTTCACTTTGCTCATTACTTTATTACTTTCCTGCTTATAACCTAAGGATACAGAGCATCATACTGCATATAAGTCTTCTATTGGACAGACATGATAAAATGCCATGTTCCCATCCTCCACACATTGTCTTATTTAACCTTTATTATTTTTTCCATATGTACATAATCTAAAGCAACTATACAGTGTGTCTGTAAAATATCCAGTGCTTTGTAAAAGAAACAGAAACACCTGGGACTAGGCGGCCACTTAACTAGTTTCAGCTTAGAGTTCAAGTGTCAAAAGTTCCCCCATAAAATATTCTTTAAATATGTTTCAGATTCAGGATCCCCATAATTTAGTACCAGAGCATATTCCTATTTCTTACAATTGGATGTTGTCTTCTACATTTTCTGTGATATCTGCTGTATTCCCTTAAGACTATTGTTCTAATATTCTGAAGTGTATATAAGTCACCTAGGGTCAGATTAAGGGTGGTGACTTCTGGGACTTCGATCTCATCAGAGCACTTGCGGCAGCCATACGTAGGAGTGGTGGCCACTCTGACATATGGTCCTCTCCTCTGAAGTCTATAGAAGTTATAGAGACAACCAATCCAGAAACTCTCTTAGACTCCAAAAGTGACAACTACAAAGGTGGTGCCATCTCTCTATCACTTCTCATCTGGATAGGATACTGAATGGTTTCAGGGAACCCTAATGTTCCCGAGAGGTGAGGGTCCCAAAAAGTGAGCCCAACCATCTTTGGCTCCTCACTTTTCCGGCATTTTTCCACCTTCCGTAGCATACCAAACTCTCAATCCTGCTGCACCAAATAGTATGGCATGCTACTCCTTCTCAAGGAGCCCACAATACACTTACATAATGTTCATAACTTTATAGTGATCATTAACAGATCATTGGGGGTATGACACCCAGCACCCCCACCAATAGAGCAGGAAGTAGACAGTGCTGTTCTCTGTTCAGTGGCCAGACCAAGTACTGCAGGTCAGCTCCCACTCATTTGAATGCATCTACACTTCAGGTACTCAGTTCTGACACTACACAGAGGACACATCTCTCTGCTTACTACTCCATTCCCTGTGTATCAGCTACTGAGAACAGCTGATCGATCGGGGTGGCAGTTGTCAGACCCCAATGATCTGATATTAGTGACCTATCTTAAGGATAGGTCATAAACATTTTTATCCCAGAAAATCCCTTTCAATAATCAAAAACATAGGGGCAGGTTTTTTTTGGAGTGAAGTTTTTGTGCTGTCTTTTTCACTTTTCAAAAACTATGCAAAATATTATGTATTGTAATATCTATACATACATCTATATAGTGTTATGTATATATTATTATTGTAATATGCAAAGTGCCCAAAATAATAGCGCCACACTCTGAGGAAAGTGGAGGCTTCAAGTCATGTGCCTTTATAACCAAACTATTATCTATTACCAGTTTGTATTGAAGAAGACCTGTCACCTCTGCTGACATGCTTGTTTTAGTAAATACTTGTATTTCTCATGAAATAACAATCCTGGAGAAACTTTTTTTTTAGCACTCTGCATTGGGTTGCTCCTCTGTTATTCCTCCTACAAATGTATTTATAAATTTGGTAACTGGGTGTTACCATTCTTCTTGACAATAGGGTGTGTCCCTGAACAGTCTAGCAGTGTCGGCACAGATTGGACAATGTCAGTGTGCAGGGAAACATCCCCAACTGGTACCACCCAGTTGTCAATTTATTCACAGATGTCTAGGAGGAATAAATGAGGAACAGCAAAACACAGAGTTCTAAGAAAAGATGCTCCGGAATTGTTTATGATGAGAAATACAATTTGGCCATTTTCAATATTTGGTCAGTATTTGTAAGCCAAAATCAGAATAATAATAATAATAGTCCTTTAATAGTCCCACAATGGGGAAATTCAGTGTGTTACAGCAGCAAAGATAAGATAAGATAAGCAGATACAAATACAAATACAACATGTACAGGAATGTTCCAAGGTGAGAGGCATTACATTAATAGCAGACAGACAGATAGGACTAGCAGGGGGGAGGGGGGATTTAACAGGCAGAGAGATATTTCAGTTCTCTGTGTGTAATGATCTCCGCTTAGGTCGGTGTTGGTTGTACAGCCTAACCGCGGTGGGGAGGAAAGACTTCCGATAGCACTCCTTCTCACACCTAGGGTGGAGCAGTCGGTCACTGACAGTACTGCTCAGCGCGATCACAGTCTCATGCATGGGATGGGAGTTATTCTCCCGCATGGAGCTCACCACGGACAGTATCCTTCTGTCACCCACCACCTGCACTGGGTCCAGTGGGCTCCCCAGGACAGAGCTGGCCCTTCTAATCAGCTTGTCCAGTTTATTTCTGTCCCTGGTTGATATACTGCTCCCCCAGCAGGCCACTCCAAAGAAGATGGCTGATGCCACTACCGAGTTGAAGAAAGTTCTAAGAAGTGGAACCTACGCAGTGAAAACGTATAAAGAAAAGATTTGCACCTCTTCAGTGTTCCAGACCCGCTCCTTATGTTAGCTTACAAATATAATACTGATCAAATACTGACAGTGTGAAATTGGCCATATGTAATAAAACAGATGTGTCAGGAGAGATGACAGCTCTTTAAAGTGTGAGCGTATCTGTCCAATATGTCCAATATATGTCCAATACGTCTTTGGTCACCCGTTATTTTTGTTATGTATAGGACTGTCCACATCACTTCACAGACTTCTAGGAAAAAAAAACAGACAAAAGCCAATACATACAGTACTTGAAAGACTTTATTTAAAGAATGAGCCCATACAAAACATAGTTCAGATTCTATGGAAAATCTTGTCTATTCTCCTCATCGTGGCCCTCACTATACATCTAATTGTTGAGTTAGAATTACAACACTGGATGACATCATCAGGGCAAGGTTAATGATCATACATATCTGACACATACATGTAATAAAGGCTGATGTAAGCACTTGTCTATGTAAACTGCAGAACAACCGTCTGATTGACTGAATTCATCTTGTAAAAATACTGCCATCCATCTTCTGAGACACCCAGGATTTACCATCACTGCTAACTACACCCCTGTTCTAAATGGAAACCAGAATCTGCTATCTGCTACAGTATGGATGGCATTAAGATTACAAGCTATGCCATGAGATTGAAACCATTATATGACACAGCTGCTACGTCTCTTCTTTAGACTATTTTATGTGAAACAGATGAATGCTGAATCTCTGCAAATCTGTCCCTTAAAGCACTGGTCTTTGCACAAAGTCAAGTGATTCATCTTCTGTCTCAGCCGTGCCATGATCACACCCATAACACTTTGATATGAAGAAGGCTGGAGCTCATTATATCTGCTGTTTTAGTCATACATAATTGTCAGAATCACAGTCTTAGCTAGGCTTTTCTTCTACTAGGGCAAAAATATAAGTTGCTGTCCTAGTCCTGTGACTAAGTACCCTTCCAAGGCAGTATGGCATGTTGGCACCCTCCCAAGCACCCAACAGTCAGGGCTGACTTCCCTCAGCTATACTCCTGGTCAGTATCATGGCACAATATACCACTAAGGGTATGTTTACATGGTGGAATTTGACGCCTCCATTCATTTCAATGGGAGTCAGATGCTGATTTTTCCACTAGCAGATTTTTTCAGCTAACGGAAAAATAAGCAGCATGCTCGATATTCAGGCACATTTCGCCTGATATCTCCCATTGAAGGCAATGGGAAACAGAAAATACCGCCTAGCAGGTGCGGATTTTGATGTGGAATTTGGACAAGCGGAAAAATCAGCTTCAAAATCCTGAAGCTGACTTTTTAAGCTAAGAAAAATTCCTGAAACTGAATTTTTAGCTAGGAAAATTTCCTCTGTGTGAACTTCCCCTAATTCTGGCTTCACATGGGTGGGTTTGGTCTGTGATATATGGACTGACTCCTAAGCCAGGACCTGTACTCCTAGCATCATAGTCATCTATAATGCTAGTAGTCCGAGGTTCCCTACGTTTCTAGTGTCCCATACTCGAGCCATGTTTTCAGTACCGGGTCAGTAGAGCTGCACAGATGCAGGGACTCGTAGCATCATAGATGATTATGATGCTGGGAGTTTGGGGGTTTTTTTTGCTGATTTTCAGTTGCACATATGTCTGCAACAAAATCTTCCATTTCTGAATGCACCCTTGTGGATGAAAAGTGAAAAACAGTGAGGCAGATTTTTCTCACATGTTTGGTGCATAGCATCACATCATAAATCCTACCAGATACAAACCCTTTCACATAAGCTATGCCCACTTTTCGTGGCACATAACATGGAAACAGAATTCTGGTGCATTTTGTTTAGTAAACTTTTCTCAAATGCTTAGTGAATAACGCCTTCATATGTCTAGATTCACATTTTCTTATATAGGAATGTATTCTTAACAAACTGCAAGGTAACCTTCACATGTCTTCTGATTTGTCCTTGTCTCTGGGGTTCATGAAATGGGATTTGAAGACACCTAAGTTAGCAGCCAAAGAGGCAGTGTGCCTTTAAGTGGCATCGGCATTCTAGTGATCATGGGGGGCACAAAGCTCATGGATTTCCACTGCTGATATGTTCTCAATGAATATTTAGGAACTTTCATTGTATCAGCCAATTCTCGCATCAGACATTTATGGCATATTGCATGGATATGACATAAATGTTCATTGTTGAAATACTACACATCTTTTATACAATCTCCTGGCACCTCTTATAATTCTAACATCCTTTAAAATGTATCATAAGGGATGTATAATATATATATAATGTATAGATGCATATGATCATTTCATAGATATCTGTGTGTTGAGGTTTTGTAGTGTTTATTTGAGGGTTTATTATCACTAACAGACCTAGGAGATTTTCAGTATTTGTACTAACATTTAGATACATATAGTAAATTGCAAAATGGTCTCTAAAGAGCTGTGTCCTCGGATTCATTTCTTGGCCCAAAAAGCTTCTCTGCAATTATTCGTCCATCGTATTTTGGCAAGTTTCCTGCAAAGTCAGCTGGCAGGATGTCAGCATCGATTTCCTTATAGAAACTCTCAAGGTCCTCCCCGTGTACAAAAACCTGGTAAAAATGTCACATTTCAAAATAAATTCTATTTAATGTTACAACTACAGGAGAAAAAACGATTGAGAGGATTGAAGCCCCATTAACCATTGATCTGTAGTGAAATTTTGCACAACGACCCAATAAATGGGCTATATAAATATGCCTCCCTTTTATTGGCTGATCATATTGTTTACACAGGCAAAGAGATGCTTACTGATCAGCAGCACAAATAATGTGCCGTCCACATAATGACGCTGATCGCAGCAGGGATTCTTTACTGTAACAGCAGATGGTAGAGTTTAACGGGGGTCTAAATTCCTTTCTATAATATATAATAATACAAGTTATGATCAGATTTCTGGAGATGGGACATTTATCCAGGGTGTTATTCTGCCATATTTGGAGCTGGGAAGAAATTTACCCCTTAATATGGGGCAATTGTCAAATGCCTCATACATGTTTTTGCTTTCTTCTGGATCACCATTACATATTTCTTTCTGGGTCACATATATTTGGTTGGAGCTAATGTACCCATGTCTTTTTCAACCTTATCAACTATGGTAAAGATATTGAATCTGTATGACACAAAACTCACCCTTTCCAGTAGTTTGCTCTTTAGAAAAGGCTTTACAACATTGTAAGTGGTAGTGAAGTACCACGGCTGGTGTATGAAGTGAACAGCCTTAAATCTTGCTGGAAAAGAGTCCTGAAGGTAAAAGCAAATGAAAAATGATCCAACTTTTCCCGAACGCATGTGCACTGCACAGGAGAATGACTGTGCTCTCTGTTACATATGTCATACAACTTCACTTTCCAAGTCTTACATGCTTAGTTATTCCAACTGTATATTCACACAATGCTGAGCAGTACACAGTGTGAAAGAAAGATAGACAAAATATCCTGTATAGTGCCCACATAGAGGTGCCACACAATACCTAAGTTAATAGGGACATACCATGCGCAAATAAATGCTCCCAACATACAGTGATCCAACAGCTCTATACGTAAAGGTTTTGACTACTACTGCTGTATATTTCATATTATTCTTGGTGGTCACAAATCATGGGTCACAGGACACTAGTGGTTCCCATAATCACTGGTGAGAACAAAAACTTCTGAAACTACCGCTACTTCCATAATTCAATATTGTACTCCTGTTACATTTCTATTTTAGGCAGTAGAACAACAACCACATGATGGATTGCTCTTTACTGGATATACATTGGTTGAGAACATATGCTGTATTTGTTTTACCTGTAACATGTCCACCATTTTTTTCAGTTCATAAGGTTTAATGCCAGATGCCTGTTGCATTGTGAATCCTTTAAAGTTCTCTATAATGCAGAAGCCATTGATCTGGGTCTCCTCATTCTGTAAAAGGTGCTCCAGTATAATGCAATATGCACGGAGGATCTGAAAAAGAATGTTAGTAGCTTTAATATACCACAGTGACATGGACATGAATGCAGCTGGCCTTAGTATATGGCTTTATTGTCTGCAACATGGCAATGGAAAGAAGGACAACAGCAATTACGCCACTTCATTGAAGTCCTTTGCTCAATTTCACTTGAGTGGCCTCTTCTGTTTGGCTCAATAGCCTGGAAATACATGGAAGCCCCAAGAATTTTTTTTAATTCCTCGAATATTCCAGAAAAGGGCAAGTTAAATTCCCCTTGAGTGACAACAGCTGAGATATAAAATTACATTTAATACATTTTATCAACCATTTGCACATAAAAATATACAGCACCACAAACCTCATCAAATGTGATCTCCTCGTAGTCCCAGTTCTCAATATTAAAAAGTAGAATCACCCTGCCATTCTTGTCTCTGCTGGTTAATATCCCAGGGTAACCGGCCTCTATGGTGCTTCTCACAGCCTCTGCTGTCAGGTTTTCAAATAGCTCAGGGTATTGCTGTCGGAAATTTACATAGCCTGGCGGAAAGATTGTGGATAAATCGTCAAATAAGGCTTAGCTTAAAAAAGACAAGGGCAGGATACCTACAAATTCAGTAATAAAAAAATGGATTATGTGTTTACTTGTCTAATCCCATCCACACTTTGCAGAAAAATATCTGCAGTGAAAAAGCTGCGTTTTCAAAAAACATGCAGCATCTCAATTATACCTGCGGAGACACTTCTCCCTTCTACTCAATCCACTCCTGGCTTTGGCCCATAAAAACACAGCAAAATCTGCAACAAAAAGCAGCTTTTCTGTAATGTGGGGCCCTAGCCTAAAGGGGCATTGATGATCTTTATGTGTGTAGGAAAAGCATTTCAGACATTCATATAAGAAAGGGTTCTTTACAGTAAAAATAGGTAAACTATGCCATACCCCAGAGGTTTACTGCAGATACTATAACAGCATTTAAAAAACACTAGATGGTTATCTAATAACATATGGCACTGTAAAAATGATGTACTGTAAAATTGATCTGAGAAAAGCTGAACTTGTGAACTTGTCTTTTTTCAGCAGCAATCCCATACTCTTTTATGTTTATAGTCTAGGTCTGTACAAGGTGGTCTGCGATATGGTTGCATGAAGCTTGTGAACATGTGACTCATCTGTGGGTGTCTCTGTCAGTACACTGGATACTTCATGTCTCATTCTGCTCCATGTCCCATGACTCCTTCAATGTGGGATTTGTTTCAGTGACCATTTCAGACACAGAAACCACATTCTATTTAGTATACAGTGATGGCAAAGATTCACACTAAGCTGACAGATGTACGAGTGCAAAACAAAGCTACATGTATCTACATATTATTCCACAGTGACGCTAAGTAGATTTCCTGACATATGCCTTGATATGTATCTGAACAAGCCCTGTATGTCATTCGTGCCCTTAGTGTATGAAATTCCTACAACCTATTTACTCCTTTTTCTGAACATCATCACTGGCGTATTTATGTGCTAATAATGGATAATACTTGTGATCAATGTTGTGAATCATTTATGATTGTAGAAATCTAAGCATAATGTTTAATCTGTGTATATATTTTCAGTATTTGTCTCTTTTCTTCAAGATATCAGTACAGTAGTTATACAGTCTGGGATGTTTTACTAACCACATAGACTGGCAATAGTACTACTAGTGCTTCATTCTGTGTATGCATGTGAAGCCATAATGTTGGTTAATACTAGATATAACAATTCATTTGCATATGTAGGGACTTATTATAAGACAACCAGTGTTTTTTCCATTTGGATTTTTTTTTCGTATCATCAAGAAACAAACACATAGGACAAGGGAAAGAAAATTTTAGGTAACTATTATCACATTACAAGTAAAGAACTTTATGTCATAAGAAAAAAAGATAATTATTTAGCACTGTGGTCCATAGCAGTAAGCAGAGGCATATCATGAAGCTCCTGATCCCCCATGCAAACTGTGTACCCAGCCCCCCTACTATAATGTATCATTTATAATAATTGGCTCCATATATTGGGAAGAGACACCTTATGGGCCCCTCAAGACTCCTGATCTTGACGTCTGCATACCCTCAAGTATCTCTCCTTCTGGAACATTCCTATTAAACATCAACCCATTTAAACAGTTTGCCCAATTCTAAGATGCTGAGAGCTAAAACCATGTAGCTATATCTAAAATATATTTGTGTGGCATGAAAATTCCTTAAATGGACCTTGTTATACCGTGCCATACTGTGCCCTCCTTCTTCTCTTCTTTATTATGTTCTCACATGTGTTTTTTTCCATAGTTTATTTCTAACATTTTAAAAATGCAATGCAAAATAAATCAATCTATAAATACATACATAAACAGTTATATAAGCCACCAAACATTTGCGCTGGGAATCAAATTGCCGATACTGATGTAATTTAACACACTGGTACTAAGTATAGAATTCTGTTGCTAAGATTCTGATCTTCTTATCTGAGAAAATTCTTTCATTGTGTTTACATGAAACCAGAACAGTTTTCTAATAGCAAACTGTATTTACATCCAGAGACCAGAGATGTTATCTTCCTTGCTAAATTCAGTGTGCATATACTGTACCTCTACCATAGTTGTCTCATGATGAAATCACATTTGCTAAATCCCTGCATTTGACAAAACATAACTTTTTGTTATTTAATGATACAATCATCCAAGGGTTTGTTATTTGCCCAATGAGTTGTATTCTGGTCATAACAAATTACTCCCTATCCACAGGATGGGGGTAACGTGCTGATCTTGGGGGTCCAACTGGTTGTTTCGCATCCCAGTTTGCTTGGATGGAGTGGTCAGAAATGCTTTAATGATGACACTGGGATTCCTGTGCAAAGGGAGCTTAGAGGCAAGCAAAGAAGACACAATCTGCATCATCCCTGCATGTCTTACAAATCACTAGTAACAGTAATCTAATGAGCTTTTACTATTAGATTACTGTAATGAGTGATCTGTTTATGGGGACAAGAGAGAACACAGAGATCAAGTGTTCCCTGCAAACCTGAGCCCCAGTAACAAATACAGTAAATAAATAAGGTAAATTGTAAAATAATAAAAAATAAACTAAAATATTAAACATTTCCATGGGTGCTAGGTTCTTAGCCATTTATCCATTCAAATAATGCAGAATATGAGTAACCCTGCTTATACAATGCTTACCCGTAGTCACCAACTTTTGTCTATTCTGTCCCCACCTTCTCTACTTTTGCATCTTATCTAGTTCTGGATACTTATGATTATTATATACTGTACAATACTGTGTCTACAGATTTGGGAGAGATATATGCAACATTTAAATAGGGCCTTTGTTCTCGTTGCTGTTGCTCTGCTATATAGGCAGGCGTAGAAAAATGCTGTTAGTAATGTTGGTAGTTTGTTTTTGTCAACTAGCAAAATTAAGTGAGTGAACAAAAGAGAAGTCTATATCAAATCAGTATTTGGTGTGAACACCCTTTGCCTTTAATTCCCTTCCCGCTGGAGGAATTTTTCGATTTTCATTTTGACTCCCTGCCTTCCAAACCCTATAACTTTTTTATTTTGCAATTCACAGAGCCATATGAGGGCTTAATGTTTGTGGGACAAATTGTTCTTCATAATGGTACCATTTATTATTCTGTACAATGTACTGGGAAGCTGGAAAATGCACTGCAAAATATCGTCATTTGTATAACAGGCTGAATAAAGCAGACTGCCATACAAATGCATGGCAGACAAGTCTGGGAGCCTTCAGTAGGCTTCTGGCTGTCATAGCAACGGGACGCTGGCCCCGTATCTCGCTCCTTGGAAAAATGGCCAAGGCATCAGGGGCCTTGATGCCCACAATCAGTATTATACAGCAGATTTGAGGTCTGTGTTATACAGCAGAGACCCGGTGGCTATGGTGGCCGCTCAACTCCTGAGTGCCCACCATATTTAAATACCCGACATCCACCGTTCTATTACGGGAAGGGGTTAAAATACCATGAATTCTTCTAGGTACCCTTGCGTCCAGTTTTTGAAGGAACTTGGCAGGAAGGTTGTTCCAAGCATCTTGGAGAACTAAGCACAGATCTTCTGTGGATGTAGGCTTGCTCAAATTCTTCTGTCTCTTTATCTAATCCTAGACAGACTGGATGATGTTGAGATCAGGACTCTGTGGGGGCTATATTATCACTTACAGGACTCCTTTAAAGGGTGGTCACACCAAATATTGATGGGATTTAGATTCCTCTTTAGTCAATTTACTTAATTTTGTTCATTGACAAAAAAAAACTATTAACTTTTAGATTTTTTTTTTTTTTAAAACATTCTTACTTTGCAGCATTTTTTCCCACACCCACCTAAAACATTTGAACAATACTGTACACATACACATGGCATTTATATGCATGGGAGAATTAGAGGAATATTTTTAGTGTAAGTATTATTAACTGAATAAACTAACATAAAACTAACATGAAAAATTTTAAGTTCTTTTTCTGTGCAACAATACATTTTTTAAAAGAGTCCCAAAGCGTTTGCTATGCTCTTCCTGGGCACTTGCAGCATCTTCAACATTTCAAGGGCCAATGTCTACAAATCTCATGTATCCCATATCAACTAGCAGAAGCCCCTCCTGCACACCCCCTTGCTTCTTGTCTTTGTTCCATCCTTTAATAGGTTTAATAGTTTCTGATTGTCCTGGCCAGCGCATACGCATTTAGGTCAGTGCCTAAGACCAGTGCTGGGAGAATCACCAGCATTTGCTGTGAACTTCTAGTTTTTCATTCACATATTGGGTCACATGACCAGGCAGCAAAGACGGAGATCCTTAGCACTTTTACTGCATAATACATGTACATTACAAAATGGCTTATTTTGTGCAATAGTTGTATAGAGGCTTGATTGTTCTAGCCTGGAAGCAACCTTTAAGGCTAGGTTCACACTAGTGCTCAGTCTCCGTTCGGGGATTCCGTTCACCATTTTGCTTGAAAAATGCATTTTTCAGGCGAAAACCCGGCGAACCCCATTATAGTCTATGGGGTGCATGGGTTTCCACGGGTAACCGCTTTTTAAGCAGATTGGGTTTCCGTTTTTCGGGTCCCCAAGCGGACAAGCATTGCTACTTCCTGTACACTTGACAAAAGGGAGATATCCCCGAAAAGCGTAGTGTTTGGATTTAAATAAAGAGTTTTTGGATTTTACATATCTGGGTGAAGCGCGGTTCCGTCCCACTTGACCTAGCCCTCTGGCTTGGAATTTGGTCCTCCTGTCTACCAAGCGGACTTGAAGAATGGAAACCCGAACACTTGTGTGAACCTAGTGTCAGTTGAAATAATGAAAAAGTCCAAAGTGTACTGTAAAAAGAATAGAAAAATATTTCAGGGATACTTAAAAAAAATCACCTTTCAAGGAGAACACCTAAAGTCATTAAGGTACATAACTTTGCAATAAAATGGCTTCTCTAATGGTAAGAATTACCATATGTCCTAGGCAGTGGTGAAAAATTATACCCCTAGAACCCTATCTACCTGAACCGTTTCTAGCAAACCTTTACTGTGTATGGGAAGGGTTAATAGTAATCAATGAACAGGGGAAATTATTTCTGAACGAGGAAATCCCAGCGAAGTCGGTCACAGGATGGTAAATGTCTCCTTTTTGCTGTGTGTTTGGTTAGTAAGGGAAGCTCTCAGTTCCCTAGTCTCTAAAGGGGAGATTGTTCCCCTCCCTAAGGCCCTCGGCTCACACTCTCTACAAAGTGACTGTGTCTTTTGCTGCCACTTGTACAGTAAGGCTTTATATTCATTCCCTTAGCTGGTTGTGTTTCTGTTTTATTATGTCTAGTTCATAAGTTCTGCTCATAATAACAGCTCCTTTGGGCATCCAACGCTAAGACAGTTTTTCGAAAAAGTTTAACCTTTGAAAGGAAGCAATTCAGAAAATCATTATCCTAATGGGCCCTGACCATCAAACATTAAACTTCAAGGATTCCATCCATATTTTTTCTTTGTTTCTTTTAATAAAGTAATTGCTGCATACTGGTATATGTATGTTGTATGTATAGAAAGCATTATGTATTATATCTAGTACCATATTACATTATTGTAATATTGTTACATTTTTGTACATTATTGTATATTATTGTGATATTATGACATTATTGTATAATATTGTATTATTGTAATATTCATTATGTGGAATTCCAATCATATATCTGGACATCAACAGTAGTGTAATACAGTGAGGAAGGATTAATGAAGTCATATTATATGAAAATCAAATGTGAAAGAAAGAGGTGCTGGCTATTACTTTTGGTAAGATGGACACATTCCAAATTGTACTGTCTGTGTTAGAAATTCATAAAATATCTATTCTTATAAAGTACAATATACCTCCAAGTGTATATGATAAGTAATAAATATTGTCTGTCTTAAGATAAAGGACAGCAATAAGTAGAAGGATTTGCAATAAGTAGAAGGAACAGCAAATAAAAAATAATATGATTTCCCTCTGTGTAAGGTTCAGTTCAAATAACATAATAAATATTCAGATCATAGACTTAAAGGGGTTGTCCAGGATAAAATGGAATTCCTACACTAATTTAAACACCCTCCCCCCGTCTACTTTCTAAATGATATACTTTATGTAAATGCATAGTTACCCATATCCCTGGGGCTGTCATGTGACCACCCCAGGCACATTTTCTGATTATCCGGTGACATTCCGTTTCCCTGTTTCCGGAACGTCACCCCATTTCCGGAACGTCACCAATACCCCCCCCCCCTCCACCCCATCATACGTACGTCTTCCTGTCCAGACTTTCCATCTGGGACAGATCCTCCTCTTCTTTGACTCTGCCGGTGCCTCCGACGCCTGCGCAGTGGAAATGGCACCCCATCTCTACTACGCAGGCGTCAGAGGCATCTCCAGCCTGCACGCACGCTGGCAGAGTCAAAGAAGAGGAGGAGACAGTCCCCGCAGAAAGGAAGTCGGAACAAAAAGACACGTAAATATGATGGAGTGGAGGGGGGGGCTCAGTTAGTTGGGAAGGGCTAGTAGTGGGTGGGATAGCTAGTTAGACCAAGAGGGGTGTAAGTGAGTGAGAGAGGAAGGGGGGGAGTGAGAGGGAGGTAGTGTGAGTCAGCCTACAGCTAACATGATGCATTGCATTAGCTAAGACAGCAGGAAGCTACACCATGTAAATAAATGCAGAGGATGCCAAGAGCTCCAAGAGAAAGCCAGAAATCACTCAAAACAATGCTAAAGGTATTTAGGTGCACTTATTACCCATTAATTGCACTAACTGACCAAAAAAGATTTTTTTGCCTGGAAAACCCCTTTAAATGTGGCAGTGCTGCAGTTCCTACACTCGCCGCTACAGTTTAGCTCTGCCGCTCTACCTCGGGTTCTGGAGATCTGCGGGGTCCCGGTTGTCAGACTCCCACAGATCTCATATTGATGGCCTAACCTGAGGATAAGCCATCAATATTAGAAACCAGATAACCCCTGTAAGGGCCTACCATACTGCCCGATTATCATGCCTATAATTGGGAAAAAGCATTCATAGGAACGCTCAGGGGAGCATTCATAGGAACACTTGTTCCTAATAACTGGCCAATGTAATTTTCAAACTTGTAATATGCAAGGTTGCCGGCAGCACATCACCAAGTATAAACTGCTGATAAATACAACTTCATGGAGAACAGAATAAAATAAAATAGAGAACAATAGAACAGAAAAGAATATAGAAATTACACTGTAACAACAGCTCCACTTTACAAAACAAAACATATAACACACAAAACAAATTATATCTATATTGCAACAATAACCAACACCACAAATAATTAAATAAAAATACACATAAACCCTAGCAAATACACACCTAAATAAAAAAACAACACAAAAAAACATTAGTTATAGATACCCAGTTGTTCAACCACCAAACCATCAGGAATAGATCTAGTAGAATTTTTGCAATAGGCTACACAGGCTGATGCAAAGGAGCGCCGGTTGACACAGTTAACATTGGACAATATATATGTAATAGGACCCTTAGAGTGTGGCGTAATGCATAACCCTGGGACTGCATGTGTAGGTGTATGGTGCTCTTGTGGACATAATGCTTTTAGTGGAGAAACCTCTGCATCTCTGTCTGTATGGAAGATGTAGGGAGTTATACTGATACGCCATGCCCCTCTACGGCTCCCCTATTACAGATCTGTATAAATCAGAGATTTCATTCATAACATGTTGTGGTGGAAATCCTAAAGCTTTTCTTATGCAGCACACACTGCAGAGCTGCCACCGATAACTGGTCTCAGTAGTCTCTCCTGTATACCCCAGAGACCAATGATTGGTGTATATACAGATACCTGAAATATGTATATTCTAGATAAGTAGGTTCTACAATGGTATGGTGGGTCTCCAGGCTTCTCCACTTTCATTTGTGTGTGGTGGAGAGTTGCTATACTTTAAATGTACTAGATAAAGTCCATGGCTCCCTCTCCTATACAAAGTGTTCTTTCCCCATCATAGATCCTTCTGGGATGTTAACAAACGTCCTTGATTTGCAAGCTTCATATCCCTTACTTCTCAGAAAGCTGCCTCTTAGTTATTCTATACTTCACACGTTATAAGCTTAAAGAAACTGACAACAGTTATGTATTAACTCTGGCAAACGACAATAGTCCTGCAAGGATAAAGTGAGCAGACTAGCTCTTTGTAACAAAAAACTTCCTGAGACTATATATCAGACACAGACATAGAGAGAAACACCTGCGTGAAGAATCACATCCAACATGTTTGCTAGAACCAGGACTGAGTCTGAACTCACCATGTAAAAAACGGGACAACATAGCAATAATAGGTCCTGGTGGCACAGAATGTTTCTCAAGATGTGGCTCCTGAAGAGCCTGGTAAACGGTGGCTCATTGGTTAGCATTTGCAGCCAAGGTCAACATCTGCATGGAGTTTGTATGTTATGTATTGGTTTGTAGTTTAGATAGTGAACCCCAATGAGGATAGTGAATGCTGACATCTCTGTAAAGTGCTGCAGATTATGTTGGTGCTTTATAATACATACAATAATAGATTACAAATACCAACCAAATGACAAGTACCAAGCTTAATAAACACCATTAACATACAATAAATGTGATATTATAAATATAATAACCTAAATTGAACTCAAAATCGTACATACCACAGAGGCAGACCATGCTGAGCCTATGGGGCCCATAGAGAGCCCAATTCTGGACAATATGATGGGCACATTGGTCAATGTTTATGAAACTGTGGCAAACACCAGGTTATTCTGTCACTGGTGACAAAACATGGTACTGTAAATGAGGGGGCCATATTGATTTCAGCTTAGGGGTTCTCTCTCTTCTTCATATGCCACTGGTTGTATGCATATGTATTCAATATTAATTAACTAACCAATAAATATACTGTAACTCATTTCTATGACATTCTTTGACTTCGCTCACAGGGCTACTCTGGAAACCATTTATATAAATCACAGTTCAAAGCAGCAATTTCACAAGATACTAAACCATAAACATAAAAAAATAATCAAGCTGTGATCCTAAAGCTAAAGCTGACCATACACGGTGTTGATAAGTCCCAATTTTCTGAACGGACTGCGGATTTTACTGTGTATCGGAAAATATATAGTGCACCAATGATCAGATGGGTTGAGTTACACTGCTAAACCGTGGTCACTTCAACTCTCCAAAAATACAAAACATCCAATATAATGACAATATGACGGCACCATATGTTTTCCACCACCTTGTGCTCAGTAGTAAAGCTGTGTTATGCATTCCAGGTGATAAATACAACTATCATTTACCTCTTGTTGCACAATTTAGTGATCAGCCAGGGGATTGTGTTACTAGCTGTAAGTGTTTATGGGGCAATTTGCATCATTTTGGCCACATTTCAGCCTGTGTTGTGTACATGTAATGAGGCAGAGCTCTGTAGGTGGCCACAGAATAGTAACTGATACATGAGGTCATGAACAGTCAGAGATCAGGTCACTTGCATAAATCCCAGAAGGAGAACTTCTATACTAACTAATCTATAACAGAGTCTCCAGTGGGGCATTACAGGGTGACGCAACATAAAGTAATCCAGAAAATGTCAGCCAATTATTTAGAAGATTCTGGACCAAAATTCCAAAAATGTTGTTATTTTAAAACATATCCCATTTCCTATAACTGTCACATATGATACTGACCTATGAGAACACCAAATTGGGTGGAAATCATACATGTTACGGAATACGCATCATACTGACCTATGAGAACATCAAATTGGGTGGAAATCATACAGGTTACAGAATATGCATCATAAAACAATATTTTGTAAGACACCCATGGAAACATGCCCCAAAATATCATAAAAGTAGTTATACGTGGAGTCCTATGGTGTCTCTTTTTAAAACTGAAAATGGGGGAGGAAAAAGTACTCTGCGCAGGAATTTTTCCTCCACTGATTTTAACATGGACACTTCGACATACTCTGGTGCAGATGTGAACAGAGCCTTAATTCAGTAACTAAAAGTGTCTTAGTTTTGTCAAATTATTCATCATTGCACTTCTTCCTGATAACATCTCCATAATATGATGTAATAAATGTATATACTAGTATTCAAAACAAGCACGATATATGAAAACATGGAAAACAGAAATATAGAAATGGTGGCCATACATGGTATTGCAGTCTTTTTTTGTGGAATTATACGTAGATGCAAAATATGAGATGTTGTAACCCTGTGGATATGCCAATGCCATAGGGCTACTATAAATAAATTATTCATGATCCCCTCTGATAATTAACTAAAAGGTTAGTAAATTCATGACTTCAGCACTTATTTTAAGCAACATACATTTCAGAGACAGAACTTGAGCCCCTGGGCCCCAATGCAAAATCTGCAGCAGGGTCCCTACTTACCATGTGCTATCTATAATACTAGTATCTTCTTATGATATGGAGATACCTTTGGGCCCCCTCAGGCTCCATGTTCTGGTAGCGATTGCTACCTCTGCACCCCCTATATCTAGGCCCCTGACACATTTATATATGTCATTTTACTACAAAGCAGAATGACTATGAAGTTGACATAGGAAAGTAAGAAATTGCCAAGTATCTGCAATTTCCCAGCAACAACCAATACAAATGTAATCTCTTAGCTGAATACCCGTACATGTTATTACTTTTGCTATGCCAACCTATATAATGACACAGCAGATGTACCCAGGTTCTGGAGGCTGAGGGAGTTCAGAGGAACCTCTTCCTTATTGGAAGACATCAATATTATAAATGGCATATGGAAGGTTGGGGCTGTGGTACCAGAGGTGTAGTTGAAGGCTCAGGCCCTGGTGCAAAAGTTAATCTTGGACCCTCCAGGCAATTTCTCCTCATGGTCTGCAGCTGCGGCCCATCCATACCTCTCAGCAGCATCAGGATGTCTATTAAGTGACCCATTGATGCAGCAATAGCTGCCAAGTTCATTGCTAGTGTCTTAAAAGATTAGAGACACAAGCCTCAAGACATATTCCCCCCCCCCTCCCCTCAATTTATAGAAAGCAGCATGTCTATAAGACAACTTTTCTAACATTTCAGCTTAGATACAGCAGCTCAGCTCTGTGTACTTTACAGATTTTGCATTATATTATTATACTGTATTCAATAACACAGCAGCTAGACCTAGTAGCTATGCCCTCAATCTGCATATATCCTATTTAGGCTTGTTGGCTGACATTTAGTTTTCTGAAAATGCAGATGGACCTCACAGTTTTTGGGACCCATTGCAACTGCTGTGTCTGCTACACTTACAGTTATGCCCCAGATACATGGATATGCGTTCCATTTGCATAAAACATAGTTAATGAGGTAAAGTCTGATCACAAGCCTGGTAATCTGTTTCACCCGTTAAGTCTTAAAATGTCTGCACAGTGATCATCACATGCCCGAGGTGAAACGTATTATTCTATAAAGGTCATGACCACACATATATTACAGTAGTCATATGCTATATCTCCGCAGTTATCAATATCTCGGTACTACCTCCAGTTGTCAGCTGATGCATTAAGAAACAAAACGGAGGCGTATAGTCCTGCAAACCGATATCTAACTTTATTAAAAATAGCTAATAAAACTTTTTCACATCAGTTTGGCTAATGTTTATAAATCTATTGCACTAGCGCCACCTACTGGACAAATAGCTACATTAGGAAAAAGTATAAAGAAATCTGCAAGGATTGAATTGTTTGCATTGAGCTTAAAAATTCTGGTTCAGTTTATTTTATTTTTATAAAACAGTTTATTTTATTTCATTATTGATTTTGGTGCAAAGCCGAAGTATATTAGACCTGAACTGCTAAAATGTAAATTTAGATTAACCATCGGGAAACAAATATATTATGGTAGAACATAATATGCATATATACCCATTACCTAATCACTTGATATATATATAATAATAATAATAATAATAATAATAATAATTGGTCACTTTACTAGTGTAAGAATCCAAATATTTTCATAAGTCTGGCAGGAGCCAACAAGGATGAAACTCTTTTTCTCTCTCAAGAAAGCATGCATATATGTAAATGGATATACCCTATGGATAGGTAGAATTTTGCCACATATTGTGAAGAACAGTATAACTAGGTATTGTTCTATTACTACTTTCTATAGAGCTTCCGCCATCACATGTATAAAAGTATGGAATAGAGACCTGTACCAACTTCACATGTCTAGAAATCAACCTTCAGCTTCTATACATACGCACGGGCATTGATTTATATCACGTTTTCAGTGGATATAAACTTTTTTTTTATCCTGTAGTATAATTATCATATCAGCCCAGATATGTTCCACTAAAAGAGACTGTCGAGTCTAAAATGCCTCCCAAAAATAGTTCCACAAATTGATGAACAATGCAGAGATACTCACTTTTTTATGGATATGTAAATTATCCTGCAAGTGCACTGGGGACGGACCAGAATGCCAGAATTGCTTACAGACGGCTGTGATGCAGACAGAAGGGAAAAAGTTAATCATCTCTAAAGGGGATTGGTGGTGGTGATTCCAAAGGACAGTCAGAGTACATTCAGCTGTATGTAGGCAAATCTGGAAATTGGGTCCGCCCCCAGTGCACTTGCAGGATGATTTGCATATCTAGAAAAGGATGATTTTCTCTGCATTGCTTCATCAGTTTGAGGCTACTTGGATATGTTTCTGTTACTACTGAAGGCCCCTAAATAGCACTATAATTGGTTTGGGAAGAATTTTTTTTTTACACCAAAGACATTTAGGTTCTAAGATTGGTGTGGGTCTCATCTATGGGACCTTTACTTTTCAGGAGAACAGGGATCTATTCCTGAACCCATTTCCACCAGGTGTCGGATCCACTGGCCAAGAAATAAAGATGGAGATTGAATGAAGTAGAGGCCACAAATTTCAGAAGATGTTTCTATAAAAGCATCAGTAAACGTTTATTTATTTTTTTCATATATCAATAGTGCAGGTGAAGAGAATAAACTTTTCCTAAAGAAAAGTGCCTGTGTCTTTAACTATTACTTCTGATTTTACTTCTTATATCTGAGTGATTTTTGTTCATACTCCATACTACAGTAAAGCATATTTACAATGTTGACAATGAAGTCTATAGAGAGGAGAGAAGGGAGGAGGAGAAGGAGATATTGGGCTGTGTACAGAATTAAATGAGTCATTCCGGACATGAGAAGGCTGGATAGTAATTTCCCGATAACCCTGATGTGTTGTGAAAGACAACTGTATACCTACAGAGAAGATGTCTCTGTTTTGAGGAGCTCTCCTTTTCCTCCCCCTCCACTCTCCATAGGCTTCTATTGCACAGATTTGATAGTGGAAGAATACAAACAAGTGAAGAAACAGGTTTTCTTCAATTAAATATGTTTGCTATATTTACAAGTCTTATGGATTCATGAAAAAAGGTTAAAGTTTAGTTACGCTTTAAAATCTATGGAGGTTGCAGAAGCAGCAGAGCTGGGATAACAATCCATTATTGGAGCAAGAGTTTGCTGTAATATACAGTATATATTGATTATGAAAATACTTATTTCCACAAAACAGTAGTTCAGTCATAGCTGAAAACAATTTTGATACATTTTTTTTCGCCAAAGGACTGGATTTCAACTAAATAAAACCAATTTTGTATTACTAAAATTCCAAAATCTAGATGCCACAATAATCCCCTTACCTTTCAGAAGGTCATAGGCACGATTTACTTCATATTTTCGGGCCCGAATGAAACGCAGAAAAAAATCCATCATCCACCGCGGCCATCTTCTCTGCGACTGTTCTGCAAAGCTCATCGCCAGTGCTCGCTTTCTCCCGCACTAGGTCTCGAAGCTCCTTCACAGCTAATTCTCGCTTCTCATCTGTCTCATTTAATTCATCTTTAGCCTTCAAATGTGGAAGAAAATAAAAGTATTATACATTCTATAAAGCATGATGAGTGTGCATAAGAGTACATATACACTTGTACACAACCTATGGGACCCACATCTATCTAAAGAAAGGTGGTCCCCTGCCCTGTATTGTAGCCACAGTAACTGGTGATGCACAAGCATGGCTATGTCTGTTTACTTCTATGGGAGTGACGCTTGGCTGTACTTGGAGATCCCATAAAAGTGCTTGGCAGTGGGGAGATGGTAATATCCATTTAATGTACTTTCATCTTAATCTTCACATTGAAAAAAAAAAAATCAGCTTTATTGAGGACACAGAATAAAGCTGATTATTGGCTGTGTAACATTTACTTGAGCTGCAATACCAGACACTACCCATAGGCAGGGACATCTCTCCTTGAGGAGAGCACCAGTTAAGGTGTGTAGAGTTTTGAGTTGCCTTTCGCCCTCTACTAAGCATCTACATATCACAAGGCATTATGGGAAAGGAGCTGGGAGCTCATGCGCCCTCTGTTGGATGTAACAGATCCTCAGTTTGCTTTTGACTCACCGAGTCTTGTTACTACCCATAGGCAGACATGGCGCTGTTTCTGAAAAGAAACAACAACCCTTCTCATACAGTGACTTTAGAAAAAGTTATAGATATGGATGTATAGAAATTTCCTTTTATAATATTTGATAATTACCTTCTGCACTGTGTGTTCTGGCAGTTTGTCACATTTACCAAACACGGGTCCATGGTCCTTGGTTGTCAGACGCTCTAGCTTTGCACGGAGTGACTGTTCCTCTTCTGAAACAATACGATATGTTCCTGTCTAAAAGAAAGATAAGACACACTAGGGCTGATTGAAGATGGATAACATGACCAATTGCACAACAAGCTTTATTTTAGTTGTAAATGAAAAAATATGCTTTAAAAACATTTTAAAATCAATTTTTAGGCTGGAGCCTCTGTAAACTACCTAAAAACTGCTGATTCTTGCTGTTTTTTTTGTGTTTTTTGGGGGGGTGTCTTCACAGCATTCAAGCTTTAAATTACAAAATTGAAAGCCACGGGTGAGCCCTGCAGAAATGATTGCCATGTAGGTTTTAATCTCATCCACCATTTGAAAAATTGGCAAATTTACGGCAACTAACCCCCTGTAGTTACTGCCCATGTGGCCCCAGCCTTTCTATAGCTATTTTTTCAAGGATGTAAATAACAGAAGTGATCCATTCTGCTGATATAGATATCATGGGATGTAGCACATATTGCTCCCATATCTTCTCCATATGAACTTGGGGGCTCTACTTTTCCACAGGTTGGGGTAAGAGGACGAGGGATCAATATCCGGATCTTCTGTCCCAAGGCAGATGTATGTGGTGTCATACACCAGAACCAATAGAGGAGCCCTATTCTGATTTTGCTATCCTATGTGGACATGTCTGTTTTGTGTATTTTGTATGTCTCTTGAATGTATTTAATAACCAATTTTCTCAGTTACTAATACCTAACACCTTTGTAAAACACTTCAGCATAAAGACCAATCAATCTCTCTAGAACTATGGAGTGATTTGTAGTGTGATCCATAAAGGGGTTTGCCACATAGCTTTTGTAAATCTGCTGAAAAGGAGCGCAATAAACTACATACTAATATATATTTATTACAGATTCAATGTTCCCCACTGAGCAGTACCACCCCATTATTTATTACAGCCTTCTACCCTGTCTTCACTATGCTACAACCAATATAGCTGTTGATGGAGGGGAAGGTTTGACTGGCCCACTAGAATACTAGGGGACCCTCCATTGGGCCTAGGCTCTGAATCATAATAATGGCAACCAAAATCCAATAAAAGACTCACTCATTTGGTGGATATTTCTTATAGGAGTGTTACAAATAGTATAACTGGTCCTGTATAGATGGAGGGTGGGCAGAATCATTGCCTCTAGTGGGTCTTGATCAATCTAAGACTGATGGAGGGGATGCGACCAGACCCATCCAGCATTGGCTCCACTGAATAACACTGTCCATGTGTCTCCTGTGCATGTGCAAAATTATTCAATAGAGGTCATTGTAGGTCACATGCTGCGCCACCAGAAGCCATTATCAGAGCACAGGGGAATGGACTGTAACCATAGGGTAGCTCTGATATATATATATATAGACAGTTGTGCTAAAAAGTTTACGTACCCCAGCAGATTTTTAGTTTTTTTTTGGCCTTTTTTCAGAGAATATGAATGATAACACAAAAAAAAAAAAAAATTTCCACTCATGGTTAGTGGTTGGTTTAAGCCATTTATTGTCAAACTTCTATGTTTTCTCTTTTTAAATCATAATGACAACCAAAAACATCAAAATGACCCTGTTCAAAAGTTCACATACCCTGGTGATTTTGGCCTGATAACATGCCCAGAAACCAAACCACGGTCAGGTAGACCAACCAAAATTTCGGCCACAACTGCCTAGAAAATTGTTCGGGATGCAAAGAAAAACCCACAGATAAAATCAGCTGAAATACAGGACTCTCTAAAAACCAGGGTCGGGGACTGACCCACCGGGGAATCTGTGAATCCACCAGTGGGCCCCGAGCCCCGACTATTAGTCCTCATGTTACCAATGCAGATGCATTGGTCAGGGGTCATTTTGATGATTTAAAATGAGAAAACACAGAAATTTGACAATAAATGGCTTCAACCAACCACTAACCATGAGTGGAGAGAAGGTTTTTGTGTTATCATTCATATTCTCTGAAAAAAGGCCAAAAAATCTGCTGAGGTAAGTAAACTTTTTAGCACAACTGTATATATATGTATGTATATATATATATATATATATATATATATATATATATACATACCAATGAAACATTGGCTCATGTGTGTATGTATATATACAGTCATATGAAAAAGTTTGGGCACCCCTATTAATCTTAATCATTTTTAGTTCTAAATATTTGGGTGTTTGCAACAGCCATTTCAATTTGATATATCTAATAACTGATGGACACAGTAATATTTCAGGATTGAAATGAGGTTTATTGTACTAACAGAAAATGTGCAGTATGCATTAAACCAAAATTTGACCGGTGCAAAAGTATGGGCACCTCAACAGAAAAGTGACATTAATATTTAGTAGATCCTCCTTTTGCAAAAATAACAGCCTCTAGTTGCTTCCTGTAGCTTTTAATCAGTTCCTGGATGAAGGTATTTTTGACCATTCCTCTTTACAAAACAATTCCAGTTCAGTTAAGTTTGATGGTCGCCGAGCATGGACAGCCCGCTTCAAATTATCCCACAGATGTTCAATGATATTCAGGTCTGGGGACTGGGATGGCCATTCCAGAACATTGTAATTGTTCCTCTGCATGAATGTCTGAGTAGATTTGGAGCTGTGTTTTGGATCATTGTCTTGCTGAAATATCCATCCCCGGCGTAACTTCAAATTCGTCACTGATTCTTGTACATTATTCTCAAGAATCTGCTGATACTGAGTTGAATCCATGCGACCCTCAACTTTAACAAGATTCCCGGTGCCGGCATTGGCCACACAGCCCCAAAGCATGATGGAACCTCCACCAAATTTTACAGTGGGTAGCAAGTGTTTTTCTTGGAATGCTGTGTTTTTTTGATGCCATGCATAACGCCTTTTTGTATGACCAAACAACTCAATCTTTGTTTCATCAGTCCACAGGATCTTCTTCCAAAATGAAGCTGGCTTGTCCAAATGTGCTTTTGCATACCTCAGGCGACTCTGTTTGTGGCGTTCTTTCAGAAACGGCTTCTTTTGCATCACTCTCCCATACAGCTTCTCCTTGTGCAAAGTGTGCTGTATTGTTGACCGATGCACAGTGACACCATCTGCAGCAAGATGATGCTGCAGCTCTTTGGAGGTGGTCTGTGTATTGTCCTTGACTGTTCTCACCATTCTTCTTCTCTGCCTTTCTGATATTTTTCTTGGCCTGCCACTTCTGGGCTTAACAAGAACTGTCCCTGTGGTCTTCCAATTCCTTACTATGTTCCTCACAGTGGAAACTGACAGGTTAAATCTCTGAGACAACTTTTTGTATCCTTCCCCTGAACAACTATGTTGAACAATCTTTGTTTTCAGATCATTTGAGAGTTGTTTTGAGGAGCCCATGATGCCACTCTTCAGAGGAGATTCAAATAGGAGAACAACTTGCAATTGGCCACCTTAAATACCTTTTCTCATGATTGGATACACCTGGCTATTAAGTTCAAAGCTCAGTGAGGTTACAAAACCAATTTTGTGCTTCAGTAAGTCAGTAAAAAGTAGTTAGGGGTATTCAAATCAATAAAATGATAAGGGTACCCAAATTTTTGCACCGGTCAAATTTTGGTTTAATGCATATTGCACATTTTCTGTTAGTACAATAAACCTCATTTCAATCCTGAAATATTACTGTGTCCATCAGTTATTAGATATATCAAATTGAAATGGCTGTTGCAAACACCCAAATATTTAGAACTAAAAATGATTAAGATTAATAGGGGTGCCCAAACTTTTTCATATGACTGTATATATATATATATATATATATATATATATATATATATATTTATTTATATAAACTGTATTAGTAAGTGGTTTATTGTTCTGTTTCTAGCACATTTGGTAAAGTTATGTTACAGGGACCAAATCTATTAAGTTAAGAAACACATGTGTGATCATGAGCCCCAGTCCTCCTACAATGCTCCTCTTCCCTTGGCTGGCTCTGAATTGCTTTCTATCTGTAGTAGAGATCTATAGCCAGCTGGAAATATATTCGCCATATGAGCGCCTAACCATAAAGGCCATTATCTCAGCAGACATGGGAAGTTTTTTTTTTGTTTTTTGTTTTTACCGTACCACAGATATTTGTTACAAATGGTAAAACAACACGGACCCAAGTGACAAAGCACGGTGTGATACTTACAATTTCTGACATTTCACTTCTTCTATGTCCACGCAAGAAGCTGGGGAAATAATTAAAGTGAGAAACATCATGTAGAAACTTTTTACCAGTGATTTTTATCGCTTATTTATCTTCATTCAAACATTTTTAGAAAATCTTTATTAAAGGATGAAAATCTGTGGGTGTTGTGGAACTACAAGTACAAGCTAAATCTCATTATTTTGGTTTAACCCATAGCACATGTGAAACCACAATAGTAACTTATTGGACGGTGTGCTTGATGCGATATTATAGAACTTGTGGTTTTACAACCTCCAATATATACTGCATGAAGTCAGCATTTATATATGACCCTACATGTGTAAATGTACAATTAGGGTTAAACTTTAGTTCTAT
The DNA here is from genome assembly GCA_947044405.1 of Leptodactylus fallax. Taxonomy (NCBI): domain Eukaryota; kingdom Metazoa; phylum Chordata; class Amphibia; order Anura; family Leptodactylidae; genus Leptodactylus; species Leptodactylus fallax. Next base: position 936,782 of record CAMRHE010000122.1, on the reverse strand, counting down.
ATGTATCATAATGTCTGTGTTGTAACAATGGGCAAACATATTACATAATAGTCAGCTGAACCTGTCGATTCTGGCCTTTTGACTTCCTCAACAACCGATGTCTGTAGGAGACAAGGACTGGGCAGTTGGATTTCATCTGCCTGATCCTTTTGTTCCTGGGTAGATAAGCCACTGTCAAAACAGTCTAGCAATGGCTTCCTCTCTCTCCCATTCAGTACACATGTGGTGTTCTGCCAAGCCGAGCTTGCATGCATATGGAGGATTGGGGTGACAATCCTGCCTGTTGAATAAGCTGTCAATGTGGATGTATGGCTAGCTGGTGTACATGTATGCTATCCAAACTTGCTTGTTTCAGTGGGACTGACTAACCAAGTAATGTGTATGGGGTCCTCCCAATTCTCCTCAAAAGCAGATGTTGGGGGAGAGAAGGATTGGGCAGAGGATGGCAGTGACTTTCATCTCATTCAGTGCAATATTCATGCTTGGCTGAGCTGAGAGTGCATGTATATAGGGAAATTGGCAGAGAAGGCTGTCTAAACAAATATTTGGCTGTGTAATCTGTATAGTGAAAATAACGCCATGTTTAGACTTATTGTACCCTGGTCTAGTTCTATCAGATTAGCAGAGACGCGACAACTACTCGTATATTTCTGGCACAGATCATCAGTTGTCACTGTTCAGCAACTCCCCTAGCTAGCAGGCCATGGGTGACCCACACTGCAGCTGAAAATTACAATATGGGTGTTATTCATTCATTCATTCATTACTTAATTCACCAATATACTCTATTACTAAGAACACACAAAGAATGTTAGGTAGGTCTGATGGAAAGATGCATTGGTTCTTTCCACTCTATCTGTGCTAGCATATTTATTGAAAAAGCACAAAAGTATACATGGGTCAAAAATTAACATTCTTAATGGAAGTTAGTAAAATTTAGAAAAGGTAGGAAAAGGCAAAACAGCAAAGATCCTATATTAACCAATATAACAAGTGCACAGGTACCAAAATAACATTTAAAAGTCACCCCTATAAAGTGTTCACATTCCCTATTAATTTAAGATGGCCACATTCCCCATTCTCCTTTTACTGGTGCTGGCAACTGCTCTCTTTTTCAATAAAATGCATGAGACATGCTATAAGGCTTCCAATAAGTGAGCCTGGTGTGTGCCTCCAAAATGTAAGGGTTTTATATTGGTCCCATCAGACCTCTGAATTAATCCTTTATGGACATATATTAGACATCTTTGTCTGACATCCATCTGTCTCATGACAGGTAGGCATAAAATGTAACTATTCTGGTATATCCCATACAGTCTATGTCTACCAAGCACAATACATTTATATAGGCATATTAGTTTCTAATATGCTGTATGCAGACATAGTGAAGAATAAGCTCTGGCTACACAGGATTTGACGACTGATCATAGTAATGAAACACTTTACTCTTCACATACATAGGACTCCACACATAGAACTATACTCTTCACATACATAGGACTCTAATCTTAGGACTTTACTTTAGGACTTTACTTTTTGGACTTTATACTGTTCACATACATAGGACTCCATTCTTAGGACAGTATTATATTTTCACATACACAGAACTCTACTCATAAGACTATACTTTCCACATACATAGGACTCTACTTTTAGGACTCTACTGTTTGGACTTTATTATACTCTTCACATACATAGGACTCCACTACTAGGACTATACTCTTCACATACATATGACTCTACTGCTAGGACTATATTCTTCACATACATAGGACTCCACTGCTAGGACTATACTCTTCACATACATAGGACTCCACTGCTAGGACTATATTCTTCACATACATAGGACTCCACTGCTAGGACTATACTCTTCACATACATAGGACTCCACTGCTAGGACTATAGTCTACACATAAATAGGACTCCACTGCTAGGACTATATTCTTCACATACGTAGGACTCTACTGCTAGGACTATATTCTTCACATACATAGGACTCCACTGCTAGGACTATAGTCTTCACATAAATAGGACTCCACTGCTAGGACTATATTCTTCACATACATAGGACTCCACTGCTAGGACTATACTCTTCACATACATAGGACTCCACTGCTAGGACTATACTCTTCACATACATAGGACTCCACTGCTAGGACTATACTCTTCACATACGTAGAACTCCACTGCTAGGAGTATACTCTTCACATACGTAGGACTCCACTGCTAGGACTATACTCTTCACATACGTAGGACTCCACTGCTAGGACTATACTCTTCACATACGTAGGACTCCACTGCTAGGACTATATTCTTCACATACATAGGACTCCACTGCTAGGACTATACTCTTCACATACATAGGACTCCACTGCTAGGACTATATTCTTCACATACATAGGACTCCACTGCTAGGACTATATTCTTCACATACATAGGACTCCACTGCTAGGAATATACTCTTCACATACATAGGACTCCACTGCTAGGACTATACTCTTCACATACATAGGACTCCACTGCTAGGACTATACTCTTCACATACATAGGACTCCACTGCTAGGACTATACTCTTCACATACATAGGACTCCACTGCTAGGACTATACTCTTCACATACATAGGACTCCACTGCTAGGACTATACTCTTCACATACATAGGACTCCACTGCTAGGACTATACTCTTCACATACATAGGACTCCACTGCTAGGACTATACTCTTTACATACAAGGACTTTACATATGCAATTGTGACCTGGACAAAGTTGTGATCAAACTACAGTTCTCTTACAAATATGATACCAAAGTTATAATAATACAACTCATCCACATCAAAACTAGAGAAGTTATGGATAAACCACGTAAAAATATAAAGGCAATGGCTTAAGTCATAGTGATATAGAAAGAGCAATACACATATGTTTCTCTATAACCCTGGCTGATAAGCACATTATCTTCAAGCAGAAAAGCATCTGTTTCCTGTTCTACCCTGTGCAATTATGATCTCTGATAGTGTGCAAGTCTGGAACCTGATAACCACATAATAAAATAACAACCATACACTTACCAGAGTAAATACATCATACTCACCGTTGAACAGTTGTAAAACAGCACAGTAAGACAGTGTTGGATATGTTGAAATGTTCACAATTTCTAACTACGGTTTCGATGCATGGGTTGTAATCACAATGTTTATGCCCAGAGGACGCCAGCCCAAAGCTTCTATAGTCATCGGGTTGGGATTAGGCGTCACAAGGCATTACTCAGTCAGGCTTATTAATTAAATCAGCGCAGAACATTCAGGAGATGCCATTAGATGTTACACAAAATGAGGAGAAAACGAACTGCTTGAGTGGGGCTTGGAACAATAACCCTTTGGCTGGTCCCCTGGATTCCTGATCCTGAGTATCCTTTAATAATGCACTTATTGAACTGTGTTTCCAGTTTGTCTGGCAGAGAATGTGTTAATGATGCCAGTCTATAGAACAGTGTGTTAAAGTTTGTGAAAATAGTATGTGTACCACATTGTTTACAGCAAAACCGATCATTGAAACATCGTACAAAATCCAAGACAGAAAATAGTAACCAAATAATGAAATAACAACCATACACTTACCAGAGTAAATATGTTATACCGTTGTAAGTAAAACTGCAAAAATCAAGTATTCCAGACCTCTAACTGTAAACTATATAGGAATTGTGTTGGTCATATTCATCCATTTTCACTGGGATTTACTAGCTTACTACAGCTTATTTCATACACTTTTGTGGTTGTTAGACAGGTATTAAGTTGGACATTGGACCCATATATACAGAATAAGGTAATAATAATAATTGGCAGGCCTTTTTTCTTCCAAAGACTGGTGAATTTTAAATATACAGTTATATCCAAATCACAAAAGTAACATGTTCATAAATGAAGCCACTAAAGTCATTACATAAAGTAGGAAAGGGACATGTGTGGCCTATTATAAGTCAACTTAACCCGTATCTAATGTCTTCCAAAGTCTAGCTCCTGCTCAGCTCTTTATTGCATTTGCTTGCTCGTGACAGTATAGAAAATGAAAAGATGAGCAGGAGTGGGAGAACTCTGGCAGACAATGGGGGCTCTTCTTACTCCTATTAATCCTACATTGTACAATTGAGTTTAGTGTCATTCATTGGGAACTGCAAGCTAAACAACAGAAGGAAAGATGGGCAGACCATGATTGAGTATGTTTGGTTTATGGACTTAAGGTCAAGTCCACCTTAACAAACATTTTAAAATTGATCCAATGCAACAAAAAAAGCTATGTAGACCTATCTGTTTCCACAGTAACAGACAACAAACAACCCCTGTGTAGTCAGATTCTGAAATCATTCTCCCTTTCACTTGTCCATTACTTGGCTCTTATCATACACTTGGCAGGAAGTAGAGGACAGGATAAAAGCATTTTAATGAACAGAAAATGGAAACTGTGTCAAAGAGAACCATCATGATTTTTTGGGATTCGTTTGAAAAAAAAATCCTACATCGCTGTCATCATCAATGTGAATGGAAGCCATGATGTCTTTAGCTTAGGTTGAAGATGGTTAGACATGGGTCAATAAGGGCCAAATAAACTTTCCAATATTGTTTGCTATATATACAAAGAGGCATACATAAAAAGATATTTCCTAAAGTAAATCCGGCCATACACATTAGATAACAGATGCTTCTTTGGTTGACATCTATCTCTCCCAACAGCCCCATAAACATGCACACTCGATTTAGCCAAGAGTACGTGTGTTCTGACTGGGGAAAATGAAGCAAGTTGCTGCTACTCATGATGGGAAATATTGTATGTGTCACATAGGGAAATTAGATTGCAAATCTCATTTTTGTTGTATTGCTGATAGGAAAAAAAAAACAAAAGGAAACTAAATAATCCCCATCATAAAGATATTTATAAACACCAACATCTGCAGGTATAAAGAGAACACCTCTTGAAGATTTAGCCTGTGTTGTAGTGTCTAGCTCCTCGATAGTCAGTAAGGTATGGCTTTTTTATTAATCCTCATACAATAAATAAAATAACTAACCCTTTCATAGTGTTTGTGTCATTATTAATAGTATACTAATAGAACGTAAAGAGACATTTTAACAGACATATGTGTTTGTGGTTAAGCTATTTTGGACCACCTTCTCTGGCCTTGTGTGTCTCCAAAAAGAAATTCTCCTCTATTCAATTTCTGTAAATAACTTTGTTTCATTAGGAGATTCATTGAAGGGGAACAAAAGAAGAATTTGAGACTGGTCATTTGTATCTATTGAGGGAGACTGGGGAAACTTCAGCTAACTGGCACCGAGGTTAATGCAACACTTTATAATTCGAACAAAAATAGAGCAATGTTTTGACATAATTAAAGTATAAAAAAGTTGAAAATAATAAGCATTTATAAATATATAGTGGATTTCAGCATTGCATTAAGTGTTTCTATCTTTTGTGGAATTTATTTAGTCATTACATAGAATATAGATATAATTCATGCCCAATTTCTTAATATATTACATTCTGAGTATGAACTGTAAAACTTTCAACAATATTGTTACACCCAGTCAGGAAATCGGCAGAGAGAAAAGTCCTGCACAGAGGAATCCTGACGGACACTTGGTGGATCCTATTATATTCTATGGGGTCCACCGGTGTCCGTGGGTAACCGCTGTTTTAGCGCTCGTGCTTTCTGTCATTGGGCTCTCCTTTGCCAGGGAAGATGGGAACCTAGTCTAAGATTGTCACCATAAACCAGGGGTAGGAAACCTTTGGCACTCCAGCTGTTGTAAAACTACAACTCCCAGCATGCATACCTGCTCTGCTGTTCTTGGAACTCCCATGGAAGTGAATGGAGCATGTTGGGAATTGTAGTTTCACAGCAGCTGGAGTGCCGAAGGTTGCTGACTCCTGCCATAAACTGTAATAAGATAATGGTCAATCCTTGGCAAATTTCTCTTGTTCATGCCATGATGCACTTCCACAAACATGGATTGTAAAGATGAGACTTTATTCGCCCGCTCACACCTGATTGTCATCCTATTGACTGAAACACCTGACTCTAATATCATCTTTCAATTATAAGCCGGAAATGTTTAGATGCAGTTATTGCTGCACAATGGGATCAGACCAGACACTGAAAGCAAAGATTCACATACTTTTGCCGCTGACAATGTGTAATATTTTTGACTTATTTGTTTGATTTAGTTCTCTATTTGCTTTTAAAAATCTGTAGTTTCACTAACTTTAATGCACCGATGTATTATACTCTTAGTTGAAGTGCTCTCCCCAGGTCCAGGAAAAGGAGTAGAAGGAATAGCAAACTTTGGGTTGGGTGGTTGGCAATTTATGGATAGAAAACTGCTCTACCATAACATTTCTTTTCACAATTAATTTGCATTTAGACCACTGGTGAGAGAACAGCAAGAGAAGAGCCACATTGAGAACTGCACGTTCAGGGAGAATATAGAAAATTCATAATGTGAATAAATACACTAGGGATTGGTGAGAAAAGTGGGGCAGGGACAATTAAATAAAGGGGGATGAGCACATTCTGAAACCCATGACTTGAGTTCCAAAAGAGCTTGTCCCACTCTTGTCTCCCACCAAAATAGTATAAGGGAGATGGGAAATCAAAGTCTTAGTTGTTATCCTTAAATCCCATTAATAGGTCTTACACTATTACAGCAACCTGCTTTCCACTGCAAACTTATATGCACAGCGCCCTGGAAGTAAATGGTGCCATAAAATGAGTAGTAATAATTATCTATTGTCTTCTAATGGCACCAGAAGCAACTGTGCTGACTTTTAGTTCCTGCAGCTGTCAGTGACTCTTCAGCTTTCTCTTGTATACCAACCTGCAAAGCTTTTCACAACTCAGTGAAGGATTAGAAACTCTTCTGCCCATGGCAGCCCAAACCTTCTTATGAATTGTACACAGGATGGATCTCACAAAGAGTATTAGGGAAAGACAATGAGCAGGCCACTTGTTCAGCATTCCAATACAGTTGTCATCTGCTCTTAAAGGGGTTGTGCAGGCATACTTTGTAGATGCAGCTGCGTGCTCAGTAGGACAGTTGTTGGAACCCCCAACATCCATTGAGTATTGTGCATGGCTCCTATTCTACGACATTTTCTGGCAACTGTCCCACCCATGGTACAGCTGTATCTCCATGTTGGATGTGAAATTGATTGGGAGAGTATAATGTTTGCACAATACCTAAGTCAGTGTTTGATGTGAACCCATATGTGGTGCATGTCCAAGGGGTTCCACTGTCTAGACCCCAAGAATAGTCCAAAAAAAATATGTAGGACAGCACACACTTTAGTTGATGCTAAGTTTATAGTGGCCACATTGGCAAAGTGGCCGCGCCCCAATGCGCATTTCGCACAAGTTTCATCTGGGGGACGGCCACGCCAGACAAAGCTTGTGCCAAATGCGCATTGGGGCGCGGCATTCATCTCCCCAGGGAATGCTTCCATTTTGATTAACCAGGTATATTGTGCATTCTACATTTTGGCTACTATATCATTTATATGTGTTTATTCACTGTCATTCATAGTATATTGCCTGTATTGCCATTTTATTCACGCTTGGACTTTACTCCATTTTACTTACCCTGTGGGTTTTTTCATGTGGTTACTCTCCTCCTTTGTTGTTTTAATCTATGAATTGTATTAATAAAAGTTGTAACTTTTTATTGGAGTACTTTGGTGTCCATGATTAATTTTGCACACTTTGGCAAAGTACAGCAATGTTTCAAGTCAGGCCAGCCCTGCCCTTTATCAAGTAGTGTAATGGGATGCTCCCCTGACCATTGTTTGTCCTGACAAGTTATGCTACTCCCAAACTTGATAAAAGGTCCTTTTGTTCCAAAACCTTGCTGTGTTTTGTCACTGCAGCCAAAATAAGTTTTTGCATAACTGCATCAGGAGGTGAGTAATATATACTGAAGAAATAGTGGGGTTTTTTTTTTTTTAAATTCAAGGCTCAGTATGAGGAATAGATTTATGAAAGTGGAACGTGGGGGGACATAGTTTAAGCAACAGCAGGCACAATCTGGGAGATATCTTAATCAGGGGCACAACATAAGACATATATTTGTTCAGGGTGCATAGTGGGGATATTGTGTTTTATAATCAGGGGCACACTGTGAGCATTTTGATTCAGTGGGCACTGGGCACAGAGGAGACATTTTTTAAATGACAGAGACACTGCACATATTTTTTTAACCAGTGGCAGTGGTTATCTGACCTGAAGAATAAAGTTTTAAACTTTTTATTCATATTGAACAGTGCATTGCTTACAGAAAAGCGAAGGCTTACCTGATATGGCTAGGTCAATTGAAAAATATGAAGGTTATGACTCTTGAGATTCGATAAAGAAAAATGCACAGGGCATCATCCAGCCTAAGGCCAGCCCTGTTATGTGGATGTACATAAGAAATAACACTATTTCTGGCTATTATATTGCTTGTATCTAGCATTTTTATTACTGTTTTCCACTTCTAGAGACATAACATCTAACTGTTAGTTTTCCTTAAGCTAGCGGGTAAAGACTAGCTGCTACACAGAACACATAGATAAAAAATCACCCTGCTCCTCAACGCTCTCTCTAACTCACTTGAAAGCAGCAGCAGAAACATGGATGGCATAGTACAGCCATAATGAGAAGCGGAGATATGAATCAAGCACTGTGGTGAGATACAAGTTATGCTAGGTTCACACTAGCGCTTGGGTTTCTGCTCTTTGGGTCCACTTGGGAACCCGAAAAATGGAAACCCTATCCGCTTAAAAAGCGTTTATCCACGGAAACCTGCGGACCCCATGGACTATAATGAGGCCCACCAGGTTTCCGCCCAAAATCAGCAGAGAGAAAAGCCCTGCTATGCTTTCTCGCCGCATAGTTTAAGCTGAATGGGGGACAGAGTCCCCGAACCAAATGCTAGTGTGACCACAGCCTTACTAGATGCTACTGCTCTGTCTGTGTGTCTCTGCTTCTCTCTCCCTCCAGCAGTCCCATTGCTCCTCCTCCCCACCACCCTCCCCCACTACATAGACCTCTATGGGCTGCAGATGTAATGATATCTCTCTGTATATGGACTTCTGTGTACAGATTTATCCCTGAATTCCAAAGCAGTAAACAGTTTAGGAAAAAGGGAGGAAGAAGAAAGGAGCCTGACTAGAGATGCACAAACCACTCAAGATTAATTTTGTTTCGGTATGGGTGGCCCGGATCTCAGATTCATTTTGGTTCGAATTGGCTTAAAACATAGTTGAGAACACTCTTAGAGCTCCTAGGAATATATCTATCTAATTTCTGTCTCTCTAAGGCAAACACAGCCGAAGTTATGTCAAAGTGAATGTGACATGTATGGCTATGGAAAACTGATGCTAAGCAATGGATACAAACTCCGAGTTTAACCATACACTGCACTGCCACGCATTTTAACATTTAAAATACTACAAAATTACCCCTTTTTGGGGAAAAGGTGCTTACCCATGGTTTTTTAGATACATATGACAGTTATATTGTAAAAAGCAATGACTTTGTACAAAAAAATTGTAAAAAAAAGTCGGTTTTGATGACTTGTAAGTTCTATGGGCTTGTTGTTAATTGGAGACAAATTTGTGGTTGTGAGCCTAGTTGAAAAGTGATGAAGAATTGGCTTTAAAAAAAAAAAATATACCACCAAAAATTATCCGTTTATGGGAGCAGATGTCAAATCAAAATGGTTTTGCTCTTTTGATGCCAACAGTGTGATAAACCAGGCCAAAAGACATGTCTAGCTGAGTGGTGGCAGTGGTGGTAGCTGTTTAGGAGTAGCAGGCAGCATCAGCAGTACAGTAAATGGAACATGATGATACAGGGAGACAGTGGTACCACTATTCAGATGCATCAGCTGGAGGTGTGAGAAAATTGTCACGGATCCATGCCTGATTCATTTTGACAAAAGTAATTTTTTTTCCACTCTAACTCAAACGGTCTTGTCCTCCTAGGTGTTATAACTCCACCAACAGCACTGAACACCCCCTTGGTCTCCTGACTTTTATAGGTGTGGCAGAGGAGTTTGAGCACTGGCTGAGTGAGGTGCACTGGGAGCAAGCAGAGGCCACCTGGGTACAGGTGTGACTGACACTTGCAGTGGTCTCCCTAAACACTTCTCTCATGAGCCTCCAATGACATATCTGAAAGTAACACCTTGTTCCTGTGGTCTGCTGCATGCAATAATCATTCACTGCCATCTGCTACTCACACAGATGCTCCAGCATATTTAAGGTGGAGTTCCACCGAGTTGAGACGATGGTGTAAAGGCAGACTCTCTTGTCACTGCAAATTGAGCAAGCTAAAATGCGCAGAGACTTTTCTGGCCATGAGAAGCACCTCTTTTAAGCCACTATACAGGTTAATAAAGCGGCAAACCACCAGATTAAGCACATGCGCCATACAGTGACAATGAGTTATTTAACCTAACTGCAGCGCAGCAACAATATTGTTGCCATTGTCATAGGCAACGCTGCCCAGTTGGCGAGGAACCATCCAGCAGGATACTTGTTGCAGGATACAGCGAAGCAGCTCCTCCACTGTGTGGCTCCTCTGATCCAGACTCCTTAATTGTAAAACCACATCGCTGTGATTCACCTTTCACCCATAAAATGAGGGGGAAGGAGGAGAAGTGGAAGAAACTCCTTTCCCTAATGAAGAGGGTGTCGGGAAATGGTCCAGAGAAGAAAATCCAGAGGAGATGGATGGGCCCTGCATGATGGGCCTGCAAACAGGGTTGAACTAGCATCTGGTCTTGTTTAGCTTCTGAACTGTGGCCACTGCCTCTCAAAACATTGACCCAGTCGGCCATGAAAGCCATATGTTGCCCTTATCCATAATTGTGGCATGCACCTTTCCCCAGCCTGGCATATCCAAGCAAAGGCTCAAATTCTTCAACATGGCAATATAAAGCAGGGACATCTTTTCTAGAAAATAATGGTGGCTAGGTATCCTCCATTGAGGTTGAGTACATGACATCACAGTTGGCGAAACACAGTGGAATCCACTAACTGGTATGGCAGAGACTGCACCAGCAGCTTGGCCAGGTTTGAAGACCCATATTTCTGTTTCCTGACACACATTCCCTTATGGATGACTGATGTTGGTGTGGAAGATAATGGCGACCATATGCTAGGTGTAGATGTGGCCTGCCTAGAAGGAAGATCACAGGGAGGAGTAGAACAGTCTTGCTCACTTTTCCTGCCAATACCACTGCCAAATTCATTTTTGCCAAATAAAATGTTGAAGCTTTTCATGTGAGTACGTAGAGATGTCATTCTTACATTTGTTCCTGAACAGCCACGGCTAAGTTTCTGCTTGCAGAGCTTGCACATTGCCATGGATTTATCATTTGGCAATGTGGAAACAAATTCTTACATGGGAGGTGACCGCATGTAGTTGCTTCTGCCAATACTAGCAGCAGCGCGAAATGTGTCTACCACTATTACCACCAGTGCCACCACTCCCACCCTGCGAACTTCTCCTAGTTCTTCCCTGGGCAGGATTTTAGGATGTTGGGCCTGTGCATTGGCTGGAATCATTACTATCATCACTGCCACTACCTTGTCACCCTGACCCAGTTGTCAGGTCCTTTCCATAAAAAAATCATCATCATCATTGGCAATGACATCATCTTCCCCACTTTTTCCTGACACATCATGGCCATGGGATTCTTACACACTGTCATAATTTCCACCTCCAGATTTCCTCCTAGCTCCCCTACCAGAACGACTACCAGTTATAGTACCACACCCCCTGCCACTACTATAACCACCCAAGGACAATCAGTCTTCCACAAAATGCTGACAGTTCTCATTCATCTCATCAAAAAAGGAGGAAGACTGCTCTGCCTAGAAGAAATAGATTTTTATTTTATTTATTTATTTTTTTACAAACAACTATTTCAAGAAAATTAGCACTAAAGCCACTAAAAGGATGACTTAGACAATTAGACTACAGCTGCATCAGTCAGCTTTAAATAACTTTTTTTTAGAATTAGTGCAGGCTGCGAAAATGCTTAAGAAATGAATATTTTTTCAGAATAGCATACTGCGCAACATATGTGTTGGGAAAAAAAACTTAAATAATAGAGTTTTTTTCGGATTACAGCATGCTGAAAGACTTTATATTGGGTGAACAAAAAGAAAACGCTTAAATAACTGAGATATTTCTCAGATTAGCACAGGCAGAATCAGCATTTTGCTGTTAGAACAAAAGTCTCTACATATTTAATTAAAAAAAAAATTAATCTCTTGCTGAAAAAAAATCCTTAACAAAAGATTTTTCACTAATATAATTGTATACGGATGAAACTGCTCTAATGCACAACAGATTTATTAGATTATTGGCAATGAAAGGGTTAACTGCTGCTGTCAGGCTTACAACAGCAGCACAGATATTCTCCCTCATCCTAATATCTATGACTGTATCACTAATCTGCCTGATTAAATCTGACTAAACTCTCCTATTCATAAGATTCTCTAACTCCGTTGCTTGCAATTGTAAGCCTTGCAGAACTGAGTGCTCTGTATGATTCAGTGAGATGATCCTTCCCTATCTCCACCATTACTACAAATGCTTCGTAATCATGTTTACAGCACTTTATATAGTGTATATGACATCAGCACTGTGAGGTGTCCACCTACCACTGTCTATTGGCTGAGAGGATGTTAGCTGATGTCAGGAGGTGCTAGAACGTCACAGTGACACACAAGACATGTCTCTTATGTATTTTTCCGGCAGCCATTTCTGTTTGTCCGAAACCAATCAACATTTGTTTGGTTTTATTAAAGAGAGTCTATCACTGCCTCCTGCTACTTTAAACCACTCCCATAGTGCTGTAGATGCAGAATAAAAACCATACCTTTCTTAAGTGTTACAGTGATGGGGAGAAAAAGCACTTTTATTCTTATTCTAATAAGGATCTTGGAGCACAGGGGGAGTTTTCTTTTGTTACTGAGCACTGCTGCATCATCACTAAACACGCCTATCCTGCATTCAGCTCGTCCCCCTGATCCTCCCACTGCCCAGGGGGACGATCTGAATGTAGGATGGGTGTGAAAACTTCCCCTGTGCTCCAAGAGCCTCATTTGAATAAAGAATAAAAGTGCTTTTTCTCCACATCCCTGGGGCTCTGAAACTTAATGGGGTTTTCTGGGCAAAAAATCATTTTTCAAAAAAGTCTGGTAGTGCTATTAATGGGTTATAAGTGCACTCAAATACCTTTAGCAGAGTTTTGAGTGATTTCTGGGGTTCTCTGGGAGCTCCTGGCATCTTCTGCATTTGTTTACATGGGTAGCTTCCTGTTCTTTTATCCAACCTGTATCGCTGGTTCAAGTTCCATAGTGGGACATCACTAAAAAGTCAAAAAGTTTGGGTCCCCCAAAAAAAAAAAAAAAAAAAAAGTTCGGGTCCCCATTGATTTCAATGTGGGTTCGGGTTTGAGTCAAGTTCAAGTACCTGAACTGAACTTTTGGGCAAAGTTCGGCGGAACACATCAAACCGAACTTTGACAGGTTCGCTCAACACTACTTGCAAGATTTCTGTATTACCAAGCATTTTACTTGAGGTAGTTGCAGTTGCAAAACAGTTCTGAAGCAAAGTAAGACAATCCATAGCACAGCCACAATACACACAGATGACAGATGTCAATAAAAGCATTAGAATTGCAAAGCCTGCAGAGACATTAGCTGTACACCTATTCACACAGGGGATGCAAGCCAAGTTCACAGGACTTTGGTACTCAGAGCTATCACTATGTGTTGCACCACTAGCTTTTGGGATGGAGATCTGACACACTGAGACAGACAAGGCTTTGAAAACAGGAATAGGCTAGCTGAAGCCAAATGGCAGGGAAACATTATATATAGAGAGAGTCTTCTCACCCTAGTGTAATGGTAATGTCACGGGATGTGCCTGGATCACAACCCATAGCACAATCTATAGCCACAGCAAGGTTCCACCTGTGAGCGAATCACCACACCGTGCAGAACATGCTAAAATAGGAAGTGGTACAATAACTTGGCAGTGCCACCAGCACAACATAGTAATACAGTATTACAGTGTCATCAACATTAGTGAACCAACAAGAGATACAATGCAGAGAGTAAATGCATGAAATACACATTGTAAGTGTCTATATCACACTAAGTCATCCTCTTAAGACACAACTATAGAAGTGGTTGGCTTCCATCATCTTACATTATACATTATATTGGAAAAAAATGTAGCAGTTTATTTTATGTATGTGAACAATCAGGGGTCCTCTGCTAGCCTAAAATGTATTCACTACATATACAAGTAGACATTACAGTCTTTTAGTCATACTATGTTACCATAAAGTGTCATCATTACATATATTCTAAGTACTTCCAACATCTCTTACACCCTATCTGAGCCGGTCTTCCTGTGAGGAACAAAGCTTGTATTGTGCCCGCTGTGTAGAAAGTAGGGTAGTCTGGGACTGACTGGCTCTTTTGTTTTTGGGCTTGCTAGTGTGATTCATTTACAAACAAGACTTGAAATTCGGATGTAGCAGAAATCCATTGTTCTGACTCATTTGCAGGCACAATTATGAAAAGAAAAGTGACAGGATGAGCTCAGATCTCACCTCTGAGAAAAGGAGTCATTGGACCGTTATTTCCATGTACCCCTGAGAAAAATCTGCAATAACTGTAATAACTATGGTGTGTTACTGTGTGAATGATGGGAAATAGTACAGCTCTGGAAGATGTATGTGGTGGGTATACATAAAAGACAGTTTCTAGTTCACTTGTACTTATAGTTTGTACCATGACAAGCCCTCCCCTTGGGGAGCCCAACTGTTGCAGAGAAAGTAGGGCCCCTAAATCCCTGTTCTTGGCTGGAGAGAAGAATGGGCAGATGAGCATTCTAAACAGCCAAGGACAACTGCAGGGTCCCAAAGGTCAGACAGTTGCCTAACCTAGTTTTATAACGTGTCTAATTTACAAATTATGATGGTAAAAGTGGGGTTGCTATGAGACAACCCATTTGAAGGAGTTTTCCAATTTTATGTCAATAAAACTTATAGGGGTTGTCTTATCAGAGTCAAATCCTTGCAGAATGTGGTCCCCTGGGGCAATCAGCTGGTGACACCTCATCCCATTCCTGGCACCAGTGACAAAGAGCTAGTGCTAACCAGGCACATCACTGAAGGGAAATGTAGCATTACATGGTTCTTGCATAGATGAATGGCCATCCATTTAATACAAGGATAGGCTGCATGGTGGCTCAGTAGTCATTGGCTGCTGGGTTGGAGTCCTAGGTTTGAATCCATCCACGGACAACATCTGCAAGGAGTTTGTATGTTCTCCCCATGTTTGCGTGGGTTTCCTCCAGGTACCCTGGTTTCGTCCCACACTCCAAAGACATACTGATGGGGAATATAGATTGTGAGCCCTATATGGGACAGTGACTGACAATGTCTGTAAAGTGCTGCAGAATATGTTGGTGCTATACAAGTAGGAGAAATAGATAAATAAGGATGTCTTAAGTACCTTTAATCATAGAGCAGTTATGCAAAGTTCCCATCCCAGTTACAACGAAGATCTGTTCTGATATATTAGAGATTTCTCTTCCAATGAGCAGTACACATTCATGTCTGCCGAGAAGACAAGTAGCAGAAGCTAATATGCTCACAGGTAGAAGGTCCAAGATCATGTTCTCTGTGCCTTCCTATGTATGCTCTGTCAGTGGAAGCTATAGCTCTCCAAATAGGTGAAATAATTTAAATCATTTTAATATTAAATAATAATAAGATAATGGAAATAATGTTGGAGCTATATAAAGAGTAACCATAATAGGGAGAGTATCAGCACTACTGCAGGGCTTACATCAGAGGTGATGTGGGGAGGGGGCAGTGGAAATGGTTAATAGGTACATCTGCACTGCATGTCCATTTTCACATATATTTTATATGCATGTGATGAGGTTTGATGAAGTTAGTTGTATTATGTTTTACTATGTATAAATGTAAGCATGTCTGCAATATATTTATAAGAGCATCGTTTCATTTCTTCACTACTGAGGAACAGTTTAGGACTGAACCTACATTTCCCCATACAAAAAAGGAATTGTATAACATTAAAAAACAGGTCTTTCTTCAGGTAACCTGGAGCAGTTGTGTCCATGGGTAATGTGAAGTATCTCAGTTCTGTTTTATTTAAATGGAATGGGACAATGCTGCAATACTAGGAATAGCTGCTATGTAAAATCTGAGCACTGCAGCTCCTGGCATATAAACAATGTCGGGAACCATGGCTCCTTCACAACATTTGGTCCGTGGGGGTCCTGACAGTTGGAGCCCCACCAATCTGAAGGATAGGCCAGCAAGTAAAAAAAAAAGGGATAAGCTCTTTAAGATTTTGCATCCACGTGTTACTGACAAGTGATATATACGGTTTAGTTCCAGAATGGAGCTGGATATACCATGATCTCCCAGCTTAGCACCTCTAATATACTAGGTGGACAATAGTAGAAGCCTCACTATTACTAGACCTCTATTCAGATATTAGAAACAAGATCCAAGCTCCTTAGGCACACTCTAGGTTAAAGCAGCTCTGTTAATAAAAGGTCCCTCTTGTTCATAAGAATTAACCTTTGTTTCTTTCCGTATAAGTAGTTTATGGAAAACTGTTACCCAAGAGACATGTGAGCTTTAAATCAGAGGCAGGTGAATGCTCAGTGCTGTAGTTAACCCTGTATTGGAGGTAACGTAGCTGTAATACCACAATACACCGCACGGCTGTCCTCAGGGGCCCCAGCTGCATTTCATTGCTGTATTCTGTTCTGCTGTCCTGCTCCTTGTCTGCTCACACCAGAAGTCTGGAATATAGAATAATGTCCTATCAGAGGCATAACTTCTAGCTCCTGGGCTAACATACCAAATCTGTAACAGGGCTCTAAGTGTGAGGGACATTTGGCACCCTTTCAAACTACAGGACGTGGTGTAACTACAAACTCTGCACGCTCTATAGTTATATCTGTGAAAGGGATAGTTGTATGCATACAGAGGGGTATTACTTTGGACAGTTTGATCAGCTATTTTTTGGGTATGTTCACAAGGTCAAAATGGAAGAGGAGTTTGAGGCAGATTTTCACCTAAAATTCCTCTTCCTTTTCCGCTCCTCCGGCATCCAGCAGCAGAGCACAGGCTTTCCCCTGCAGTTCGCCTCCTCTTTAGGCTCAGATGAATTAGTTAAGCAGTGGAGTGGATTGTGCCACAGATGCTGCAGCCGAATTAGCCGCTTAATTTGTGGCCATATTGATGGAATGGTGGAATTTGGCACTGATTTTGAAACAGAATCCATGTGAATGGAACCTTAGAAATGCCATAGAAGTAACTTAAGAGACCTGTATCTGTGCAGTATAGTATAATTTAAGACTGGGACCCCACATTGTGAAAACGCTGTGTTTTACATTACCTGCAAAGTGGATGGAATTCTGGCTAATTTCATCCACACATTACAGAAAAAAATCTACAGCGGAAATGCTGCAATTTCAAAAACGCTTGCGTTTTTGTAAATCGCTTGCGTTTTTGTAAATCGCTGTATGTCAATTATACCTACAGAAACGCTGGCATTTTCCATATAGGTATAATAGAGAAAGAAATTCCACAAAGGAAAACTCTATGGACTCTCTGTGAAAAATGCTGCAGAAAAAAAAACGTGATGCGTTTCCGCTGCACTCTTTTCTGCAGTGATTCCTTAGCCTAAAGGCGTTTTTTCTGGCTTACTACATACACTAAGTTAAAGTAAAAACTAAACGTATAGTATATTTACTCATCTGGTATGCCTTTTCTTCCAGCATTGTGCTCTCATCCTTCCAATCGGGATTCGTTTTTATGTCTGCACCATTGACAGGTCATATACACATCAACACACACTGACCTCAGCAGGACATGGCACAAGACCACTGAGATGTGACTGGCTGTAGCGATGATGTGTGTGTACAGACATGTCACCACTGCCGACATGAGACTCTATTTCCATTCAGTGCACCATACTGTACAATGGAATATGTATTTTTATATCATAGTAATGTACAGTGTATAGTTTTGTAAGTATTCACATGTCCACTTTCAACAGATTCTTTGCTACGTGTGGTTAATCCATTTTTCACACCTTCAACCTTTTTATTCAATGTAAAATTCTACCTTTTTGAATGTTTTTGGGTTCATGGATGGCATCCGTGTGCTGTCTGTAATTTTAATAGACTCATAGGGGATAATTTATCAATTTGCCATTTTTTTTTCTAAATTTTGCACAGTAGCACTTTTTTTTTTTTTTTGCTCTATTTCTGTAGTGGGTATTTATGAAATGGGTGTATTTCCTTAAATGTTGAGCACATGTGTTAGATGCAGCTTTTTAAGCTATGTGCCCTTTGCCCCTTTTTGTGAAAAAAAAAGCTGTCGTTGCCCCTTAATGCTGAACTGACCTGAAGGGCTTTCTTACACTGCCCATGTACTGGAGGGCATTTGCACCTTTTTTTCCCCCCTTTTTAAAAAGACGCAAGTAATAAATACAGCATAAAAAGGATCTCCACTTTGGCCAAGCCTCCTTTCCTTAACAAAAAGCATAAGTGGTGAGGGCAGTATAATATCTGGAAATAAAAAGGAGAAAATGTGTAATAAATAAAGTGTAAGAAAAGACCACAAAAAGACGCAATTTCCGCCAAAAAAAAGTGCAAGCAGCTTAATAAATGTGCCACAAATGTGTCTTGAATGAGCCTCTTTGCTCCACAAAACGAACAAAATAGAACATGTCTCTATGAAACATCAGTCTGTAGAATAAAATCTGCAATGCCTATTAAAAATCTATGCAACTATGCTGTTTGTGGTCAACATGGACAGCAGATGTCCATTAAAAGCAGACATGTGAATAAGCCCTTACAGGAGTGTTTAAGAGCTGTACTGTTTGCTATAAGGTCTGATCTGCAGTGTTAAACGGAACTAACCCATCAAATGTGAATTAAAAAATGTCATAAATCATATTTTGTTTTTACAAACCCATCACGCAGTAGACATTGAAATTAAAAATGGAAATGCTCCACTCAGGCACACAATGCGGAGCAGGCAGGCGTCCAGATTTCCCACAAAATGATCTGCTTATTCTGGGACAAGAGCAGCAGCTTCATGTAATTAAAGGGCAACGTCAGGAATCTTGTTCTGTAATTTCACAGAGATCTGAAAACAAACTAGACCATTCAGTAGCACAGAGCAGCTTTGTTTCTTGTCTGCTCCTCTGGGATTTGTCTGCTTTTGTTCAAGCCTTGCTTGTCTATTTGCTTAACCTCTGAAGGTGTGACACAGATCAGCAGCTCCAGCTGGAATAAAGCGATTGGACATTGCAAATCTAGAGGAGATATCAAGAAGTACAGAAGCTCTGGGACTGGGCAGACCATGACGTGACACAGATGGCAACATGTCTACATGTGTGTATTAATGATGAAATATAACTTGGTCATGTGTAAAATATGGCTCTGAGGTTAATTGGGAAACTACAGTGTTTTACAGTCCCTGCATAGTGGATGGGATTCTAGTGAATCCTATCCACACATTGCAGAAAATACGCGCAGCGGACATGCTGAGATTTCCAAAACCGTTGCGGTTCTGGAAATTGCAGCATGTCAAGTATACCTCTGGAAATGTCAGCGGTTTCCCTATAGGTATAATGGAAGCAGAAAGGTTTCCTCTGCGGACTTTCTGTGAAAAGCGCTGCAGGAAAAAACATGTTGCCGCCGCGGTTTTTCATGCAGTCTAGTTTACAAACCAGAGGCGTAGCTAGGGGTTCAGCACAGGGGGGGCAAACATGTCCAAGTGGGCCCCCAACTTGGACATGTTCGTATACCGATACTATGAGTATATGGTGAGCGTATAGTGGTATATAGCAGCTCTACACAGGACTCTGCAGACGATTTAGGTGAATACAGGGCAGTAACATTTAGTGACTTACCGGTGACGTCTCTTACTAATCGTTCACATTTCCTATTTCTTTCATCTGGACCGCCATGACCACTTCTTCCAGTATCTGTAAAGTTTGCAACACAGACATCTTTGGCTCCTCACTTTTCCAGGCACCTGACCCATATTGTCCTCACCCTGCTGCTACCCCCAGTTATAAAATATATAATATAACCCCCCCATAATGAATAATACCCCCCAAGTGCATCTTTAAATTAATAACTTCCCTGTGCATCCCCTTTAAATAGTGCCCCTTATTAATAATGCCCCAGGTGTTTCCTAATTTAAAAAAAAAAAAAAAAAAAAGGAAAAGAAATTATTGGGGTTCCAATACCCGGGACCCCCAGGATCAGCTGTTTGAATGAACCGTGGTACCTGTGTAAGCGCCGTGACCCCTTCTCTGTTTACATAGTGTCATTCTTTTCATAGCGGCCATGTAATGTAACTACAACCTCGTCCTATACACATCTATGTGACAAGGCTGGAATTACATCACACGGTCACTATAAACAGACAGCGTGTGATATAAACTCTGTGGACTTTCTGCTTCAATTATAACTATAGGGAAACCGCCAGCATTTCCGTAGGTATAACTGACATGCTGCGATTTCCAAAACTGCAACGGTTTTGGAAATCGCAGCGTATCCACTGCGTGTATTTTACTGCAAAGTGGGGATGGGATGGGGCCCCATGTGGTGAAAACCCACTTAAAAAAATGTGGCAATCTAGCAAATCCCATCCACACATAGCGGAAAAATATGTGCAGCAGACGCACTGTGATTTCCAAAACCGTTGCGGTTTTGGAAATTTCAACATGTCAATTATACCTATGGAAACACTGGCGGTTTCCATATAGGTGTATTGAAAGCAGAAAGTCCACAGGGGAATGCTCTGTGGACCTTCTGTGAAAAGCGCTGCGGGAAAAACCACAATGTTACTGCTGTGTTTTTTCCTGCAGTACTTTTTTTGCTGCAGCCCACTACATGGGGCCTTAGTCTTAATAAACCCCAAGTGCAACTTCAATTAAATTAATTGACCCTCATATTATGCTCCTGATTCCCCCTGACATAAATACTGCACCTCTAATGACCCCTTATATCAATGACCACACCCTTATGTTCATAATGCCTCCTAATATAAATGATGCCCCCTAATGGCCCCTAATATAAATAACCTCCCCCCTTGTATTCATAATACCCTGTAATAACCCTTATATAAATGACCCCCCCATCGTCATAATGCCCCCTAATGAATCCTCCCTTTATAGTTATATTTCCCCCTCCTATCCACCCCTTATATTATTAATATACCCACAACTGCGCTAAAAAAAAACAAAAAAAAAAGTTATACTCACCTACTTGCGATTGCACCTACCCGGAGCAACCACCCCCTCTGCCCCCCCCCCCCGCTAGCTCCGCCTCTGTTACAGACATTTGTGAAAGAATGGGTCATACTAAGGAGCTCACTGAATTCCAGCATAGTACTGTAATAGGATGTCACTGCTGCAAAGTCAGTTTGTGAAATTGTTTCCTTCCTACATATTTTACCATTAACTATGAGTGGCGTTCTTGAAAAGTGGAAGTGTATAGGAACCACAACAACTCAGCCATGAAGTTCAGGCAGGTTACGAAAAGTTATAGAGTAGTGGTTACAAGTGTTGAGGAGCCTAGTGAATGACCACACTGCCATTGGACATGCCAAGAGAACATAACCTGCCTGACTGCATTGTGCCAACTGTATAGTTTGGTGAAGGAGGGGCAATGCTTAGGGGTTTTCAGGGGTTGGTCTAGGTCCCTTAGTTGCAGTTAAAGGAAATCTTAATTCTACTGCATACAAGGACATTTTGGACAATTGTATACTTCCAACTTTGTGGGAAGAGTTTGGGGAAGGCCCTTTTCTTGTCCATCTTGACTGTACCCCAGAACACAAAGCAAGGTCCATAAACTGACTGACCTGCACAGAGTCCAGACCTCAACCCCACTGAACACCTTTAGGATTACCTAGGACAATGATTGTGAGACATGTCCTCTTGTCCACCATCAGTGTCTGACCCCACAAATCTAGTCAAATATTCCCACAGACACACTGCAAAATCTTGTACAAAGCCTTACCAGAAGAGTGGCGCTGTGTTGGCTGAAAAGGATGGGCCAGTTCCATATTAATGCCTCCACAGTATGGAATATCATAAAAGTTCATATATGTGTCCCAATACTTTAGTCCATATAGTGCCTACAGCTACACGTTACTTTGGCTGTGACACCCCGTGTTCATGTTAAGTGTCACAAGTTGCTGTTACCACTAAAACTCCATTAAATTTCCTTTGCTGCAATGAAAGCAGCGATGCCCTACAGGGTTTACCTAAACTTGTCCTGCAGCCCTAGCATTAATTCTTCATATATATGTAGTCTTAGAATGTATGTAGTCTCACATGACGATACGGTGCCATACATCTCTGAATATTCTTATTTCTGAGGAAACATGCTTTAGCTGTATTTATCCTGATGGCATACTCACCCCATAAACATTACATTATCACCAACATTTATCTGATGTGTTTGGAAATGACACAATGAAAGGTATCTATTAAACTAAATTCACCAGAATTCTGTCTCAGTTTGTACCAAAAACTGACCTACATGCCTTGTGCCTGATTTATTGGCCCAAATTGACTGATAGTTACTGTGACCTTAGACTAGACAGTCTGAAAATGTATCACAGTGGCTGATGCTAGATGATAATTTTCTTAAGACTGTCTAGTCTAAGTCTGTATATGTATTAGTTACTAGGCAATATTTTGGCACAATTGGGGTACACACGGTTTCATCTCCAGCTACCCCTATACCCACTTGTCAAACTAGTTAGATAAAATTGTCTTAAATTAGTTGCATCATTGTAGGCCTAAATTGCACCTAAAATGTGCTTATTTTAGGCCAAAATCCAGGCATAGCCACCATAAATTTCCCCTATTATGTGTTTTAGACTGCTTTTCTGGTAGTACACATTTGTATTAACTGCTGCAGTACCAGTCACAATTTACTGTCAATTGCTGGGCTGCATCTGGATTGGAAAACAGTGGGAAGTCCAGGAGCAGTCTGGCAATTGATATTAAATTAGGAGGAATCATGAAAGCCCCTAGCACTCATGTATAGTTCCTTTAATTACACCTACCAACGGACCTTAAAGAGTTTTTCTGGGACTATGATATTGATGACCTATCCATGTTACATTGGTAAAGTCTAACACCTACAGTAGGAACCCTGCCAGCCTGCTGTCTGAAGAGCTTGCACGACTTGGGCAAGCTTCAGTTCCTCTTCTCATTCCAGTGATGTCACGTCCATTGACAGCTCAGTCCTATTCAAATGATTAGGCCTTTGCAATACCAAACTCATCCGTCTACAATGTAAGGCATTGGTTCAGATGCCATAGACCCTTTGATCAGCTGATCTCTGGGGGTTTCTGGTATCAGACCCCCACCACCTGGATACTGATGACTTATCCTAAGATCATAGTCCAGGAACTCCCCTAATGAGCGGAGGCTATATATGGGTTGGTATCAGAAGATGAGGGCAGAGATGTTTGGCAAGATTGGATCTGAAATGCTTTGTATATCATCGTTCTTAATTTTACAACAAACCTACTGGGCAGTGGTTACCTAGAGAAGGAAGTATTGAACAGATTAGGCAACGTATTATGATGATTCGGGGAAGGGGTTGGAATTCACAGCAGGTCACCTCATTAAATCATTGGTAAGCTTTCATGCTGCAAGGATTTTTTTTTTTTTTTTAAAGACAGACCATGGTTTTGGGCACTTAAAGGGGTTGTCCAAGCAAAAATGGACAACCCTTTTAACGTTTAAATCAGCTGGGGGCAGTGAAACAAATAAAAAAAATGCCTACTCACCCGTTCCTGTTGCTCCGGTGTCCTCCCGCATGTCCCGGTTCTTCTGCTCCAGCTGCATCTCCCGGCATTCAGCTGAAGCCGCTGATTGGCCTCAGCAGTCACGTGACTGCTGAGGCCAATCAGCAAAGAGACTGCAATGTCACTACCGGTGACATCACGGGTCCTCTTACTGAGGTCTCTGATTGGTCTCAGTGGTCATGTGATTGCTGAGGCCAATCAGTGGCTTCTGCTGAACGCCGGAAGAGACCCAAGAGACGCCGCCGGAGCAGAAGAATCGTGAGGCACTGGAGCAACGGTGACAGGTGAGTATGCATTTTTTTTTTATTTATTTCACTGCCCCCAGCTTATTTAAACTTTAAAAGGGTTGTCCACTTTTGCCCGGACAACCCCTTTAACTTGTATTTCCATGTCCTATATAGATCCATGTTGACAGAGAATGCAATTCTAAAATAGATGATCAGGCAAATGCAATGTAACAATTCTAAGAGACGGTCACTAAAGCCTTTCTGTCAGTAAGAGAAAGATAGAGATTTGTGGGATTTATTCTGTCAAGCGTATGGATCTTTAGAATAAGTTGTCCGTGCCTGTCTTTTTTAGGGGGTAAAAAAAAAAAAAAAGAGAAAATGTAGCAAGCCACCTAAGAAAAATCCACACTGCCCTCTAGTGGCATACAAAATATCTACAGTTTTCAAGTAACAAGGCAGCGATTCATACCTACAGTGGTTAATCTAGGAAAAATGTATGTAATATATCCCAAAAAAATGCATGCATTAAGAACAGAAAAATCTTTCAGAAGAAAATACAGAGGTGTTTTCAGGACTGCCAGGCTGGCTCCAAAAGGAAACCCCAACTATGTCGACAATCCTACAGTTTCAAGTTGCCTGGCATCTCGGAGCTGGAATAGTCATTGCAAATTCTGGATACAGAGAATCAGAAATGAACACACAACGTACATCTGTAACACTGCTTCACAATGTGTACAAAGAGAAAAGTGTGAGAGATGGAGTCCTTCCAGTCCGCAAACATTAATTCATACCTGGACTAGACCTCAGAGCACTTCAAGCCTCCTATAAAATACTTGGCCAACTTATGAATGTGCTTTACAAGGCCTGACTTACTCACATTACCATAGACTCAGACATGACCTGTACATTTATATCCAGCTGGCAACGGAACCTGCTCTACTTAAACATCATACAAAAGTGCTAAACTAGCAATGAATGCAAATACTACACACATGGTTATGTCTCTCGTGCTATTTGACAGGGCACAGTGAAGACAAAATAAACCAAAATCTAAACACTTCAATGCCAGACCATGTCGTCCTATAGGTTACAGCTGTACAAACAGCAACATCCCTTTACAGCTCATTGGGGTCTCATTAAATATATGGACACTTCCAGTTAAACAGCCGTAAAAAAAGATTACAAAATTATTTTAAAACAGATCGCTTTCCATACATTTGTTTGCCAAAAAGGAGTTGTCTGGGAATAGGGAAAATTTTATTTATTTTTTTTTAAACCGCTTCCGGCCATAGCTCTTTTTCAATTTTCGTTTTTTTCTTCCCCATTTAGTTATACGATTTTGAGGAATGTCTGATGTTTTGATTGCTATTTAAATTATTCAAATTTGTATGGAAGACGAAACGGCTGAGAAACGTCTCTTGATTTTTTTTTTTTTTTTTACCCCAATGGCGTTTACCATATGGAAATTTTTTTTTATAGGTTTGTAGATCAGGCATTTTCAGATGCAGAGATACCTAGTGTCTATGTGTTTAACATTGTTTAGTTATTTTTATATTTGCATTTATCTAGGGATCTGAACGTTTAATAATTTTTTTATACTTTTATTTTTAGACCCTCTAGAGATATGATCACACATTCAATACACTGCAATACTAATGCATTGCAAAGTATTGAGAAATACCTATACTATATCGAATGACAAGCCTGGGGGCCTTCAATAGGCTCCTGGCTGTCATAGTTACAGATTGCATCTCAGGATCTCACTCCAAGGGCCAGTAAGCCACCCCAAAATGATACGTCAGGCATGTTTGACTGAAGCTTTAGCAGGGTTAATACCTCCTCCTGAGCATCCGCTGTAATAGTACGATGAATGTGGGGAAGGGGTTAAAAAAGACATTTCATCACCTCCACCAATTCTTTGCATCCTTGCGAGCCTGTACAATTTGTACTTTAGGCAAACTGGTAGACTTTAATGTCAGCTGCACACGGGTCAGGAAATTACAGTCTATATATTGCAATCACATGGAAAAGAACTGTGAAACAAAACTTTTAGGCCTTATTCACATGACTGTTTCTCACCCATGAAAACTTTTTTATTTTTTTACAAAAAAAAAATGGACCAAAGTGTATGAATTTCATTTGATTTTTTTTTTTTTTTTTATTGTGCCAACCCACTGATCCGTTAATAGATGTATCTTGGACATCAATCTGTTATTGTGTCTGTTAAAAACAGATCAGTTGATTTCTATCAGGTCTGTTGGTTCATCAAGCTTGACAAAATAATATTCAGGAACAGCAATATGACACAGCGTAGCTTTCATGCAGCTAAAAATCTAACCCCAGCCCCCAAATCAGTCAAAAGTATGACAGAACCAATTAAGTGATGTGAAAGCAGGAAGAACCAAAAAGGAAGGAAACGTGAAGGGAGGAGGGAAATTTTATCAAGGGCAAGGGGATTGGACCACCAGACCAGTCATGACACACTGCTCTACTTAGTCAGTAATAGACCTATGGAGCAAAACCCCTCAAGCTACCCCCTCCACCGTTCCAGGGCTCACATAGCCAAAAATGTAATAGGGGTCCCTCTGTAAACGATATCCCACAGAGCTTCCTGATAAAATGGTTGAAAATAATAAAAAAAAAAAATCTTGCCAGACCATTATTTCTATAGATGGGCCCAGGTAGGAGAGACCGAACATCAAATATCCAAATAAAGTCAAAAGTAAAATAATCAGTTCAACTTTATTACATCAATATATGTTAAAATACAATGAGATAAAACTGTAAGCCTGGTAGGAGAGATAGCAGAGCGGTCTGCAGAGTAAGTGTCACCAGTGACCTGTGTGAGAATCCAATAACAGTGTGCCAGAAGGGTTGTAGCGTCTGTCATGTTCACCACACGAGGCATCCTGCAAACTCCCAAGCCACAACTAAAATGTAAACAGGTACTGTCTCTATTCAACCATATTAGCAAATATAGAAAACTTTGTAATATATATGGTTAGAGCAAAATGCCTCTCTCAACTTATCATGCTCCGTTTCCTCCTCTCCCACCTCCTAAATCACTTACTCTGAATTCACTGATAAATTCATCTTGAGAGACTAGATGGATTATCAATTCACAGAGTACATACCACCCATATAAGTCTAGTAAGAGGTGACTAGAAGAGCAACAGCTAGGGAGTGAGAAACATTGCTGGACTATAGTAAGTTTTCTATCTCACCCTGGTGCTAGATGCATGACAACACTGCTCAGTACAGAAAGATGGGGAAGCAGCTAGTATCTGCCCACTGCCTCAGGAAAAACTCTCATTTTCAACAGTTTTCTCCTCTGCAGTCTTTAATGGTCATATAAAAGTCATAGAAAAGCCAAAGCTGTTCTCCTCCTCAAATCTGAATGTGAGAATTAAAACACATGGCAGTCAGTGTACATAAGAACAACCTACACTTTGTTACAGGTCATTGAAAAATGTTATGTATATTATGTCCAAAAACTGTTTGCAAGGGAATGAATATATCAAGCCATTTGTTAGTCAGCGTCTCCTGTGCCTGTAGTTTGTATAGGAGCATCCTCTAAGTTGGTGAAGCCGGTCATCTGGTTGGATGAAGCTAACCATCTGCGAAAGGATATCATTCGGTACAAGTAGAGATTGATAGATATGCTACCGGAATGTGACAGTAAATGTCCTGAGCTACCTGAACCTCTCCAGTAACACAGGAAGAGCATTACTCATACAGGAGGCTCTTATTCAGATGAATAGAGAAATTGACTTAAAGGGGTTTTCCCATGAGGCAAGTTACCCCTTATCCATAGGATGGAGGAGAACTTGCAGATCAGTGGGGGGTCTGACTACTTAGACCTCTACTAATCATTAAAACTGTTCTGAATGGAGCAGTGGTCGGCCAGTATCCTGTAACAAAGCTCCTTCCATTTCAATGGGAGTGCAAGAGGTAGCTGAAGTACCGCACCCAACCAGCCTTCCATTCAGAAAGGGGCCAAAATTCCACTGTTCACGTGATCTAGGGTGGGTCTAAACGGTCAGATCAGAGCTGCAAATTGTCCCCTATTCTTTGGATTGTTTAATGGAAAACCCCTTTAAACCACCCACATATAAGACACTGTCAGTTGAGGGCTCTTATTGATGGTCACCTGACACAGCTGAGGACCAGAAGGCAGTTGAAAACTCACAAATAAAGTCACTGGTAGAAAAGATTGCCTTAAATTACCTTCCTACAATTTACATCGCATAAATATTAAAAGCCAGGAGATGCATGTTACAGATGGCCTTTGCACGACAACCTCACCACTGTCTCAAAAACCTTAGCCAGGCGATAACATGCAGAGATTGTATGATGTCACAAAGTAACCATTGTTTGCAGCTGTTAATTAGTTAAATGATGACATCTGATCCCCAGAGGTGTGTTTTTTTTCGTTTTTGCTTTTAAATATTGTGTGTTTGGTTTTGTGATTTATGCCATGAGTAAGGGACATCGTTCCAAAACGCGTAGGCTGTTACTAACCACTGAACCTATGGAGTGATTTTTTTTATTGGAAAAATAAGTTATTTTTTATATTAATATGCCTTGGATTTGGTGCAGAATACAATTTTTTACCTATGCAATTGGTTGCAGCTGATTGTTCTCAGCCAGGCTATATGATACAATCGTATTTGCTCCGACAAAACAGACCTGGACAAGCACCTCCTGGATCTGAGGATGAAATTTCTCAGATTGGGATACAAACCAAAAGTAACAGACAACCAATTGAACAAAGCGGCAGCCATTAACAGAGACAGTCTGCTCACATATAGAGAGACCCAGAAAGATGCCCGAGTGCCCCTAGTTGTCACCTACAACCCACAGCTGGAGATCCTACGAAGGATTGCCAAGGAGCTCCAACCTGTGCTACATAGGGACAACAGACTCAAGGACATATTTCCAGTCCCCCTCTCCTTTCCTTTCGACAACCACCAAACCTGAGGCGTATTACTGTCCGGAGTGCCCTGAAGGCCCCAACTGAAAATGGCACCTCACCTTGCCTACATAAAAGGTGCATGACCTGCAAGCACATCCACACCGCTGACAGTGTACCTATCCCACAGTCACAACAGGTGCACAGAATTAGGGGGACATTTTCCTGCAGGTCTTCCAATGTGGTGTACCTCATAATGTGTGTGCAATGTCCCACCACAGGCCTCTATGTGGGGGAAACAGGACAGAGACTCAGTCAACGAATGAACTCACACAGATCCACCATTAATAACAGCAGAACAGATCTCCCAGTGGCCGCACATTTCTCCGGAGAAAACCACTCTATTGAAGATTTGCGGGTTGTGGTTTTAATGGGACATTTTAAAAACGCAGGAGAAAAGGAAAGAATGGGAGTATAAATTTATGCAAAAATTTCAAACTCTGCAATCTGGACTTAATATTCATGCCAGCTTCATGTCACACTATGTATGACCTGTGAGGGTCACAAATCACCTCCTGATAGCAAACAGATAACAGCAAGAATTACTGATCCCTCCGTCACACACCACAAGTTTCCAGACTGTTTTTTTGACCTGTTGTAAATAACTTCTCTACTTAGATTGCATTTTTTTTTTTAGGACTCTAAAATGCTTTGAAAACCATGTGTATAAAAATCTGTGAATTTTCAGTTCTTGTATCACACCATGTCTGATGAAGGGAGCTAGTACTCCTGAAAGCTTACTTATAAATATACTCAGTTAGCCTCTAAAAGGTATCGCCTGATTTCTTCACTCTTCCACTACTTTCAATGGCTAACACGGTACAACATTATACTACTATGTTCTCTATTCCGTCATACTCACATGAAACACTTTTATTAAGTGAATGCCTCAACCTTCAGAGGATCTCCTAATGCAAGGATTGGAACAAGATGGGGGCTGCTAGGTAAGAGCCCTTGGGATTATATGCAGCCCATACTATAGTGTATCTGTCCTTTCAAGATTTATTTATTTATTTATTTTAAATATTGTATAGGGGGTTGTTTTGGGAACAATTTTCACTCCTAAGTACTCAGAGTAAAGCTGTGAGCATTTCGAAGAACAATACATATGCAGTGTAACAGAGGCAGGGTCCTTAACTGAACTTCATTGTGACAGGAGCCAGTCTGCCCATCATCTGTAACTGCTCACGCAGCTTTAAAAATATCCGTAATTATTCCCTCTCCCCCAAGACACAAGGAAGACGACAATATTCTTGAAATGATAGTTTATTATAACAAAAGTACCTTATTAAAAGTATTTTCATCTCAAATATGGTATATACACATTAACACTGCTTTATACAAAACGACATATTTACCACAGAACACACAAGATTCGGACATAAAAAAAATACACACATTTACATACATACATTCTCTTTAGATATTTACACATGTTCATGCCCTAAAAGTTATACAGAAGGTAAACAAACCTCTGCAAAAAGGAGGGTGTTATTCCCCGTGTATTAGAGTACACATTCTTACCTATGTAATTTGATGATTACACGTCATTGAATCCTAGCCATACACATTACATTTTTCACCAGGAATCCGACAATCTAAATGATCATTTGGTCAGCAAGCACTGCATTGCCATGGCTGCCGTAACTTTCTACTGACCTCTGAAGTGGCGCTTTAATGGGGCCACCAATTTGTTAAATATGGAAAGATTCAGTAATCAGTAAAACCAAAATCTACGCACGTTAAGGTATGAGTCTTTTCCGTGTATATGTTCGGCTTAAAGTACGCTTTGCAGGTCCTTGGTTGAATGGAGAGTCTTCCATGCCAACAGCTTCGTGAGCTGGTCTTTTCATTTCTGGGGTGCTATTTTGGGACTCACAATCTGCAACAAAAACACATAAGTTAACTTATTTAATGCTCTGTAGTCCTTGCAACGTAAATGTTTATACATATATATGTATTATATATCTGCCCTAAATTACTACTGCACCCATTTCTTATATAGGTCTTAGATTATGACCAAGATTGTACTTCATACATTTTAGACAGTAATTTTATAGGGCCAATAAGTAGCTAAGGTGAGCATTTATTGTGTTACCCAGGCAGCTTAAGAGTGAATGTATTTTTCAAGTAAATTGGATGTACATAGGTGTAGTGATATAGGACAGTAGTTGAATGAAGCTTGGAGTTAAGAGCTGTTTTATTCCCCCCCCTAATTAGATGTGTTTCAAAGGAGCTGTGGACAGGGATGGGTTAAGGAAGATTCACATGAGACAAATTGCACACCACAGATCCACTACAAAATTTGCATGTCTTACATATGGTTTTACTACTAAATTCACCCTCTGCATTGCAAATTAAGCACATTCACTACATACAAAAGATGTACTCCATTTTCTTTAGTACTTTGTGAATCAATTCCTCACTACACTGGGGAAATCATAAAAAAGTTAGTGCAGTTTTTTTTTTTTTTTTTTTAAGCTCCAAAAATCACAAGTGGATCCTCAAAAGACAGACATGTACAAAAACACAGTTTTCATTTAAACCTCATGGAATAGACTTACCCAAGATCCCACATTGCGGAAAAGCAACTTTTTTGTTGCAGATTTTGCTGTGGCTTTTGGAGCCAAAGTCAAGAGTAGCTACAAAAGAAATGGGAAATATATAGGAAGTTCTTATGTT
This sequence comes from Leptodactylus fallax, assembly GCA_947044405.1. Taxonomy (NCBI): domain Eukaryota; kingdom Metazoa; phylum Chordata; class Amphibia; order Anura; family Leptodactylidae; genus Leptodactylus; species Leptodactylus fallax. The sequence continues at coordinate 904,947 of CAMRHE010000122.1, read as the reverse complement.
TCTTCCTTCAGCTCAATCTAGTCCTAACTTTGGCTCAAAAAACCATAGCAAACAAAAAAAAAAAAAAAAAAAAAAAAAAAAAGCTGCTTTTCTTCAATGTGGGGCGCCATCCTAAAAAGGTCACTGCTTGATACTGGCCTGAAGCAGATCTCTTTCCACCTGTCTTAGTAAATCATTAGGTGCTCACCTTGCTTTCTCTTGGATGAAGGAGTTTTCCCCTTAAACAGCATTGGTGACTGTGTAAGAGCCAAAAGACCAGTCGCTGACAAAGAACTTTTCAGTACTTTATGTGGTGGGGTGAAGGCTGAAAAGAACAAGCACAAAAGTTCAAACCAATTGTAATGTTGAAACCAAAATGTACAGCAAATCCTAAAAGAGCAATAGCTTACTTGAAACATTGAAGACTTCATTCTCACAAGAACTTTGCTGGGAGCTGCTTATCTCAGAAGACAGCGTTCGACTTGAGGCAGCAACAAGTTCTTCCATATCCTCAGAGGCACCACTTAATGTGCAGGATCTTTTAGAATTTAGTTCGTCTTTTGAGGGAGACAATAAATCAAAGCATCGCTTTCTAGATTTAAAGGACATAGCCCCAATTTCAGATTTCCCTTTCCATTCTAAGACTGGTGACTGCTCCAGAAGTTTAGAAACCCCTTCTACCATCAGGTCTCTTAAGGGGGAGGGCTTATTGCCTTCAAGTTCCAGACTACCTTCATCTCCTGATGGAGCACTGCCTGCACAGTCCTGATTCTTCTCTGGTCTACCACCACAGACAGGTTTTGCAGGAAATGCTTTTTTCTTCCGAGGCCAATTATTAATTACATCGCTGCCATTTTTATCCTTGTATTTTGGTGATGGAGTCCAAGGACTTACAGCCTCTGCCTGTGATGGAGAAGCAGTACTGGAAGAGCTCCTTTTAGGTGTATAAGTCTGACAGATCAAGGTCTGCAGTCCACTTTTTCCTGGTGTATTATGTGAAGATCTTAGGCAAGGAGAAGCACAAGTTGGTTCCAGCTTCAAAGCATGCTTATTACACCATGTCTCCCCAAAAGGGCTTTCATTTCCTTTTTTACTTCGAGATACACATGGGGACTCAGTTTTTGATAAGGTATCCATGTCAATAGTAGAACTAGAGTCTGTTCTTTTAAATCGAAGCTTGGGTAAGCCAGACGCTTGCATCTCAAGTTCAACTTCATACACTGGTGGAGGGTTCGGTTTTTTTTGGCTTTTTGGAGTTGAGATTCTTGCTGGATTTTGTGGTGTACCAAGACGTGCCGCAGCTTCTCTCTGTCTTCTGTCAATCGTGCATCGAAGTCCATAAGGTGAGGTGCAAACTGCATCTACCTCACTTTTAGGTGTCGATGGCAAGCGGTTCAATAACCCTGCATCAGAAGACTTCCTCTTGAATAAAACTTTCATCTTCAGATCGCAGCTTTCTGTTGAGACTACTTTGGCTTCAGTTATGTCAATACTTTCATCTGTCTGCGATGTATTGACATAAGACTCGCTACCCTCTGAACTCTCCAGAGAGGACATATCTAACCTTTCACACAAAACAATAGGGTCAAGATTGCCACTGGGTGACAGACCTTTGTATAAAGTTGGTGACAAGACCTTAGCAGCCTCACAAACAGTTTGCAAAATGGATGTAGAAGGCGAATCAAGTTTCATAGGACCTGGTTTGCTGTTTATTTGCTGTCCAAAAAGAAGTTTGCATGTGTCTATACTGTCCTGAGCACTAAGTTTAACATCCTTAAGGATAGATTTTCTAGGAGTATTTAGTGTAGGCTGACATGGTGTCAAGGAAAGAATATCCAAATGAGATGTTTCAATAGAATGAGACTGTAAACTGTCTGCAGTCTTCCTAGAAGAGAAGAAAGTGGCTTTTTCTGGAGTACGTTCTACTGCATATGGTAACATAGATGCACTGCTGGTAGCCTGTTCCTTTGGAGTTGGCATTTCAGACACTTTCTGTGGTGTTCGAAGGGAATGCCTCGATGGTGTAACACACTGTGCACTTGAACTCTGTAACCTAGGTGATTTTCTGGGTGTGCTAGAGGTTTGTGTTATCTTTTCAGGCGTTTTAGTGTTGGCATGCTTCTGAGGAGTTTTCTGTGGACTTTTGAAAACTGGACTCTGAGATCTGTCCACTCCCTCCTTTCTAGGTGTAAATGGCTTCCTTATAGATTTCAAAGGCGAAAGTAAACAAATCCAAGGTGAGCCACTATTGCTAGGTGTTGTCTGAGCTAAACGCTCGCTTCTCCTCTCAGTGGATTTAGAGGGGGTCTTTTCCTCCATTTTAGATGGTGAGAAAAACATCCCCAAGTTTTTAGCAGCGCTTTTTCTCTCTACTGGAGTTTTAGGAGGGGTATTTAATCTTTTTGGTGTACGCCTTGGCGTGTGTGGTGATCTTCGTGGCAATCTATTTTCAGTTGGTTGCTCACAATTTGGAAGTGACTTCTGCATTTTCCCTGGTGTAAACTTCGGAGACTTTCCCAATACCTGCAAAACAATGCAAATCTAAGTACTGTATTGCTTCAACAGAAACGGTGTAAAGTGACTGAACTTAAATATCTCCATCTGATAACTAAGTCACTTCTTGAAATCTAATCATGTCCGACTCTCATGACCAGGATGGTCTGATATTTACATATCTATATTAAATTATCCCTTTAACTGCTAACATTTTTTGCAAACACCGATAAAACAGTAAATATAAAAATAAGACGAAACCCAAAAACACACTACCTCATTGCTAACAGGATCGATTTCAGCCAACAATTTTCTTCTTGCACGCCGCGTTGGAGGACTGAGCCCCAAAACTTCTCCAAACAGCAAACGTTTAGGAGTTTTAGCCTCACGTTGAGTTGTGCTGCCTGCAAATGAAATGTTGCACACATTGTTTATTTTTCAAACAAAGCAAGCACAAAAGTTTGCCAACATAGTGTAATTCTATTCTGACCTCCACTAAGTGTCTGCTGGGTGGTAGAGTGGACTCTCTCCAGGTTACGGGATTTTGGCTGTGATGCATAAAAAGAAGAGTTTCTTCTTGTGATTGCCAGCTGCTTGAGACGAGGGCTTCTCCGTACATCAAGTTCTGAAGGGAAAAAAAAAAAGGTAATATAATCAGGAAGATGTATCTTATATTAACTTTATCTAAAATGTTTCTTCAGCTGAAATCTCCATCTGATCCAACACTAGGCATAGAGAAACAACTGCATGCTAGGTGATACAGTTGCTGGGCCTGAGTATTCTTATTAAAAGTGTGCACTTCATTTTCTTAGCAGCTGTTCTGACAAGAGTGTGGACAGACAATTGCGTGCTGATCACAAACTGAGGTACCCTTATAGTAACTGCTCAAAATACAGGAGAAGTGAGCGAGATATTCTTTTTAACAAATGTGCAGACTGCTATAAGGAAATCTTTTATGCTTAGCTCTCACACCATCAATATGGGATACTGGTGACACTAAGATGCACTGAGATGACGTTCTATGGTGGCAGCAGTTACCTGTTAAATCTTTTTCTGGAGATTCTTCAACAATACTTATGTTAGATGTAGACTCACTGCGTCTGAAAAAAGCATGGGGGTGATATAGTTTTAAAAAATGTAATGTTTAGCATATAAAAGTACAGTGAAATCTCTTACACAACATTCACACTAGCACAGAGTGTCTGTTCTTCTGGTCCAGAGGAGGGCCATAAGAGACAAATGGATTGCTAAAGTAGCGGACACCAACAGAGCCCAAAGGACCTAACTGACTATAATGGGGCCTGTCAGGTGTTTCGTTAACTTTTTTTTAAACTGAGATTTCTTTTTAATTGAAGTCGGGATTGAAGGACTTTTTCGTACAGTAATTTTAGATGGATCTGTGCCAGACAGGCATTGGGTGCACATCTGCACTGAATGTCTAAGAGATGGAAATGACTTAAAAGAGATAAAAAGAAGAAAACGCCAAGCGGCACATAGCATAATACTGTTTGGTAACAAATGCTCAAATATATTTAAAATGATGCGGATATAATAGTGAAATGTGCTGTGTATCAATTCACAAAAAATATGAGAGAAAGATACTGCAATAAAAAATGAGGATGTTAAGGTTTTACCCTCACCTGGTTTAGTTGTGAGTTTAGTCACAACCGCTATATCCGCTTTTTGGATGTTAGAAGTAGGATGCTGCAGTGCCTCTTGATGCCAAAATTCCAAGGAACTGGATGCAATGTTTGTAGATTGTGTTGGATAAAATTCAGAATCCAAAAAAAAAATAGAGGTGCATATACTGCGCTATTCCAAAAAGGTTTTCTTTATTAGGCTCAAGAAAACAACGCGTTTCGGAGATAAAGGTCTCCTTTTTCAAGTGCAAATGAGACAAGCAGATTGTCTCATTTGCACTTGAAAAAGGAGACCTTTTATCTCCGAAACGCGTTGTGTGTTGAGCCTAATAAAGAAAACCTTTTTGGAATAGCGCAGTATATGCACCTCTATTTTTTTTTTGGATTCTGAATTTTATCCAACACAATCTAAGAGACGGAAATGGCAATGGAAAGTGTTCTACAAAAAGATAGCTAGTGGAAACAAAAACCTGTCAAGAAAACTGGTGGACTTCGAGAGAATTCACTGTATTACCAGGATAAAAGGTTTTTTTTTTTAAAACCTATTAGGACTTATAGTGAAGGTACAGCAACATGAAGGTACAGTGAGTACGGAAAGTATTCAGACCCCTTTAAATGTTTCACTCTGTTTCATTGCAGCCGTTTGCTAAAAGCGAAAAAGTTCATTTTATTTCTCATTAATGTACACTCAGCACCCCATCTCGACAGAAAAGAAACAGAAATGTAGATATATTTGCAAATTTATTAAAAAAAAAGAAAAACTGAAATATCACATGGTCATAAGTATTCAGACTCTTTGCTGTGACACTCATATTTAACTCACATGCTGTCCATTTCCTTCTGATCCTCCTTGAGATGGTTCTACTCCTTCATTGGAGTTCAGCTGTGTTTAATTAAACTGATTGGACTTAATTAGGAAAGGCACACACCTGTCTATATAAGACCTCACAGCTCACAGTGCATGTCAGAGCAAATGAGAATCATGAGGTCAAAGGAACTGCTCAAGGAGCTCAGAGACAGAATTGTGGCAAGGCACAGATCTGGCCAAGGTTACAAAAGAATTTCTGCAGCAGTACTCAAGGTTCCTAAGAGCACAGTGGCCTCCATAATCTTTAAATGGAAGAAGTTTGGGACGACCAGAACTCTTCCTAGACATGGCTGTCCAGCCAAACTGAGCAATCGTGGGAGAAGAGCCTTGGAGCCTTGGTGAGAGAGGTAAAGAACCCAATATCACTGTGGCTGAGCTCCAGAGATGCAGTAGGGAGATGGGAGAAAGTTCCACAAAGTCAACTATTACTGCAGCCCTCCAGCAGTCGGGGCTTTATGGCAGAGTGGCCCGAAGGAAGCCTCTCCTCAATGCAAGACATATGAAAGCCCGCATAGAGTTTGCCAAAAATACATGAAGGACTCCCAGACTATGAGAAATAAGATTCTCTGGTCTGATGAGATGAAGATTGAACTTTTTGACTTTAATTCTAAGCGGTATGTGTGGAGAAAACAAGGCAATGCTCATCACCTGCCCAATACAATCCCAACTATGAAACAGGTGGTGGCAGCATCATGCTATGGGGGTGTTTTTCAGCTGCAGGGACAGGACGACTGGTTGCAATTGAAGGAAAGATGAATGCGGCCAAGTACAGAGAAATCCTGGAAGAAAACCTCTTCCAGAGTGCTCTGGACCTCAGACTGGGCCGAAGGTTCACCTTACAACAAGACAATGACCCTAAGCACACAGCTAAAACAACAAAGGAGTGGCTTCGGAACAACTCTGTGACCCATTCTTGACTGGCCCAGCCAGAGCCCTGGCCTCAACCCAATTGAGCATCTCTGGAGAGACCTGAAAATGGCTGTCCACCAACGTTCACCATCCAACCTGACGGAACTGGAGAGGATCTGCAAGGAAGAATGGCAGAGGATCCCCAAATCCAGATGTGAAAAACTTGTTGCATCATTCCCAAGAAGACTCATGGCTGTACTAGCTCAAAAGGAAGGGGCTTCTACTCAATACTGAGCAAAGGGTCTGAATACTTATGACCATGTGATATTTCAGTTTTTCTCTTTTAATAAATTTGCAAAAATATCTACATTTCTGTTTTTTTTTCTGTCAAGATGGGGTGCTGAGTGTACATTAATGAGAAATAAAATGAACTTTTTTGCTTTTAGCAAATGGCTGCAATGAAACAGAGTGAAAAATTTAAAGGTGTACCTTCATGTTGCTTTTGTGCAGGTAATTCACAGTTCACACTTCTTGTCAAATAAGGTAAAGAGAGCTTCTACAATGTCCGGAACAATGACAATGTAGAAATAGACCCATACATGTTTAAAGTAAAATTGACTGCACACACCATTAAAAAAAAAAAATCTTGAATTTTAGACCCATTTAGAGTAAAACATTAAAAAAATCAATACAATATGTATATGTTAAACACGTTACCCAATAAACATTTTTCACCTACAGACAGTGGAGGGAAAATGAGCAATAGGAGCCAAACGGATTGATATATACATTTGTGGGTAATGATTCAGAATAACTTGACATTATAGAACAGAGAGTTAAGTGGATAAATGACAAGCAGGCGGTTCTATCAGTGACTGACAGCTATCTTTGTATGCACAGTGAGAGGGAAAGCTGTCACTGATCGGGTCGGCTCCTTGACTTCTGCTGAATATTTTCTCACAAACCCACACATCAATCTGCTCTGGCTCTATTATATGACGTCTGCAGAATAGAATACATGTTAACGTTGTCATCATTGCATCCTAAAATGTAGCACCCCAACAGTGAAAATGAATTATGAATGGTATGAAGGCATGCACAAGATCATTTATCTAGGAAAAAATACTAAGTACTGCGTGATTTAAAGCATGAAAACTACAAAGAAAACACTCACCGGCCTTTAATCTGCCTATAAAGGAGCCTGTTGGAAGTTTGTTTGTGAGCTGGCGTTTCTGTCACTTTCTTTGTCAATAGCTTGTAATGATCTTAAAAATAAAATAAATAAAACATCAGATATGAGGTGAAGCAATTCTGATGGCAAGAATATATATTTATGCTACAATATCTTTACTTATGCTTAACTTCTCCAGTACAGGCAATGAGGCAATGTTGATGTTTGTTATTACTAAGAGCTATACTTATGTGTGCCCTTTATACTATTTAGGTAAAGACGAGGCCCACTAGACTAACTAACAGACAGAATGAAGACATATTCCACCAGCAATACATGTGGTACAGGGGGTATTCTATGCTTTGCTAACATGCTATTAATATATGTGGCATGAGTAATAAAGCATGCCACATACATTTAAAATCTACAACATTTTCGTTATTGCTGAAGATTCCGTGCCGAAAAGCTGTGAAATACCATCACTGGATTACAAATCTGAAACGTCAATGTGTGGCAGAAACTACAGTTTCAGCAGTGGATTTCTGCCATGGAGATCACAGTGGATATGTGAAATTACCCTTACAACATTCTTCAATATAATGACAAATAGGAATGTCCAGAGAAAGTAGGTTTTATAAACTTTTCATTAAAAAAACAAAAAAAAAACAAACAAACAGTGCATGTGACTATAGGAAATTTTATAATATATCTTAAAGAAAAGTGCTCTCTCCATTTATCTGGCCAAGTTACTGTTAAAATAGAAGTCAGGGAGCAGCAGAGAGGAAGAGGCTATTGGAAAAGACAATGCTAAGCATTGTTACACGTTCTAAGAGGTCTTTGAACTCCACTGTATCGTGTAAGATAACGCACTACAACTGTACAGATCAAGGCTATAAAAGAATTAACAAGCCAGCAATAGCTGCCTCCTGCTCCCCTCTCCATAGACTATTGTGTTTGAGGCTGGATACAGCGATTGGTGCCATTACAGATTAGAGTCTGAGTGAGGGGGAGGAGGAGAACAGCCTAATAAGTGAAGGAAATATTGTAACAACCTATTGAAGAATAAAATTTCTTATATTCTCCTGTACTAATCATTTATAAGAAGTTGTTTTATAATTTAAGGTACACTTTAAAGCTTTGAGCTTACATGACATCTAAAAGTAGACTACCATCTGTTAGCAATTTCTTTAAAACGTACATCCATAAATGAATAGCACAGCTGAATACAAGACACCTTGTCATACATCTTACTAAATGAATACATTTCCTTCTCCACTCATCAGGCTGACTAACTTTTTACATACAAGTCTATGGAGAGGGGAGGCAGAGGCTACTGGAAAAAATACACAAAAAACTGCAACTGCTAAACTTGTCATCCCAGAAGCCTCACCTACTAAGCATTATGTTGCCTACTACAGCCAGATAAAGGATCTAAAGTATCCGAAATGTTGGGATTCATTTGTGCATTGTGTTTTTTTTTGTTTTTTGGAAAAAAGTGGTTGTTATGATAGTTCTGCAAATATTGTAAGTGCTGCCATTGGTGTACTGAATCTTTAACATTAAAGAAGCCAAACCAAAAAAAAAAAGTGATTAAAACACTTGTAATAAGTTACCTTTAGTGCCATCATGACTCTTGCTGCGCTTATGCTTCAGGCCATCCACTGCTGATACAGACTGGCTTCGTGCCATCTTATTACTTCTCCTTGTGGGGGAGCGATTCTCTTGGACAAATAGATTTCTTCTAGCTTTTATTGCTAAAGCAGTTAAAAATAAAATTTTTAACTGTTTTTTTTGTGGAATCACTGCAGATATGATCAAGAACTGGCTTATATAACCTTGACAAGTTTCTACGGAGCAGTTCACTACTTAGTGTGCACAGCAATATAGGAGAGCATATCTTTGCAGTGAAAAGCAGAAGTGTACACTCTAAAGCTATATTCACACGACTAATGCGCATAATGGCCGTGTGACGTCAGTTTTTTTAATGGACGTCACACAGCAGCAACTCAATTCAAGTGAGTGGGGGGCTATTCACACAACCGTTATTTTGATGGTTTGTCCTAGGTCGTGTCCTATTTTTGTCTGTTTTCATAGAACCACTCCATAACACTCAAATGTATGGGTGGGGGGGGGGGGGAGGATATCTGTGAAAACTGTGTCCCTTGGGTGTTTTGCACCTCAGTCAACTGAACGTAGCCTTAGGTCCCATGCCCACAACCTTATTTTTCATCCATATGCTATCCATTTTCTCGGATTGTGAAAACAGACAGCATACAGACCCATTAAACTCTATGGCCCCATTTATATGTCCATGGTTTTTGTGGATCTATGTAGGCTGTAGAAATGGTCCACAAAACATATGGTGTATCCTATTCCTGTCCATGTTTGAGGATCAGCCTTGTCCTCACAAACGTCATACAAGTCTTTTTGTGGATCCTTAAACAGGATCTTTCACGTCCTCATGTATATGGTGTTTTACATACCGCTAGAAAGCCGACAGCGTGCTGAATTCAGCACACTGCCGGCTTTCCTGGTGTGTGCCCCGGGGCTGGAGATATCGACGGGCGTAGTTTCACGGTTTACTGTCAGAAGGGCATTTCTGACAGTCTAGCTGCACTGTGAGGAACGCCCTCCCTGACAGTATTCCTCCATAGCACTGTACTAGGAAGGCGTTCCTCACAGCTCTGCGTCATCACTGGGCTGTTAGGAACGCCCCCTCTCTCTGTACTTGTCCATAGCCCTGTACTGTCAGAGGGGGCGTTCCTTATAGCCCAGTGATGACGCAGAGCTGTGAGGAACGCCCCCCCCCCAGTACAGTGCTATGGAGGAATATTGTCAGGAAGGGCGTTCCTCACAGCTCCGCTGGATTGTCAGGAACGCCCTTCTGACGGTGAACCGTAAAACTACGACCCCCGATATCTCCAGCCCCGGGGCACATAACGGGAAAGTCGGCAGTGCGCTGAATTCAGTATGCTGTCGGCTTTCTATCGGTATGTAAAACACCATATACATGAGGATGTGAAAGGTCCTCTTTAAATGTAAATGACATACTAATGCTATGCAGACTTTTTTTTTGCAGAATATGGATCTGTTTTTGCAGACAGTAAAAACCAATATGGTTGTCTGCATGTAGCCTCTCTTTCCTGTTGAGGAGGATAAAGTAAAGAATGTTTTTTTTACCTTCACCATCTTTCTGGGTTTGTATTGATAAAGGCATCTTCAATTTCTCAACCATTACAACAGGATTAGTGCTTGAGCTCTCCTAAAATAAATATACATGAAACTGAATATAGATCTCACACTTTGATCAAAACTAAGCTTGATTTTGTAGCTGTGCATTTTCATAACAAAAAAAAAAAAAAAAAAAAGCGCCAAAGTATATCCTGAAAAACACACTAGACTCACAGAAAGCATTTAGAGTTGGGCAAAATAGGGCTAGTTTTACTGTAAAATAACCAATTCACTTTTTTTATTATTATTATGGATAGGAAACCCTATGATGTTCTACAAGGACTTCATTTCCCCAACATTTACCAGTAGCACAACATGCAAGTTACAGGATAAAACATGTAACCCTTGAACAAAAAGTGTTCTATAATTCAGCACTTACCTTATGAAGAGGCTTCTTTGGAAGTTCAATCTGCCTCAAGCTCTGTGAGGACTCTGCTATACTTCTGTGTCTTGCCATAGTGCTTGGTCTTTGGAGACAGACATGAAAAATAAGTATCCAGATTTTAAGAATGTTAAAGGAAATATTTCCATCCATACTTTATTCAACAGAATCCTACCTCCTTTTCTTAGCGGATCTGGTTCGAAGCTCTTCAAGCTGATCCTCTTCATTTACTGCCAGGGGCACACTGGGAACCCTTGAGATAGAAGGCTGAGAACACATAGGAGTTTGACCATCTAATATAAATGAATCATCTCCACCTTTAGGAAGAACCAATTTCAACTCCTCTGGAATCTGTGTCCCAAGACTAAAATATAGGTCTGCCAAGATTTTGGGAATGCTTCCAATGTACCTGCAAGTAAAACAGAAATTGAATTAGACTTTAATACCTAAATGATGTAGTATGTGATTTAATGTGTATACCAAAGGAAGCAATTTGAACAGAAATTATTATATAACAAGGTGAGAAACCATACATATATTACTTATATTTTCACATAGACCTGCATTTACAATGCTGTAGGCTTCCAACCCCAAAATCTGCCCGCATTCCTTCCTGATACAAAATCTGCATGAAGCTGTATTCTGGGAAGTGTTGCCTTTAGTTCTGACACTGTACAGTGTTCTGATGTGCTGCTTTTTAGGATCTAAGCTGCCAGGAATGCAAGTTTGTCAACTGTTTCTAATGATGGGCAAAATAACTCAATGTGCCAAAAAGTAGGATTTGATTTCAGACAGTGCAGAATAAGTAATGTCAGAAGTGGAAATTCCTTTACAAAAAAGTTTCAAAAAGGCTTGCAAACAAAGAAAAGAAAAAACAAAAAACCCCAAAAACAACAGCCAGCAAATGTTATGGATATGGACAAGTGTGGGTAAGCTAGTGAAAGTATGGAAAATGCTAACCATATGGGACATAATTTCTTGAAAAAATATGCAGAAGTGTAGAAATAATCTTAAAACATAACCTTTATTAAATTTTTTTACTAAAATACAAGGCACATATACATATATACACATACATATATATAACACACACATGGACAAAATTGTTGGTACCCCTCGTTTAATGAAAGTAAAACCCACAATGGTCACAGAAATAACTTGAATCTGACAAAACTGGAATTTGCCAAACTACATGTTGACAAGCCACAAAGCTTCTGGGAGAATGTCCTATGGACAGATGAGACAAAAATCGAAATTTTTGGCAAGGCACATCAGCTCTATGTTCACAGACAGAAAAATGAAGCATATCTTGAAAAGAACATTATCCCTACTGTGAAACATGGAGGAGGCTCTGTTATGTTCTGGGGCTGCTTTGCTGCATCTGGCACAGGGCGTCTTGAATCTGTGCAGGGTACAATGAAATCTCAAGATTATCGAGGGATTCTAGAGAGAAATGTGCTGCCCAGTGTCAGAAAGCTTGGTCTCAGTCGCAGGTCATGGGTCTTGCAACAGGATAATTACCCAAAACACACAGCTAAAAACACCCAAGAATGGCTAAGAGGAAAACATTGGACTATTCTGATGTGGACTTCTATGAGCCCTGACCTAAATCCTATTGAGCATCTTTGGAAGGAGCTGAAACATGCCATCTGGAAAAGGCACCCTTCAAACCCGAGACAACTGGAGCAGTTTCCACATGAGGAGTGGCCAAAATACCTATTGAGAGGTGCAGAAGTCTCATCGACAGTTACAGGAATCATTTGATTGCAGTGATTGCCTCAAAAGGTTGTGCAACAAAATATTAAGTTAAGGGAACCATCATTTCTGTCCAGGCCTGTTTCATGAGTTTTCTTTTTTTAAAAATTCTGTTGAAGCATGGTTGAAAAACAATGTCTGACTTTCATTTGTTCATTTTCATAGAATTTTTATATATTACTACTTTTGTCAGATTCAAGTTATGTCTGTGACCATTGTGGGTTTTTCTTTCATTAAACGAGGGGGTACCAACAATTTTGTCCACGTGTGTGTGTATATATGTATATGTGTGATAAAAACTCTCTTCTTCTAGGGTTAAAAAGAGATAACTCACATGTAAGAGGGAATTCAAGAAGGTGAAATGGCAAAGATCAGCAGGATTAATCATCTACTGATCATTAAGTATACACAAAAAGGCAAATCACATACACCTTCTCCACACAGATATATATCGCAAACCAAGGTGACAACAGATTGTTGTTACTCTGTATCCACCCTTTTGTAAATGCATATCAAAAAGAGAAATTAAAAAATAAATAAAAAATAAATAAATATACGTGGATCTCACCAATCAGACGACCACTTGATTCATGCCTTATGATGGTCTCCGTTTTCTACCATTCACTTCTTGGGGACTGAAGCTGTCATGGTCCCCAAGGTCTGACCATTTTTCCTATTCAGCCCTCAAATTCCCAAAGAGTTCCTGCCCTTAAAAGGGCAGCCCACATCTGCCCCTCAAAATATTATTATCCTTACACGTTTTGTCATAAATGTACCATGACTCATCAGGGGATCCAAAAAAAGGGGTTGCGGACACTAGTGTATGGCTCCCTTTAGGAGTTATCCCTCCCCGCATAGAGACCTGATCTACATACTCTGTCTATGCACACGTTCGGCGTGACATCATTTGTTGCATTCATGTCATATTTTACTGTGTGTTTTAAAGAGGACCTTTCATGTCCTCAGGCACATGCGGATTTACATACCGCTAGAAAGTCGACAGCGCGCTGAATTCAGCGCACTGCCGGCTTTCCCGATATGTGCCCCGGGGCTGGAGATATCAGCGGTTTAAGTTTCACAGTTTACTGTCAGACAGGCGTTCCTGACAGTCTAGCTGCGCTGTGAGGAACGCCCTCCCAGACAGTTCTCATCCATAGACTTTTACTGTGGGGGCGTTCCTCACAGCTGAGCGTCATCGCTGGGCTGTAAGGAACGCCCCCTCTCTCAGTACTAGTCTATAGCGCTGTACTGTCAGAGGAGGCGTTCCTTACTGCACAGCAATGACGCTGAACTGTAAGGAACGCCCCCCAGTACAAGTCTATGAATGAGCACAGTCAGGGAGGGCGTTCCTCACAGCGCAGCTAGACTGTCAGGAACGCCTTTCTGACAGTAAACCGTGAAACTTACACCACCGATATCTCCAGCCCCGGGGCACATACGGGGAAAGCCGGCAGTGCGCTGAATTCAGCACGTTGTCGGCTTTCTAGCGATATGTAAAACTGCATGTGCCTGAGGACATGAAAGGTCCTCTTTAAAAGAAATATAATCTAGTTAAGCAGTCTGCATCATAGGTGTCATATGCCTCAGTGACGGGTACAATGAAACGCTATTGACCATTTTCAAAATGAACCAAAGCCACAAACCACCATAAGTACTTACTCTGTCAAAACTCCCATCAAAAATTTGGTCAAATATGAGGGATCTTCTGTCAGTGAAATAATTCGAAGCATATCTGTAATCTGAAACAAAGCATAAGTTTTAATGAAGTTTCACAGAAGTACTATGGAGAAAGGGTCAAACAGGATCCCTTCTGTGACTTGCAAATGGTCAAATAGGGACAAGATAACGGTGGGTTCCCACTACTATTTAATGTCCGTTGCTCTCATCCATCACAGGATGATGGTAACGGACAATAAATGACAGATGCAGACAGAGCTCTCTCCATTGGGTGTCTGTCTGCATTCACCCAACAAGACGGAAGAAATTGTCCATGTTTTTTTGTCATACATTATAGTCAATGGGAACAGACACAAACAAAGAGGACTCTGTCTGCATCGGTCACTCTACTACCGCTAATGTCTGTGACTGTCGTCCCATCACAGATGACAGCAATGTACGTTAACAGTAGTGTGAACCTTCCCTAATACACACAAACAAGCACATACCCTTATCTATTGACAAGTTACCTCTTCAACAACTTGTTCCAGATCATCTTCATTAGTCTGTACAGAAGGACACTGTACACAGATTTCCAGCCTTAGCAAAGCCTGAATCTGACATCTAAAAGAAATCCATATTATTAAACAAAAAAAAAAAAATTGCTGAAGGGTGGAGCAACAGGATAAGTACTTACTCTCTAAGTTTTGCCACTTTGTTAGGATTTTGCCCATACAGTTGTCTTATCATTTTACTTGTCTTCAGCAGGGGTTTGATTTTGTCCATGCAGTCAGTCTGTAAAATACAAGAAACACACTGCAAACAACCACATCTCCTCCTGCATTCACATAGGATAAAGGAAACTCTTATACTTACCTCTATATGTTTGCTGTTAGATGATTTCAAGAAGGACTTAATGGTGGTTAAAGCATTCCTGACAAAAGACAGCACTGAATCTTCTTCTCCAGACACTACTTTATCATAGTCTTCAGTCAAGAAGGAATTCAACTCCTCTTCGGACTTGAAACCTATAAAAAAGGGTGCTTGTCAAGAGGCTTAACAGTTTCTACCTGTAGTATGGCCAGATGCTATGTCATTATGGGTTAGTAATTGATGACCCCCAGGCGATCAGCTGTTTGAAGAGGCCGCAATTCTGTGAGAATGTTGCAGCCTTTTCACTACTTATCAAGCAAAACGGTTGTGCTTCGTATTGCAGTTCAGCCCATTCACTTGAAAGGGACTCAGCTGGGTACAGGCCATGTGACCGATTGACATGTCTTGCCATGGCCTCAAACAGCAGCGCAAGAAGCACTCTAGCTTTTTCACGTTGAGTGGTTCTGGGTGTCTAACCCTGCTGTTCTTCAATTGATGAATTATGATATGAACAGATCATCAAGTAATAAGACCCGGAAAGCCCCTTTAATAAGACAGCATTCACACCTGAATTCAGCACTCTGGCAGCTTTTCCGATGTGCGTCTGGGTGCCGTTATTTTTGGCACTGATATCCCTCCACTGTAAAAAGTGTGGGCCTCACTGCCTAGTGTCATCGCTGGGGGGTGGGGATTTGGGGGAACAACGAATGCCAAAAACCCCTCCCCCCCCCCGACAGTACTCGTCCATAGCATTGTACTGTCGGAGGAAGTGTTCCTTACCGCCCAGTGATGATGCTGAGCATTAAGGCCCGCCCTTCTGACAGTGAAGAGATACCTTTCCTGAAACTAACTAAGATATCTACAGCACCCAGGCACGTACCATCAAAGTTGTCAGTGCGCTGAATAATCGTTCATTAACTGTAATGTAAGAAAACTGTTCAGCGTGTCGTGATTTTGATTTAGGTCACAATCACCGAGCCCTATTGACACCAAATGCATACTTGGCCTTAAAAATTGCCACAACACATAAGTTTGTGAACTACCCAAAGTGACAAATACTGTATAGTTTCTGAATAAAACCACTAAAGAGTTGGTCACCTGTTGGCTTCTTTGCCTTTCCTTCGGGCTTCTCTGAAGATCTTCTCTTTGCCTGTGAACTCTTTTCGACAGGGGCTCCTTCTGGTTGCAACTTCTGAGCCTTTGAAATTAATCTAGCTGCATTTAACATTTGCAGAGCACGAGGCATAGTTTTCATCTTCTGTCTCACAGGAGTACGAGGAAGACCTAAAAAAAAAAAATATATATATATATCTATATCTATCTCTATCTATCTATCTCAAAAGTGGATTAAACTCCTATCATTAGTCAGGCTCACAGAGAAGCAACTTAAAGGGACATACTGGCAATTTAGTTTTTTCACTCATCATATTGTCTGAAAGACCATCCCCCTCACTAGTAATGTATTTCCTTATCCTGCTTTAATCCTTCTTCAATAAGTCACATCATCAAAGTGTGGCCTTTTTTCTAGTATGGGTTGCTGTACAAACCAGAGGTCGGTCTCTGCTGCCTGCAGATACCATGAGACCTCAGATTCATCATATTCCCCCCTTCCCTCATTTCTTCTGTGAAAATGACTTGCTTCTCTTCCTCTGGCTCTCACAATCTTCTCCCTATATCCCCCCTCTCCAACTACTGCCCATAGTTCCCTTCCTCTCGTACTATCAGGTCACCATGTCCTCAATACTTCCTTACAGTCTAAGGTCATGGAAGGTCCACGGTAGAATTACTTCTGCAGTGCTTTGCAGAAACAAGTGACAGCATCAGCAGATTTTCAATCTACTCTCGATGACTTTCTTGCACACCTAATAAACACACTATAGTGACAATTTTTATACCAGGATTCACCATAAGTACTATAGGAGTTTTCTAATAAAGATGACATTTTTAAGAAATATCTCAGGCATTTGCCACTGGTCTAGCTTTTCAAGCCACTGGAGATTGAACTGCTGCTGGGGAAAACTAGCAGTACACGGATGACAGCAGTCATTCAAAAGACTGTATACTGAGCATGACAGAAACATACGCTTCTTTTGGTTCTCCCCCTGTAGTGTTGTGCCAGACTCATCGGTTTTCTTTTGGTAGAGCTCAGATAGGTAATGTGTAACTTCGTGATCACTTTTCTGATCATCTTGATCAAAACATGCCGCATTTATCAGCCTGCAATTGACAAGAAAAAGGTTTCTTTTTACATTAAATATAACCAAAGCTAACTTTTCCACTTTGACAACAACCAAAATCTCTTCTAAACCATTAATATGCTGTTAGAGCGATTGTTCGTGACATGGTGAATGTACCCTTTTTGTGTCAAAGTTCAAGTACTTTTATTTTAATCTGTATGCAAACCAGATGTCCAGTGTACCCAGGGGGCATGGTCACACCTGCCATTGCACCTGTTTTATCCTGTGAAAGGTCCAGACATGTGGTGATCACAGGCAAAAACAGGTTCTCCAGCAGAAGAGGCCATATCCCTGGTGCACAGAAGACCTCATTTAAAAATATGTTTTTTGTGTCAAAGTATTTGCGTTTTGACACAAAAAAAGGCATGTTCAGTAGGCCACCACAACACTGTGCAAGTTTTTTTTTTTTTTTTTTTTTTTTAAATATCCTGGACAACCCCTTTGGGTTCTATTTATGAAAAGAAAATGGGCAGATTTATTAAAATGGTTTCAAAGCAAAACTGTCTCAGTTGCCCATATCAACAAACGACAACACAGCTTTCGCTTTTCAAGGGCAGAATACAAAATTAAAGGTGTGCTGTGATTGGTTGCAATAGGCAACCAAGCCCATTTTGCTTTTAGATTGTTTTAATAAATCTGCCCCATAGTGTCTTTGAGATGACAGCCATCTGCAGAGAAAATGGTCTTCTAGAAGAGAAGTGCTTCAGAAGAGGAAGGTCAGCATACATAACACAGTAACATGCCGAAGTACATATGCCCTGCAGACCCGTTAATAGACAAGTTACATTACACACATCTGATAAGACAACTCACATGCCACACTGTGATTACAGCTATTTAGTGTCAGGCTTGTATTCTTAAAAGAAATACTTATTTCAGCTAACTAGTGGCTACTATCAATGCTTCACCCACATGAGCTCCTCTGAAAATCTTATTAAAATGGGTCCTTTTACACAGCAGATTTCAGCCCAAAACAAGTGCCAATTGACAACATAAGCTGATCTGTGCTCATTTAAAGGGCCTTTTACACTGTTCAATATGAACAGGAAGAGGACAAATAATTGTCGACTGGCTCATTCATATAGCTTCCCTTCTATCCACATCATAATCCATATTTACAAAGAGTGATGTGATCCCAACAATTATTTCTTGCTCAGCATAAAACCTGTGATAGGCTAGCAGACGAAAATCTGCTTGCTGGTTGGCTTAACACAACTTTCGTACTCACAAGGATCAAGAGCACTAAGGGCATGTTCACACAGTTTTTTTGCAGGCTGATTTTGAGGAGGAATCCACCTCAAAATACTCAATCTATTCATTTCAATGGGAGTCAGTAGCAGTTTTTTTCCCTCTAGCTGTTTGTTTTCAGCTAGAGGAAAATAAAAAAGCAACATGACCCATCTTCAGGCGGATTCCGCCTTGAAAAACCCATTGAAGTCAATGGAAGGCGGAAAAAAAAAATGCAACGTGGTTTTTTTCAAGTGGTTTTTGATGCGCTTCTTGCAAAAACCGCAATCATTTTTTTTAAAGGGAAGTTTCCAGGTCCATACAGTTGTGCTGGAGCAAAAAAAGTGGCAAAAACCAAGTATTTTTAAAAACTAAGCAACTTTAAGTCTTAACTCTCCAGAAAGTCAGCAGATTATATACATCATTTAAGAATTGGAAGACAAGGACAAAACACTCATATCCTATAAAAAGCTCTGCGCTATTTAACCAACTTCTAAATATGTCTCCTAGTGCTAAAACTAAAATGACCAAATGGCCAGTCCTTAGTAAGCACATCAGAAGATTCATTGATTCCTAAAGCTGTATTTAATACATGGGCCAATGCTCTTAGATGAAGAAATAAGGCTTGGTCCGGTAGTTTGTTTTGCTTACCTAAATGATTCCATCAGGTTACTGCTGGCTCCAGTAATTCCAGATAATGGGTACCATCGTTCAGTAACAGAGGATCCCCAGTGCCTACTTTGAGACAGTTCTTGTTTAATCCACTCTGGCATTAAGTCTTCTGAAAAAAAAAAAAAAAAAGCGGCAAAAGTATGAATTCATGATGATTAAAAGGTCTTAAGCCTCATGCACACAACCGAGCCTCACCCATGGGGGGGGGGGGGGGGTCGGATGCTACATTATATTGATTAGGGTAAAGGTCCTATCCTACTCTGTGGCTTCAGAACGTAACCCCCCATAGAAATCAACAGTTGAAGGATGGCATTCGCTATGAAATCAGACCCCCCCCCCCCCTCTGTGTGTACACTCGGTTGTGTGCATGTAGCCTTACTAAGGCATTTTAAGAGAGTCTTTTCCCAACCCACGTAAACATACGGCAACTTTATAACATACCAATGACCAACATTTGTAATGCGTTTTTCTCACCGAGATGCAGGGAGCATTGTGGAGTAGGAGAGTTAGTGGCTGCCATAAAGGCACTCATCTCCAACACCTACAAGGGGCACTTGTTTGTACATGGAGTCAATTTAATTATTGTTTATTTTTGGCATGTGGGAGGAAAACAGAACACCCATTCATACAAACGCCATGAAGATGTTGCCTTTGGTCGAATTTGAACCAAGAACCCGATCGCTGCAAGGCAACCGTGCTAACCACTGAGACACCGTGCTACCAATAAAGAATTTAGAAGGGGTGCACAAAATACGGTAGAATTTTTAGTGGGCAAGAAATAACAATGAAGCAGATTTACTACTGTAGTTGCAGCTCAAAATATGTGACAAAACCTGGAGCAATTTGACACATCTGGAGTTAGATTAAAAATTTCTAACTCATTTCAAAAGAGGACATGACTTCATAGTGAGAAAAAGGGGTAGCCTCATGGGGGAAAAAAAGGCATGGCTCAAATGTGTCAACGTGTGCCAAAATTTTAAAACAATGTTCTGGCTCTAAACCAGTCAAATAGGGGGCATAAACTTACAGCAGACAGCCTAAAGATGCACAACATCAGCCACAAACTACCTAGTCACACTGTTTAACTATTAGTATATGTGGGCCAACCCAAACATTAAAAGTCAATGGGCAATTTTTTTTTGTGAATTGGCCACCAGGCTCCTGAGATATCCCTCAGAGTCATGAGAAACATCAGCTTACGATTCCTACATGACTATACATATCAACTAACCAAACCAGGATTTCTGAACATAGAATTATTTAATACACATATTTACCAGGTGATTTAGTGTTTTCCTTGGCACTAAAAACATGACTAAGAACAGCATTCACAATATCAGGGAGATCAGAAGAGGCGGCTTCAACAAGTTCTTCAATAGTTTCGTCCTGGAGTCTGACAAACTCAGTTGCTAGATCACTACAGATCACAGTAAGAACAGCAGCAGTTTCAGATATGGGGGAGATGATGCCTGTTCTGGGCAGCAATTCATCAGCAAGTGATACGTCAGCAACCTGGTAGATTAGGAAGAGTAATTATGAAAACAGATAAAGACAATATTAAACTGTGGTTAATGTTTATGCAAGTTAAAGGGGTATTCTCATCTTGGAACATGCATCTCCTTCGCCCCACCACCAGGCCAGGAGGTAAAGGATCACTAACTGTTCAGACAACTTAGTCTCATTTCATAGAACATGTGTTTCTGGACTAATATGTAATGCACTTTTCCCCAACTACAAGTCCAGTTCTTAACATCACTTAATAGGTGCTGTTCCACTGATTCTGGTGCAATAGGAATTTTTTTCTCGAGCAATCAATGCTGTTCGTTTTGGTGTCTGATATTCTATGTAGCCCAGCAGGTAAGGGATGTGATACACTGGCTGCCTCTCACCGGAGCTCTGAATCACACCCTGGCCTGACACTACAGAGCTTAAAGCCTAACTAAACTTTCGGACAACTTTTGATTTTCTTGCAGTCTTTTATCTAATACATTTTGTAATATACTTTGTTAACATATTTTGTCTCCTTTATGTGAAATTCTGCATATCTTTATTCTTCTCCTTGTTTCTGTATAGCTGTTTCCTCTTCTCACAGAATGTTACTGTGTATGGAGTACATGACAATTTAACATGTAGAGAAAATGAGGGTAGGGGAGGGTCACTTCAAAAAGTAATATCTTGGACATTATAAAACGTACAAACTTGCTTTTGGTGTCATATGAAAAGAGGAGAATTACTTTCATATGACAAAAAGGTTGCAGTGCTTTTTATATTTTTTCCAGATATATCACTGGTTGATAACAGTCAGGATTAGGATATTTATATGCAGCTGCATAACATATATAATATAAATATCCCAATCCTGAGTGCGTTTTAACCACATTTCTACATTTTATAATACCAAAGAAATAACCACTTGAAGCGACCCTCCCCCCACCCTTATTATCCTTGCATTATACACAGGACCCTACACCACAAACAGTAAGAAGGATACAGCTTTCAAAGGAGAAGCAAGGGAAAGAATAATGCATTGCAGAATTTCACAGAAAGGAGCCAACATTTGTTAATAAAGTATTACAAAATTTATTAACACAAATGCTTCCAGAAAATCGAAAGTTGTTTGAAAGTTTAGTTACAAGTTAAGGATTTGCACAACATAATATATAACTTTGTGCAAATAACCAGTTTCGCTGAATAAACCTCACTGATGCTGATAATACATAACCTCAATTATGTCAAAGCCTTGGAAATTCCAAAACAGATGTATGAATGTACCCGTATGCCTATTATACAGAAGTCACTTTAGCTTTCCTAAAAATTAGATGTGTATAAAGCCTGGTATAATAACTGCAGCTGTAAGAGGTGGATGGAGAAATGATGCATGCTACACACAAACAGAGCAAATGTTCAGGGGTGTATCACAGTCTTTGTACTACACATTGTATGGAGCCAAAAGCGGGAAGCGCTGTGCCATGTATACTGGCAAGACGATGCCGCAGCAGCTCATCTCCCAGTGACATCAAGCTGAGCTGCAGTAACTGTGCACAGCCACTATACAGTACATGGCACGGAGCACTCCGCTTCTGGTTACGTGCAGTGTATATTACACAGACCAGATGCACCCAACCATTGATCCGTGGGGGTGCCTTCGGGCAGCACCCCACCAATCAGATAATCCCAGACAATTCCTTTAACGTTTCTTTACTACGGAGCCACTGTGAGGAGGAGTTTGAATGTAGTAGTGGTCAAGCATACTCCATGAAAAATCTACAGGACTGAGAAAACCTAGTACATGGCAATACTGACCATACATTTATGAAAAAATGGATCAGCTACAACTAAAGTAAATTTAATCAAATTAATCAGAACACACTCAGATCATTTGCATTGAACTCTATATTCTTGGATTTGATGCAAACACATTGAGCCATTGTCATAGCATTTGTACAGTTTAACCTGCAAACACAGAGGTGAACATGCAAGTTGTTTAACCCTAAAAAAACATAGCTTGATCTTAAAGTTTTATTTGTTTTTTTTTATGGTGACTGTTAAGGAGTTTTACCAAGCTTACCAAATGCCATTGTGCAGATAATGTTGTGTTCAGGAGCTGTATAAAGTGCAGGCAGGAAGATTCGCAGCTGTTGGGCAGATTATGCAGTAGCCAGCTTTCCAGGGTTAGCTTGCCAACTTGATTTTGGTTCCAGTTTTGCAGGGTGCCTTTTACACGGATGCTCATTACATTTTTAATCCGCTTCTGAGTTGTTGAAATTGGTTCTAAGGTGACTGCACATTCCCATTGTTCTACCACATCTGAAAAATATCAAAAGGCTAATATGTTCATATGCATTCTGTTGTCTGAAACCAACATTTGCCAACTAAATCTAAGAGTAAGCCCCATGCATATACCCCATTAGATCATATGGGTGCGAAAGAGATAGCAGTATAGCATCATCTCTATTAGCAGGGCAGAGAACAGCTGAGGAGGAACTATGTACATATCTGAATGGGTATGGTGTAGTATGTTTCCTGTGCGGAAATGTGATTGTCATTAATGGAAAGATGCCTTTAAGACTGGCATATGAAATGCTAGTTCTTGTAAATTTGTGAGGCTATTCCTTGAGACAACATGACCGCCCATAGAGATATTAGACTATTTATTACCGTTTATATATCACTAATAAATTGGAGCCAAAAGGGACCAAGTATAGTACTTGGGAAGTGGCACTGCTGCTTACACATCAAGTTTGGGTAACAGACCCAGATCAGCTCTATAGTGAGAAAACAGGCAGTATTCCCCCTCTATCTGTCCAAAAACAAAATAATGTGAAGTGCAAATGCTACACCGAAATCAGATGTGCCATAGTTTAAGAGATCTATGTCCTAATGATAGCGGTGTAATTTGGGCTTGGGCTACAGTTCACTTATAACTTAGTGACTCTATACATCCCTTCCCCTCCAATTTTTCTCCAAAACTGCACAAACAATGGCAAATTGTAAAAGTAAAATTTGTGTGCACCAAGAATTTCACTAGTTAACGACAACATTTTGCCATATGACCAGTGGTAAGCCTACCCCAATGTGTTAAAAACAAAACACAAAAACCAACAATGCAACGAGAGTTTATCTAAAAATAAAAATCAGAGAAAAAACAAAAAAAAAAAAAAAACCGTTAGGCCCTCATCATATCTAGTTTGTTGCTTTAGTCGGAGGTATACATTGGGAAAATTCCCTGATGCATACCGTTAAAACAGCATATAATGACGTGTTGGCGATTAGTGTCCATTGTTTAAGAGTATACCCAGAAACATCCCTTTATATAGAAGGTCCCCGCCATATCATTTAGGCACAGCCATGAGTATTCTGCAGCCATGACCTAAGTGCTTCTTCTTGCAGTCCGGGTCATCACCCAGTTTAAGGGCCCAGTAGATGTCCAAAGTACAGCCAATTAATGAAATTCACATGAATACAGACATTGTCATAGTGTTTATATGGACTTTAATGTCCATATAAATATCCAGCCAGCTTCTTAGACTATGTTCACATGGAGTGATGAAGACTTGAACACAGAAAGCATGTCTAAATCGAGGTGGAAAACTCTAGAAATCTGCCTCCTCAATGACATTCCTGTTCTTGGTGGTAAGAAAGCTGAATTTTTCATCAATATTTCTGATATATTACTGCCATGTGAAAATACCCCAAAGTGTATAATATTCTGTCCATCCTGCCGCCTATACATTGTGTCTCTCTTACCAGGCATCATGAAGATCACCAATCCATGCTGCTGTGGAAACCAAGATGCGTACTCCTGCTCACTGCTGAGAAGTGAACACAGCACAGAGTCAAAGGGAATATTCAGAGCCGCTCTGGAGAGGAGAGGTTGGCCTGCTGTTTGTAGGCAGGAAGACTCCAGTAAACACTCAGATGGTATTATTCTGCCACCCATGTGCTGCATTAGTTCAACCATTGTCCAGTATCCAAAATGATCACAAGTTTGCCACACCTAGAGACAAAAGTAACACTTAACTTCAATTGAACTGCGAACATTTTGGAGATTAATCTTTATATCTGCTGAGCAATTGATATTTGCCAGCAGTCTATCTTGCACAATATTATATTCTATAGAGTAGATTTTACTGTCATATCAGATATGCTTTTAGCAAGGGATTATTCACATCAACCTCCCATAACCTATGAATCAGTCTATGGAGTGACGTCTGCACCAATCATACCCACCATTACCCAGCAATACATATGAGGAGATTCTGAGCAGGCCAGTCCCTGGTCATGCTGAGAAAGCTGCAAAACCAGTCACTAAGGTCATGTGTAGACATCTTTCAAACATGTGGTACCATGTTTGTTTGTTTTGTTTTCTTACCCCATAGCCAATGGAATCACTATTGCAACTATGAACATAACCTCAAGTCAAAGAGATTAGAAATATGTGAGCTAAACGCTCCTGTGGCTGACAGCTATTACTAGCCACCCCATACACATGCATGCTTGGCCAAGCTGCTGCTTCTTGTGGCAGCTTATTGCTTGTGAGAACAAATGATCGGGTATGCTGAAATCCAACATTTCCAAACAAAAAGCAGTAAGCTCAAGTAAAGCTGGTCAAAAACACCTCAGGAGGCAGCATGGGATAAGCATGTATGAAATAGCCCATAATATGGTGCACAAAAGATAGGGCAGAGCGATTATGACCTAAACCAATAATCGTGATGAATCGGGCATTTTAACTGGATTACGAATAATGGAAGTTATTTAGGTCACACCCCTTTTATAGTATGTGTTGGGCGACCTCATATCAGACCGAACACAGGCGAATTGGAACTGCTATTATACTCTGGAGGAGCCCAGGGGAGGTGATTAACTCTTTTTTTTTATGTTTCCTCACCTCTCCTGGGCTCCGGTGCAACTCCTTGCTGTCTTCAGCTCTTCAGACTGACGTCAGACCGCAGAGGCTTATTCCTGATGTCCATCAGAGGAACTGAAGACAGCAAGGAGTTGTGCTAGAGCCCAGGAGAGGTTAGTAAACTTTTTTTTCTTTTTGTATGTTTGCTCATCTCCCCTGGGCCTCTGCTTATTATTATCTGGGGTCCGAAGAAACTCCAGAGTATAATAGCAGTTTCGGTTCCTCTGTGTTCAGTCAGAACGAAACTGCAGGAAAAAAAAACTCGCAAATATTGCAATAACCAAACCAAAATAACGAACATGATTTTGTTCTCCTGGTTGATCAGTTTTTGGTTATTTTTTGATTAATTACCCAGCCCTAACAAAATGTAAC
Organism: Leptodactylus fallax; assembly: GCA_947044405.1. Taxonomy (NCBI): domain Eukaryota; kingdom Metazoa; phylum Chordata; class Amphibia; order Anura; family Leptodactylidae; genus Leptodactylus; species Leptodactylus fallax. The sequence continues at coordinate 879,133 of CAMRHE010000122.1, read as the reverse complement.
TAAGCACTCTTATTGCAGACCACCCCATACCATTTCATAGATGGAGTTTTTCTTCTATGACCAGTAATAAACCATCCCTGTCTTCCCTATGCGATGTCCAACTATAGTAACATCCATTATCCCAATCCTACAGCTGCACAATTTTATGCAGTAGTCTAACAGGTACGTCTTTGTAGTGTTATAAGCAATCTGCCCAGATGTACATATAGTCAATGCGCGGTCCGGAACTAGTTAAAATTGCCAAGCAGGTGCCAAGTTTGTGATCAGTAATATTATAATATTGCTTAGAATATTATTTGTGATTACATACTCAGGACCTGCTTGACGAAGTGCTTTACCATTTGCCTTGACAAAAAAAAATTCTACTTCTGTTTTATTATTATTTTTGGGGGACATTGTAAAAGCCATGCTGGGATTAAAATAATAGATAAGGGACTTTACTTTTATTATGAAAATTAATTGGCAGGAAAATAGAAAACAAGGTATGGGCCCTTCCATATCCCTATCAGCAGGCGATTGTGGAAGAACCCTTAATAAAAAAAAAAATAAGAATGCTTACCTGATTCTAAATAACATTAGACTCCTAACATTGAAATGGTAAGTTGAAATGTTATAGATAATATCGCCTAAATCCTGAAAGAATCTACAATGTGTGAACAGACTCTTGAAATCTTCTCTTTTAAGACATTTATAGCATGGAAGGCTTTTTTTCACATTGCGCCAACTCCTAATGAGCTGTGACTGAGTCGAACAATGCTCGACTTTCTTGTGACTCAAAATTGCGACAAAGGTGTAGGCGTTGCAGGGCAACCTGGCAATCTTTGGTCATGTCAAAGGAGTTATGGCTGATATCACTATGTAACCATAACCTTAACCTATGCCCTAACAGCTGCATTCACAGCGACTCATGTCAGTTAAAAATATACATATATATATGGTACACTTTTTTACTTGATGCCTTTGTATGGAATAGCGCAGTCTGTTGTGCTATAGACCTCATACCAGCCTGATCAGCTGTTCTCCTTACAGTGTATGGAGCTGAAAGCAGACCGTTCTGTGGGATGTGAAATTGCAGTGATAAGGTATTGCAGTGCAGCTCCTATTCATCTGAATGGAAACTTGGTTGTAATAGCTGATCATTACAGGGAATGTGTGTCGCACCCCAGGCAATCTTAAAGGGAATCTGTTGGCAGATATGTGCAGTGCAATCTGCATGGAGCATGTTAGAGCAGAAGGAACTGAGCAGATTTATATGTAGGTCTGTGAAAAAAGATTCAGTATAACTTGTCATTTACTCAGTGAAATCTCCATTCTGTTATAAAGTCAAGATGGCAGTTCTATCAGTGACTGACAGCCGACACTCCATGACTGTGCATACAGAGATAGCTGTCAGTCACTGAAAGGACCGGTCCTTGACTTCATAACATAGAAAGAACAGAGATATCAATGGATAAATGTATAATGGATAAAAGTTTTACTGAGTCTTTTCCCACAAACCTATACATCAATCTGCTCAGCTCATTCTGCTCTATAACATACATTTCCCTGGTGTCAGGTTCCTTTTAAATGAATGACATAACCTAAGGACAGGTCTTGGATAGCCCATTCAAAGAAAGAGGCACCCCAGTAGTTACTGACAGATGCCAAAAGAACACTCTTAAGGGTCACTTCAGATCACATTTTTGGCATCCATTTAGCTTGTCAGTTTAGGTAATCTATTCTAAAACAGGTTTAATGTAAAAGAAAAAATACATAGAAAAGCTATGTAACTTTTTTTTTTTTTTTTTTTTACCCTGCACAGGAACTCTTCGGTTGGTACCCATCCTTAACGAATTTTATACAGATGCTAAAAACATGATCTGAAAGTATTGTTAGATTGCATAAAAGCACTTCTACAGAACAGAGCTGTCACCCTCAGGATCCATGCACACAAACATGTGCTTTGTCAGTGTGATACCTGTGTTTTTAATGGCTGGGCACACTCACCCATTATATTCTTATGGCCCCACACATGACTATTACACCAGGTCCTATTCCTGTCCTGTCCATTTTGTGGCCTGGCTCATTAATGAAATCTAAGAATCTGTGGAAGCCACAGATGGCACAAAGATATCATCCATGTGCCTTCAGTGCGGTTTTCTCACAGACCTGCAGATGCACATGATTGTGTACATGTAGCCCTTAGAGCCAGGTAAAGCTACACAGTGCAAGTCATGTAGTACAAACACAGTGCCAGTCATCATCTGTGCCTAGTCATCTAGTACACTACATATACAAGCATGGTAAAATTACATGGCACCAGTACAGATACGTCAACATTACATGGTACCAGTCATCACCTGCGCCAAGTAATCTAGTACTAGAATGGTAGCATTACACAGTGCCAGTCATCTAGTATACCACATATACAACCATGGTAAAATTACATGGCGCCAGTCATCTAGTATAGATATGGCAACATTACATGGTGCCAGGCATCACTTGCGCCAAGTAATCTAGTACTAGAATGGTAGCATTACACAGTGACAGTCATCTAGCATATATATGATAACACTGTCTGATGCCAGTCATCTAGTGCACGTATGGTAACATCACACCCTACCAGTCATCATCTGCGCCCAATCATCTAGTACACATATGGTAACATTACAGGGTGCCAATCATCTAAAACATATATGGTAATACTGCATGCTTCCGGTCATCACCTGCGCCCAGTCCGACGTGTCCAGCCAGTACAGGGTGACCCTCTTGTTGCTGACCATGTTGTGAAGCCCCCTGGACAGCAGCTTGTCCATCACTTGCTGGAGCCCAGCATCAGCACCAGGCCCGGTGAAGTCTCCAAGCTGTGCCCGGGAGTGTGGGCAAGGAGACAGGATGAACACAGCGTTCCTGCAGCCAGGGCTGGTCATCTCTGAGGGAGAGTCCGCATTTATGGGCTCCTCTGCGGCAGTCAGCCGTCCTCCCCGGCGGCCCCTCAGCACAGCCGGCTTGGTTGGAGACGTAATGTCCGGCCGGTCCCACTGGAAGTCTGACAGGGTCTCCATGAGGGCAGTGTGTGTGAGGGCGGCCGGAGAGCTTTGGGTACTGGAGCTCCGGCTACTCTGTGCCCGCTCCCAGCAGGCCTCCAGCTCCTCCTCAAACTCATCCCAGCTGCGCGGGCCCAGTCCCCGGAGGTCGGAGCGTCGCGGCGGTCTACAGCGCCCCCCTAGAGAGTTTAAAAAGCGGTAACTCCAGCGGACCTGGCCCAGGCCTACACGGCACGTCAAGAAGTTGAGAAGCCGTAGCGACAGCAATTTGATCCGGTCTTTCAGTGCCAAATCTGCTGCATCTACCAGTAATACCACATTGTGAGACGACGCCATATCTGACCCGCAGCGCCCCTCCTCGCACCGGGTCAGACAGGATCAGGCTGCCTCAGCCGCCGTCTCCGCCATTTTCCTCTAGCTCAGTCACAGTGATCAAACCGGCCGCGCGTTGAGCTGACGTAAGCGCTGATTGGCTGAGAGCATGTTATGGTCGCACCTAATTGGTCAATCTAGACGTGAAGTTAAAACGCGAGAACAAGAAATAAGACACATGACTGAAGTGTCTCCTGGACTGTGCTGATTGGTCGGAATGTGTGACACTCGGCGCCCAGCTGCTCTGTGATTGGCTGTTGCTGATATTTAAAGGGTTCTACTGTTCCGTATCGGACTTGGAAGGGGCGGTGCTGGTTTTCTGAGGCAGTTGGTGTGTGGGGCGGGGGTGATGCATGGACTTGAGCAAGAACCACTCATCAAAAATTCCGGGGCAAATAAAGCTATTCCACTGTTCACGTACGACTGTGTCCATATGGGTAGCCTGTGTAGCCCTATTTGTGTGTGTGTGTGTGGGGAGGGTATGAGTATTATCCCTCCCGCAACAGACTCTGGCGCTGACCTGTGTGTATAATGGAACCTGAAGCCTTCGCTGAAGGGAAGAGTGGGAACATATATGAAATATATCAGTGCCTCCACCCAGGATAGAGCCTCTGTATTACAGGGAGGATCTCTTCCTGGGACTTACCCATGAAGTACAGTTAGTAGCCTTAACAAGGATCACTGTACTAATCTCACAGTCTGAAGAATACATACAGATACCACATAAGGTTATAACAGTAGCTTTATAAGAATCAAAAGGGTAATAGTACATACATACAATATACTCAGAACACAGCAATACTACAACAACCAGCAAGTCCTCAACAGTCTTAGGTTATATACCTGGGTATATAGATATATAGCAAGAGTCCAGTGCACAATACCTCCAGGCAACAGAAGAGATGCAGGGGCCCCTGTGGATGACTGTGGATCCTCGGATTCTTCCAGGAGATGACATACAGCTGATCAGGAGATGATGATGATGATGAGATTCTTCACAGGCAGCAAACAGGGCGACGGTGACGGCAGTAGATGCAGGCCTGACTACCCTAACACTGAGTCCTTAACCTGCCAGCTAAACTACTAGTACAACCGGGCCTCTAACTAGCTAGTTGGTCGTCGGAAGCCTAACCTATCACTGCCCTGAACTATATATATATATGGATCCCTAACTACAGTTACTAGCTAGGTCCTGTGAGTATATAGGGGGTAACACATACCTAACTATATACTCTGAAGTAAAGAGGAACACGTGGCTCTGAAATAAGGTCACTAGCTGGTCTTAAGGATATAGATTCTTAAATATCTATTTATCTACTCCTTAGAATTACACCTACCACCTGCCTTAGACTCCCCCAGACATAACATGTCTGTCTCACAGCAGCTCTACCTCACATCTCTCCCCCCAGCAGCTCTGCCTCACATGTCTGACTCACTGTATTTATAAACAAACCCTGCACTGAATGCCTGGGGTCTCTGAAGCCAAACTGCAGGGGCAAAGAAGCTAGATACATTATATACTAGTAGAAATGGCAGTTCCCTACACTCTCCCTCTGGTGAAATCTTTACGTCACGTCAAAGATATACAAAGTCATAGTATACAGTCGACATTACCAATGACAATATCAATATGGTTGCTTTTGCATTTACAGAGTCACAACAGGTTAATAGTTATACATGCCAACAGGAGCGAAAATTGGTAACATATTGACCAAAGTGGACACTGCACCCACCCAAGCATGATATAAATGAGGCTGAGTAGTAAATCTGGGGTCCCCCAAACTATCATATGTCAGTATAGGTGGAGGGTGTCTAATTCTCTCTCCTCTCCGTACCTCTCTCTGAGGTAAACTAGCATGTCCAGGCCCTAAACTAGGGTTGTCTGCCATGGGAGGGGATGGTGCTGGTGGCGTAGGAGAGCTAGATCCCTGCTCATCTGTAGACACAGATCTAGGTACGAATTCTGGAGTTTGAGGGTTCATAGATCTCCCTGAAGGAGAAGATACTGGTGATCTAGGAACTTCAGGAGCCACAGTCCAATCACTCTCAGGAGTTTCAGGAAGGTCAGGTGGAATATCGGCTAAGGGCTGTGGAGAATCGCAGGCCGAGCCATCATTGGAGATATCCATACCATCAATCTGAGGTACAGGCAACAAATGATTTCTATGCCAAGTCTTGATCCTCCCATCCCGTCCTTTTATCTTGTAGACTGGTATTCCAGGCAACCGATCTACCACTGTAAAGAGTTCACTCCGCCATCGATCAGCCAGCTTATGTTTTGCAGATGCTCCCAAATTCCGTAGCAGAACATGGTCACCAGGGTTTAATTCTCGGTATCTTACTCGAAGATCAAATCTCCTTTTATTTCCTTCATTCACTTTGGCCGCATTTTCCTCAGCCAGCTGATAAGCACTCTTAAGCGTTTCTTTCAAACGTGCCACGTATCGGTAATGATCTCGATGACTGATACCATCGGTAGAGACTCCCAACAAGATGTCAATAGTTAGCCTAGGCTCTCTTCCAAACATCAGAAAGTATGGTGAATATCCTGTGCTCTCGTGCTTTGTACTATTATAGGCATGCACCATAGCCTCCACTTTTCGACTCCAGCATCGCTTATCCTCAATTCGTAAGGTACCAAGCATATCAAGTAAAGTCCTATTAAATCTTTCAGGAAGGGCATCTCCCTCTGGATGGTAAGGCGTCGTCCGACTTTTGCGGATGTTCAACAACTGAAGTAACTCTTTGATCAGGTTACTCTCAAAATCCCGGCCTTGATCAGAATGCAACCGGTGTGGTAAGCCATAATGGATAAAATACTTTTCCCAAAGCACTCTTGCAACAGTGACTGCTTTTTGATCCTTAGTCGGAAAGGCTTGAGCATATCGTGTGAAGTGGTCAGTCACCACCAATGCATTTCCAAATCCTCTGGAGTCGGTCAATACAAAGGAAATCTATGCAGACAAGATCCATGGGGCCCAAACTCTTCAAGTGTCCCATGAAGGCCGCTCGACCCGGGACAGTCTTCCTCTGCAAACATCTGCGACAGCACCTACACAGACGAGTCACGGTATCTCTCATTTTGGGCCAGTAGAATCGGTCTTGTATTAGGCCATAAGTCTTCTCAGGTCCCAAATGACCATGATAATCATGCAGACTTCGGAAAATCATCTTCTGAAAGCAGCTTGGAATAACTAGTTGGTGCCTTCCAGGGTGATCATGATACAGCACCACACGATAAAGTAGGCCGTTGTCTATTTCAAACTTCTCCCAATCTCGTAGAAGACTGCATTCAGAGGGTAGGGATGTCTTTAACATTTCTCTGTCTTGAGAATTCACTGCTTGATAAAGAGGTCCAATTAAAGGATCAGTCTTTTGACTCCAGATCATTCGCTTTGAAGATATAGAGCAACTCTCAAAGGATCCTAAAGCAGCAGGGTATGCAAACATGTCTGGTACAGCTTCGGGTCCCCCCCCCAAAGAGTCAATAAGCCGAGTTTCAGAAAAGGCTACTCGGTCTTCAACTACAGCAGCCATGGCACACAAAGCTCCTACTCCAGGACTTGGCACTTCTTCCCATTCATCCACTACTTCCGGACTAGGTAATCCAGGCCGTCTTGATAGAGCATCTGCCCCAATGTTCTTAGGCCCCGATTTATACTTGAGTGTGAATTGGTAGTTGGATAAAGCCGCCAACCAGCGATGTCCTGTAGCATCGAGTTTAGCGGTTGACAAAACGTATGTCAGTGGATTGTTGTCTGTTCTTACTTCAAACGTGGCTCCGTATAAATAGTCATGTAATTTATCAACAATGGCCCACTTGAGCGCCAAAAACTCCAATTTATGTACTGGATAATTTTTCTCGCTGGGAGAAAGACTTCGACTTATGAAAGCTATGGGCCGTAACCCAGCCAGGTATTCTTGGTGCAGCACGCCACCTAATCCTTCAAAGCTGGCATCTACATGTAGCACATATGGCTTCTGTGCATCAGCATAAGCCAGAACGGGAGCTTCTGTCAATTTCTTCTTCAACAACTTAAATGCTTCTTCACAATCCGCAGTCCACCTATCGCCAAAAAGGCTTTTGGAAGACACTTTCTTCTTTCCCGGATCTCCTGCATCACTCTTCAACAGGTCGAGGAGGGCTCGAGCAATTTTTGAATATCCTTCCACAAATCGTCGATAGAATCCACAAAACCCCAAGAAAGATTGCAACTCCGTAATATTTTGCGGTCGGGGCCAATTCACCACAGCTTCAATCTTACCAGGATCGGTAGCAACTCCTTCAGCAGAAACAATATGACCTACATAAGTGACCGAAGATCTACAAAATTTGCATTTGTCAGCCGACAACTTCAGCCCCTCTTCTTTTAAGCGTTGGAGTACTCTCATGAGTTCTTCATGTTCTTCCAGCGTCTTTCCAAACACAATAATGTCGTCAAGATATACAAGGCATTCCCGGGGCACTAAATCACCTAACACTCTGTCCATCAACCTTTGGAATGTTGCTGGCGCACCTTTTGTACCTTGCGGCATGCGAGTGAACTGAAAGAAACCCAAGGGGCATATGAAGGCTGTCTTTTCCTGATCCTCAGGTGCCATTGGGACTTGATAGTATCCCGATCTTAGGTCCAGCACTGTGAACCAACAGTTTCCATTCAGAGCTTCTTCAATTCTCGGCAGTGTATACTGATCAGGTAAGGTTCTCCGGTTCAGAGTTCTGTAATCCACACATAGGCGAATTGCTCCAGATTTTTTTCTTACCACCACAATAGGTGAGGCATAGGGGCTCTTACTGTCCACAATGATCCCCTGACCTTTCATTTGCTGTAAAGTCTGTCTTAACTCATCAACATCCTTTGGAGCAACTCTCTGTCGTCGCTCCCGGAAGGGAGTAGAATCGGTCAATCAGAAAGTGTGTTGAGCACTTTTAGCACAACCTACATCCATATCGTCCATGGAGAACACTTCCGATAATTCAGACAACTTCTGTGTCAGTCGCTGATTCCAGGCCTCTGGTAAATGTGGATCACTCAAGTCAAGATTGAGATTAGGGATTGCATCTCGGATTTGAATCCTGCACACTTCAGCGTATGGATTTACTCCAAGCACAGGGTAGCAGTGGGCCACATTCTGGTATGGTCCAATTACGATCGGATGCGGTGAACAGTTCCTCACTGTCACACAGGTAGATAACTCCACTTTATTTCTCCAGTCCTTTCTCTCTGGGATCACCATCCAGCCATTCTGGTTAATCATTTCTTCAGGGGTTTCCATAAGGACATAACTCCCCCCTTCAAGCAAATCGGGAGCAATGCTGGAGGCTACTCTCAGAACTCTCTCCCCGCCGGCAGGAACTTCCACGGTTCTTTCACCGATATGATATACCATTCCATGTCGATAGCCAGTAGACAGGGCATCACAGAGTTCTCTAAGATCAGAAGATATATTCACCGGCTGAGCTGCAGGGTTCCAATCTCTTCCAAGAAACTTCTGAAAAGCATAATGCACTGCGGGACAATTAGTGCCAAGTATCACAGGAGCTGCACAAGAATCCCCTGTATCAGGACAGACAAGAGCCGTAATCTTCATGGGAGCGACACTCTGATCTTCTAATTCAGGGACAGCTATAACTACTTGTAGGCTGCCATCTACAGGATATGATCCTGAATTAAGCCCCCACAATTTCATTTGTCCCGTAGACTGAAGAGGTATATCCCTCAGATACTTTTGGTAGAACGAGCGATAAATCAGGGTCACTTGAGATCCTGTATCAAACAGGGCAGGAGCGGCATGACCATTGACAGTGACGTTGACAACGGACCTGGAGCCCGCGATAGCGCCTCTGGTCTTTACTCGGCCCGCCTTCCTTCGGTGTCTTTGATTCTGAATAGAGAAGACAGCACTGTGTCCCAATCCCTCACTGTCCTCCGTACACTGTCTGGCAGTATGGCCCGTCTGACCACATTTATAACAGGTTCTAGCATCCTTCCTCCATTGAGTGGCAGTGGGTGGGGTGGCGGACTGTCTAGATTCTGACCGCTCCGCTGGTTTGTTCTTGTTTGAACTAGGAAGAACATCTTCTTTAGAAATGCTTTTTCACTTTCTTAGGGGTACTAAAACTAATGTCAGCTTCTTGTTTCTTCACTAACTTCATTAAGTCAGGAAATGGAAGAACTTTGTCAGATAGTAAGACCTTGAGTACTTGAGCAAGAGGATGATGAGGTTGTAACCCTCTCACCAACTGACTGGTTCTCATAGCGTCTACCTCTGAAGTAGATATAGCTGCGTGGTACACCAGACGTGAAAGAAGTAGCTGTAAACGGTTAATAAAAGTAGAGACATTTTCCCCTTCTTTTTGACGAACCATTCGGTAATCAGCAACCATCTGAGCAAGGTCATAGTATGGCTCAAAGTGATCAGACAGTACTTGTATATAGTCCAATGCACTCACTCCTTCATGAGAGTCTCTGTACAAGCGGATCAATTCTGCAGCAGGAGACCGTAAACTTTCACTGATACGCTGCCGCTTGCCTTCTTCAGAGCAAGACCATTCCTTCAGGCATTGGAGAGTATGTTCTTTCCATATCTCAAAGTTTTCCTCCCCTTGTGGTACTGGGACATTACCAGAGAATACCTTTAGTTTCTTGTAGTGAGTGGCCTGCAGGCCCTGAGCTAACATTTCAGTCAGCCTGGCTAAAGTGCTAATAGCACTGTCACTAGAGGAACTGCTAGCGACGGCCATACTGGGGGGGGGTAACTGGCTGAGCTGGGTTCTTCCTTTACCTGAACCAGTGGAGGAACAGGAGGTCGGTAATCCCATGTAGTAGCTAGTGGGAGGTTCCCCTCTGAGCTATATCGCTTCTCCATATCAATGACTATTCCCACTTCTAAATCTCAGCAGTGCCTCCAAATGTAGCCCTATTTGGGGGGGGGGTATGAGTATTATCCCTCCCGCAACAGACTCTGGCACTGACCTGTGTGTATAATGGGACCTGAGGCCTTCGCTGAAGGGAAGAGTGGGAACATATATGAAATATATCAGTGCCTCCACCCAGGATAGAGCCTCTGTATTGCAGGGAGGATCTCTTCCTGGGACTTACCCATGAAGTACAGTCATGGCCAAAAGTTTTGAGAATGATACAAATATTAATTTTTACAAAGTCTACTGCTTCAGTTTTTCTAATGGCAATTTGCATATACTCCAGAATGTTATAAAGAGTGATCAGCTTAACAGCAATTACTTGCAAAGTCAATATTTGCCTAGAAAATGAACTTTATCCCCCAAAACACATTTCAACATCATTGCAGCCCTGCCTTAAAAGGACCACCTAACATCGTTTCAGTGATTGCTCCATTAACACAGGTGTGGGTGTTGATGAGGACAGGGCTGGAGATCAATCTGTCATGATTAAGTAAGAATGACACCACTGGACACTTTAAAAGGAGGCTGGTGCTTGCCATCATTGTTTCTCTTCTGTTAACCATGGTTATCTCTAAAGAAACACGTGCAGTCATCATTGCACTGCACAAAAATGGCCTAACTGGAAAGAGTATTGCAGCTAGAAAGATTGCACCTCAGTCAACAATCTATCGCATCATCAAGAACTTCAAGGAGAGAGGTTCCATTGGTGCCAAAAAGGCTCCAGGGCGCCCAAGAAAGACCAGCAAGTGGCAGGACCGTCTCTTAAAAGTGTTTCAGCTGCGGGATCGGGCTACCAGCAGTGCAGAGCTTGCTGAGGAATGGCAGCAGGCAGGTGTGAGTGCATCTGCACGCACTGTGAGGCGGAGACTCTTGGAGCAAGGCCTGGTCTCAAGGAGGGCAGCAAAGAAGCCACTTCTCTCCAGAAAAAACATCAGGGACAGACTGATATTCTGCAAAAGGTACAGGGAGTGGACTGCTGAGGACTGGGGTAAAGTCATTTTCTCTGATGAATCCCCTTTTTGATTGTTTGGAACATCTGGAAAACAGCTTATTCGGAGAAGAAGAGGTGAGCACTACCACCAGTCTTGTCTCATGCCAACTGTAAAGCATCCTGAAACCATTCATGTGTGGGGTTGCTTCTCAGCCAAGGGAATCGGCTCTCTCACAGTCTTGCCTAAAAACACAGCCATGAATAAAGAATGGTACCAGAATGTCCTCCAAGTGCAACTTCTCCCAACCGTCCAAGAGCAGTTTGGCGCTCAACAATGCCTTTTCCAGCATGATGGAGCACCTTGCCATAAAGCAAAGGTGATAACTAAATGGCTCAGGGAACAAAACATAGAGATTTTGGGTCCATGGCCTGGAAACTCCCCAGATCTTAATCCCATTGAGAACTTGTGGTCAATCATCAAGAGACGGGTGGACAAACAAAAACCAACAAATTCAGACAAAATTAAAGCATTGATTCTGCAAGAATAGACTGCTATCAGTCAGGATTTGGTCCAGAAGTTGATTGAGAGCATGCCAGGGAGAATTGCAGAGGTCCTGAAGAAGAAGGGTCAACACTGCAAATATTAACTTGCTGCATTAACTCATTCTAACTGTCAATATAAGCTTCTGTTACTCATAATATGAATGCAATTATATTTCTGTATGTGATAAAAACATCTGACAAACACACATAAAAACCAGAGGGCAGCAGATCATGTGAAAATATAATATTTGTGTCATTCTCAAAACTTTTGGCCATGACTGTACAGTTAGTAGCCTTAACAAGGATCACTGTACTAATCTCACAGTCTGAAGAATACATACAGATACCACATAAGGTTATAACAGTAGCTTTATAAGAATCAAAAGGGTAATAGTACATACATACAATATACTCAGAACACAGCAGTACTACAACAACCAGCAAGTCCACAACAGTCTTAGGTTATATACCCGGGTATATATATATATATAGATATATAGCAAGAGTCCAGTGCACAATACCTCCAGGCAACAGAAGAGAAGCAGGGGCCCCTGTGGATGACTGTGGATCCTCGGATTCTTCCAGGAGATGACAGATAGCCGATCAGGAGATGATGATGATGGTGAGATTCTTCACAGGCAGCAAACAGGGCGACGGTGACGGCAGTAGATGCAGGCCTGACTACCCTAACACTGAGTCCTTAACCTGCCAGCTAAACTACTAGTGCAACCGGGCCTCTAACTAGCTAGTTGGCCGTCGGAAGCCTAACCTATCACTGCCCTGAACTATATATATATATATGGATCCCTAACTACAGTTACTAGCTAGGTCCTGTGAGTATACAGGGGGTAACACATACCTAACTATATACTCTGAAGTAAAGAGGAACACGTGGCTCTGAAATAAGGTCACTAGCTGGTCTTAAGGATATAGATTCTTAAATATCTATTTATCTACTCCTTAGAATTACACCTACCACCTGCCTTAGACTCCCCCAGACATAACATGTCTGTCTCACAGCAGCTCTACCTCACATCTCTCCCCCCAGCAGCTCTGCCTCACATGTGTCTGACTCACTGTATTTATAAACAAACCCTGCACTGAATGCCTGGGGTCTCTGAAGCCAAACTGCAGGGGCAAAGAAGCTAGATACATTATATACTAGTAGAAATGGCAGTTCCCTACACCTGTAAAGTACTTTAGGCTAAGGACACACTTTTTGGTAAAAGCTGAGTTTGTTTTTTTTCTTTTCATCCAAAGGCAGAAGTGGCTTTTGTAAAGAATGGAATCTGCAAGTGTATTGCAGTCTATGGGAGATTCTGTATCCCAGTGACAGGCCTGGGAGCCTTCATTAGGCTCCAGGCTGTCACCGGAACAGGTCGACTCCCGCGATCTCGCCGCGCGGGGAGTCGACCTGCAACTTAACAGGTATGGGGCCGGTGGGGACCGGGGGCAGTTTTTACAGCCCACGGAGGCCCGGTTGCTATGGTGACCGCTCTGCAGCAGAGCGGCCGCCATCATTGTAACAGACCCGGCATCCGCGTAACGGCACGGCGGATACCGGGAGCTACACAGCGCGGGGCACCCTTTCAGGGCTGGACCCGCAGCATCGCTCCACTGGTCTGAAAGTACGCACAGGCATTCAGTTTGGAACGCACATCCATAACGACGTGCGTTCCAGCTGAATAGCGCGACTTCTCAGCGGCTAAAGCCATCGGAAATATGTATTTTCCGATGGCTTTAGGCGACCCCTGTGTTTTGGTCATTCGACCCCCGCCGGGGTCGCGACCCACAGGTTGAGAACCGCTGCTTTAGAGACAAAGTTTGAGACTTTTGTGCAGGCCGCAGATATGCCTGTAAAGGGACGCATGTTTGACATGCCTGATGAAGATGACTTTTCCTGTATCCACAGTATAGGGAAGAAGTGTCCAATTTCTGGGATAGGGACCTGATCATGAGAAAGTGGGTACCTTGTACTTCCAGTAGACTGGGGCAAGAAAAGGTGACTTGCCTAATTGCATATCAATCTGTGCATTTTCATATATAGGCATGAAAAATTACAATGCAGCTGTAAAATGTATTAGATAAAAACAAGTCAAAATGCAAAACATGTTAAACTTTAACATCAGTGGTACACATCCACTAAGTAACTTGACTCATACTATGGGTGCTATTACACAGCAGTTTTGGTTTTTTTTTATACTCGTGTTAACGCATGCGGTTTACATTATTGATCCTTATTATGCCGGCTATATAGCTTAGAGTTCAGATGGCTACCGTGTGGCCATCTGATCAGGGATGAGAGGTGTGATGTGCCAAGAAATCAAAAGGCTTTACCTTTATTAACCCCTTAGTGACATGTGCTATACTGTTACAGCTCATGCTGGGTCTTTTAAATATGGTGCCAGCTCAGGAATTAAGTGGGCACCATAAGTGAGAGGTTTCTGCTGTATTACATAGCAGGGACTCGACAGCAGTGCCCATGATTAGAGGTGACTCTCTTGCAGTGCAATTGAGGGGGGAGACATCCTGTTACCACTGCAGCCTTCTTAAGGATTTCAGACCTGCTATAGTAATGTAGCAGTCTTCAGTAGTTTGTAATACTGTAGTATTGCAGTCTATGCACAAGCCATCTACAATTTTAAAAACCCTAAAAGTTCAAATCACTCCCTTTTTTCCATAGATCGCATATACACACGTGGACAAAATTGTTGATACCCCTCGTTTAATGAAAGAAAAACCCACAATGGTCACAGAAATAACTTGAATCTGACAAAAGTAATAATATATAAAAAATTCTATGAAAATGAACAAATGAAAGTCAGACATTGCTTTTCAACCGTGCTTCAACAGAATTTTTTAAAAAAGAAAACTCATGAAACAGGCCTGGACAGAACTGATGGTAACCTTAACTTAATATTTTTTGCACAACCTTTCGAGGCAATCACTGCAATCAAATGATTCCTGTAACTGTCAATGAGACTTCTGCACCTCTCAACAGGTATTTTGGCCCACACCTCATGAGCAAACTGCTCCAGTTGTCTCAGGTTTGAAGGGTGCCATTTCCAGACGGCATGTTTCAGCTCCTTTCAAAGATTCTCAATAGGATTTAGGTCAGGGCTCATAGAAGGCCACTTTAGAATAGTCCAATGTTTTCCTCTTAGCCATTCTTGGGTGTTTTTAGCTGTGTGTTTTGGGTCATTATCCTGTTGCAAGACCCATGACCTGTGACTGAGACCAAGCTTTCTGACACGGGCAGCACATTTCTCTCTAGAATCCCTTGATAGTCTTGAGATTTCATTGTACCCTGCACAGATTCAAGACACCCTGTGCCAGATGCAGCAAAGCAGCCCCATAACATAACAGAGCCTGTTTCACAGTAGGGACAGTGTTCTTTTCAAGTTATGCTTCATTTTTCTGTCTGTGAACACAGAGCTGATGTGCTTGCCAAAAATTTTGATTTTTGTCTCATCTGTCCATAGGACATTCTCCCAGAAGCTTTGTGGCTTGTCAACATGTAGTTTGGCAAATTCCAGTCTGGAATTTTTAAGTTATTTCTGTGATCATTGTGGGTTTTTCTTTCATTAAACGAGGGGTATCAACAATTTTGTCCACGTGTGTATATACTGGCTTCCCAGTACATTGTACAGAATATTGAAGGATGCCATTGTGAAATACAATTTGCCCCACAGAGAAATAAGGGCTCATCTGACCATGTGAATGGGGAAAAAAATATGGCTTTTGGAAGGTGGGGAGTAAACAAAAACACAAAAATGGAAAATTGCCTTGTTAAAGGGGTTAAAGAAGGGTTTGGGAAGTAGAGAGGAAAATAAGTGTGTTTTGCCACTAGAGAAAGGGATCTTTAGCACATGAACATATTTTCTACCCTAGTGTCCAAAAATGATTCACACGCCGGTAATATTGTGGGTGCCAGTAAATAGTAGTAATCCACAATAATATTACAGGAAAAGGCAGCAATTTGTAAAGTTCAAATGCAAGTAAGTTCATTCAATCCAGTAAGGCTGGTTAGACAGTTACAATGATATTCCATAGATAAATCAATGGATGTTTCGGTCCTCCTGGACTTTGTTCTCCATGTCACAGTGAATAATGATAAGAAAATGACAAACTTGTAACAGATCCAAACATCAAAAAACAAAGAGGAATACACACAAAAAAAATAAATAAATAAAAACCTGTAGCCCAAAACTATTGTCAATAGATGAGTAAAATTAAATTGTCTCCAAAATTGGAGCCCGAAGCCCACAATATTATACAGGTTTTGGCTATTCTCGTGCTCTCCCGGTTTTTGATCCATACCTCTGCATTATTCTCTTTGCTTGCCACATAGTTTCTAGTTTAATCTGTAGCCTGCAAGTGCTTCTGTTCTCTACCACCTTCTGGGGTTACAACCTGGGTCCTGAGCTGCCATGTTCATTTTGCCTTGCGGTGAACTCTGGTGAATGCCTCCAGGGTAGCCATAGACTCTGTGAACCAGAGTGGGGTTGAATTAAAGGTAGCTTATTTACTTTGTATCTGTTTATCCTATCAGTTACCTGCAGCTTGTTTAGAGAATTGTGTATATAGCAATCCCATAACACCATCATATGGTCATCTGTTTTGGAAATGTGGCAGAGACAGTAAGTTGTAAGCCTAACTGTTGGTAGAGGGGAATTCGGTTTCATGAAGAAATATTCCCAAATGTCTTTTGTCAAGACATGTTCTATATCTCAGAGTGGACAAAATTTAGGGTCTTTAAATCTTTACCTTCAGCTAAGCCCCACACATTTAAAAAAAAAAATGCCCCAGTCATTCAGGTTGTTTGTTTTTGGAAACACATGAATGTAAAAGTAAGGATGTATTTGACATCTTAAAGTCAGAAATTGTACAACCACCTTTTTGAAGCATACTAGAAATGGAAGAGAAATTCATAGGATCAAATACAGTAACAGAATTAGCACAAACTACACATTGTGCACAAGTGTGTGAGCGCTAGATGATGCAGTGCCACTAAGGCATAACTTAAAGCTCCTGGGTTTATGCAGTTAAGAGGCCTTTGGGCTCTCTCAGGCTCCAGAGCCAAGGAGCAGTTGCTACCTTTGCACCCCCTATAGCTACATCCCTGTGCAGTGGCATCTAAAGATGGATTGTCATAAAAGGTCAATACAATTGTGCCCATCAAACCTAAAACACCAGTGTTTCCTCTTCTATTTAAATCCTGGCATCTATTAATATTGTCATCTGACCGTTCATCTGTAGCAATTCCCTCTCAATCTTTAAAGGTTACAACTTACATAGTTAGTACGGTTGAAAAACACATGTCCATCAAGTTCAACCAGGGGATAGAAAACTTCATAACATTCTATACATTTCCATAACCATCAATGCTATTTTGTTCTAAAGAGGCATCTAATCCTTTTTTTGAAGCGGTCGGCTGTTGCTGCTGTGACCAGCTCCTGGAGTAGGCTATTCCAAAGATTCACAGTTCTTACAGTGAATAGGCCTTGTTGGCTCTTGAGATTAAACCCTTTTTTTCTCCAGACGGAGAGAGTGCCCCCTTGTCTTTTGAGGGAATTTTACATGGAACAGCTTTTCCCCATATTTCTTGTACAGGTATGAGCTATTTATATGTCTTATACAGGTTTATCATATCGCCCCTTAAAATACCTCTTCAGACTAAACAGATTTAACTCCTTTTAGCCTCTCTTCATAACTGAGGTCCTCCATGCCCCTTTTCAGTTTTGTGGCCCTTCGTTGAACCTTTTCCAAATGTAGGACAACCTTTCTATTTACTGGTGCCTAGAACTAAGCTGCATATTCCAGATGGGGCCACACCAATAACTTATAAAGTGGTTATATTACATCCCTGTCCCGCGAGTCCATACCCTTTTTAATACAAGAGCGTATCCTGCAGACCTTTAGAAGCAGCTGATTGACATCGCATGCTGTCATTTAATCTATGATCTACACGGTCCAGGTCCTTCTCCTCCAGTGACTCTCCCAGCTTTACTCCACCAAGGTATATGTTGCATGTGGATTATTTTTACTCAGATGCTTAACTTTACATGTATCCACATTGAACCTCATATGCCATATGGATGCCCAAACAGTCTGTCCAAGTCTGCTTGTAACCTACGTATATACTCTGTAGACTGTACAGTCATGGCCAAAAGTTTTGAGAATGACACAAATATTATATTTTCACATGATCTGCTGCCCTCTGGTTTTTATGTGTGTTTGTCAGATGTTTTTATCACATACAGAAATATAATTGCATTCATATTATGAGTAACAGAAGCATATATTGACAGAATGAGTTAATGCAGCAAGTCAATATTTGCAGTGTTGACCCTTCTTCTTCAGGACCTCTGCAATTCTCCCTGGCATGCTCTCAATCAACTTCTGGACCAAATCCTGACTGATAGCAGTCCATTCTTGCAGAATCAATGCTTTAATTTTGTCTGAATTTGTTGGTTTTTGTTTGTCCACCCGTCTCTTGATGATTGACCACAAGTTCTCAATGGGATTAAGATCTGGGGAGTTTCCAGGCCATGGACCCAAAATCTCTATGTTTTGTTCCCTGAGCCATTTAGTTATCACCTTTGCTTTATGGCAAGGTGCTCCATCATGCTGGAAAAGGCATTGTTGAGCGCCAAACTGCTCTTGGACGGTTGGGAGAAGTTGCTCTTGGAGGACATTCTGGTACCATTCTTTATTCATGGCTGTGTTTTTAGGCAAGACTGTGAGAGAGGCGATTCCCTTGGCTGAGAAGCAACCCCACACATGAATGGTTTCAGGATGCTTTACAGTTGGCATGAGACAAGACTGGTGGTAGCGCTCACCTCTTCTTCTCCGAATAAGCTGTTTTCCAGATGTTCCAAACAATCGAAAAGGGGATTCATCAGAGAAAATGACTTTACCCCAGTCCTCAGCAGTCCACTCCCTGTACCTTTTGCAGAATATCAGTCTGTCCCTGATGTTTTTTCTGGAGAGAAGTGGCTCTTTGCTGCCCTCCTTGAGACCAGGCCTTGCTCCAAGAGTCTCCGCCTCACAGTGCGTGCAGATGCACTCACACCTGCCTGCTGCCATTCCTCAGCAAGCTCTGCACTGCTGGTAGCCCGATCCCGCAGCTGAAACACTTTTAAGAGACGGTCCTGCCGCTTGCTGGTCTTTCTTGGGCGCCCTGGAGCCTTTTTGGCACCAATGGAACCTCTCTCCTTGAAGTTCTTGATGATGCGATAGATTGTTGACTGAGGTGCAATCTTTCTAGCTGCAATACTCTTCCCAGTTAGGCCATTTTTGTGCAGTGCAATGATGACTGCACGTGTTTCTTTAGAGATAACCATGGTTAACAGAAGAGAAACAATGATGGCAAGCACCAGCCTCCTTTTAAAGTGTCCAGTGGTGTCATTCTTACTTAATCATGACAGATTGATCTCCAGCCCTGTCCTCATCAACACCCACACCTGTGTTAATGGAGCAATCACTGAAACGATGTTAGGTGGTCCTTTTAAGGCAGGGCTGCAATGATGTTGAAATGTGTTTTGGGGGATAAAGTTCATTTTCTAGGCAAATATTGACTTTGCAAGTAATTGCTGTTAAGCTGATCACTCTTTATAACATTCTGGAGTATATGCAAATTGCCATTAGAAAAACTGAAGCAGTAGACTTTGTAAAAATTAATATTTGTATCATTCTCAAAACTTTTGGCCATGACTGTACTGAACTACATAGCTTGGTGTCATCTGTAAAAATAGAGACAGTGTTATTAATACCATCTTCTATATCATTAATAAATTTGTTAAATAACAGTGGACCCAGCACTGAGCACTGGTACACCACTTATAACAGAAGACCAGTCTGAGCTGCTGTCATTGCCACAACTCTCTGGATACGATCCTTCAACCAGTTTTCAATCCAATTACAAACTATATTTTCTAAGCCAATGGAACTGATTTTGCCCATTAAACATCTAATGCCATTGCAAATTCCAGGAACACTATATCCACAGCCTCCCCACTGTCCATACTTCAACTCATCTCTTCATAAAAGCAAATCGGGTTAGTCTGACAACTTCTGTCTTTAGTAAAATCATTCTGTCACTTATAATATTACGTATAGTCACGTACTCCTGTATATACTCACCTGAGAGCCCCTCAAACAGTTTCCCCACAATGGATGTTAAGCTCACCGGTATGTAACTACCTGGGGAAGACCTAGAGCCCTTAATGAAAATAGGTACCACATTAGCATTGGCCAGTCATTTGCCACTGTTGTATGGTTATCCTTACATTATCATCTTTTACATGGGGTGTAGCTGTGCTTGACTGCTCTCTCAATATATCAACAGTTTTCCATCATCCATTTGCTGTCTCAAGACTCAGTGAGTCAAAAGCAAATTGAGGATCTGTTACATCCAACAGAGGGCGCATGAGCTTCCCAACTCCTTTTCCCATAATGCCTTGTGATATGTAGATGCTTAGTAGAGGGCAAAAGACAATTCAAAACTCTACACACCTTCACTGGTGCTCTCCTCAAGGAGAGATATTCCCGTCTTCCCCATCATCCATATGTCATCCATTTTCTGTTCTGCCTTATAGCCTACTCTATAAAAATCAGACTGTTTGGCTTTGCTTTTTTTTTTTTTTTTACGGAGCTGTTGTATAGCCTTACACTAGCCTTAGAACCCTCGATCATCCTGGCTTTTGTTTTACATTCATAAAACAATCAAGCTGGGTTTACGTGGCAATTTTGGCAATGACTTCTGTTGTTCAACCAAAGATCACTGTATCGCCCAACAACACTTGCACTAATGCTAAAAGGTTGCTGCACTTTACTTTGTGTTTTGTATTGTAAAAATCTTTAACAAAATACAGTTGAAAATAGAATACAGGTACTGTTCCTAAAACACAGCAGAGTATATCTGTTTTGTATTATTTCTATCAAAAAGGCAGCACCATCATCCAGTGAAGTGCAGGAATAGACTATTTTTTCCATGTGCAATGTTTTGATTGAACAACCTTTTTCAAACAAATACATAACATATATAGGTACAGACCAATCCACGATCAAGTGTAAAATCATATTTAAAGGTATACCACCATATAATATAAATCAACCACCCTTACCAATCGTGAAATTCAACAGGTGTCCAAAGGGAAACAAATATTGAGTACAATTCATCCAGAGAAATATATTCATAAATTGCCTCATTGGAACCGCTGTGAATTTAATTAGGATTTACCAATCATAGATCACCCTTCAACCTCCATTCTTGTAAAATAGTAATATCAAGCTCAGAATCTACAGTGGTGCACATGCTCATGAAACACTGCGAAAGTCGTCTATACAAGGTGCCATATGACGCATATATACTCTGCCCTCAATGTCAACCATGACGTCCTAAGTCAGGGCAATACTGAAATGCATATATACGATCACTGGCTAGTGCAATAATTCATAGTATTTGAGCATGAAGTATATGGGACCTATTAACTATGCTTCAAGTGATATATCAAAAACCAATCAATCAAAAACAACATGTCCACTTACCAGGAGCAAAAAACATAAATGTCCATACAAAAGTCAGAGCAAGGAAACAATACTTTTGGACTGGTATCGGGTGCTGATCAGAAAAATAGAATTAGTACTTACCGGTAATTCGGTTTCTGGTAAGCCCTCCATGACAGCACCACAGGAGGTTGTATCTCCTCCCACTATTAGGGACAGGAAAAGCACACAAGAGGTTAAATAGCTCCTCCCCTTCCTCCCTCTTCAGTGTATTCCAGATGACCACTATTAGTATATCCTAAACCAAATATAGTCTAGCTAATGGGAGGGAAATCAGGGTGCTGTCATGGAGGGCTTACCAGAAACCGAATTACCGGTAAGTACTAATTCTATTTTCTCAAATGCCCTCCATGACAGTACCACAGGAGGAATGCCAGATAACTACTCTGAGGGGGGGGACTATCACCTGCAGGACCTTCCTCCCAAAGGAGAGGTCCGACTTGCGAGAAAGGTCCAATGTTTAGTAAATGTATGGACCGAAGACCAAGTAGCGGCTCTACAGATTTGGTCTAAGGAGGCATCAGCCCTTTCAGCCCAAGAAACAGACATGGCTCTGGTAGAATGAGCTTTAAGGTGTTTCGGGGAGATAACCCCTGACACAGATAGGCCTTACAAATTGCGTTTTTAATCCAACTGGCAAGGGATTTCCTTGACCGTTTCTTCCCCTTGTTAGGGCCACAAAACTGTATAAAAAGATTCTCATCCTTTCTCCAGTCTGAAGAGGCTTTCAGATAAGAAAGGATAGTTCTACGGACATCTAGCCTATGAAACGATTCTTCCCTCCTATTAGACGGATGTTGACAAAAGGAAGGAAGAATGATCTCCTGAGACATGAAAATCTGAAACTACTTTTGGAAAAAAGGTAGGGTCCGGCCGAAAAACTATTCTGTCCTCTAAAATTTTTAGGAAAGGTTCTCTGATAGAGAGAGCCTGAATTTCATTAACTCTTCTGGCAGATGTTATGGCAACCAGAAAAGCCGCTTTCCAGGACAGTTCTTTTATATTAGCCTCAGCGACTGGCTCAAAGGGATGCAGCGTCAGGCCTTTAAGGACTATATTGAGATTCCACTGTGGAAGTAACACCTTTCTCCCTGGGAAAAGCCGGCAGGCCCCATTAAAAAAATCTCTTAACCCAGCAATGGTTAGCTAAGTCAGAATCAAAATAACTGCTAAGGGCTGTTACTTGTACCTTCAAAGTACTAGGTTTTAGACCCTTATCCTGACCTGCTTGCAAGAAATCTAAGATTTTTGCTATATTTGGATGGTTGATATCAGGAACACTGCTGCCACACCAGGAAAGAAATTTCTTCCACACCTTACTATAGATAGCATGGGTAACTTTCTTCCTTCCCGCCTGGAAGGTCTGAATAACCGACTCAGACAGTCCTCTTGATTTTAAAATGGAGATTTCAGAAGCCAGGCTGCTAACCAGAGTTTGAGGATCTGGATGAAATATTGGACCTTGATGTAGAAGGTCTGGAAGTAATGGGAGTATCAATGGATCTGCCATTCAGTGACTGTTTAGGAGCCCAAACCACGCTCTCTTGGGCCATACTGGGGCTATTAGAATGACCCTCAGATTCTCTTTGATGATCTTTTGCAGAACCCTTGGAAGTAAAGGAAGTGGAGGAAAGGCATATGCCAGAGTGAAATCCCAGCTGTGGGAAAGGGCATCTACCCCTAGACAAGGTTCTCTTGGATTGAGTGAGAAGAACTGAGGAACCTTCGCATTTTGACAACTGGCAAATAAGTCCACCTCTGGGGTTCCCCAGACCTGACAAACCTGCTGGAAAATTTCTGCCTTTAGACTCCAATCTCCTGGATTTAGATGTTTTCTGCTCAGAAAATCCGCTTGATGGTTTGAAGAACCTTTTAGATGGAGAGCAGTGATGGATTTTAGGTGTCTCTGACCAGGCGATTATCTGAGCCGAGAGAGCCTGAAGGTTCCGCCATTGAGTACCTCCCTGGTGGCGCAGGAATGCCACTGCTGTCATGTTGTCTGACAATATCCTGACATGAGAGTCTTTTTATCAATGGTCTGGTTGCTTTTAGGGCTTCCCAAACTGCCCTGAGCTCCAGGAAGTTTGAGGAATGGTTGTGGAGAGCTGCAGACCAGGCCTCCTGAAATGATCTCTGAGAAAGGGTTGCTCCCCAACCCAATCTGCTTGCATCTGTAGTAATCTGAATTACTGGAGAGGGATTCCAAGGAATTCCCTGCTGTAAGTTTGCGGTCTTCCTCCACCATTGTAGGGAGACTTTTACACTATGAGACACATAGATCATCTTGTCTAATGACAGCTGACTCTTGTCCCAACTTGATAGTATCAAGGACTGAAGAACTCTTGAATGAGCTTGAGCCCAGGGAACTGCCTGAATACAAACGGTCATAGACCCCAGTACAGACATTGCCTCCCTTATAGATACCTTTGTCTTCCTTTGAAAGGTAGCAACTTTGGACTTTAGAGCCACTATCTTGTCTGGAGGGAGAAAAGACATCTTCAGATGGGAATCGAGCAGGATACCTAGGAAAATCTTGCGATACTTTGGGACTATATTGGATTTCCCCCAATTTATTACCCATCCTATTTTTTGTAAAATCTGACATACTATCTGAACGTGATACTGGAGAAGAGAAAAAGACGGAGCTACCACTAAGAGGTCGTCTAGATAAGGAACCACTATCAGATTTTGTTTTCTTAGAAAAGCTACTACTTCCACCATCACCTTTGTAAATAGCCTTGGGGCTGATGATATTCCAAAGGGGAGAGCCCGAAACTGAAAATGGAGTGACTCCCCCCCATTTTGGACTGCAAACCTTAAAAATTTTTGGTAGAGAGGATGAATAGGAATGTGATAGTATGCATCCTGAAGGTCGATGGTGGCCATAAAATGGTCCTGCCCTACCAGGGGAATTGTGGACCTTACTGACTCCATCTTGAAGCGATGATAAACTATGTAATTGTTTAGAGGCTTCAAATTTATTATTATTCTGTACGCCCCACTTGTTTTTTTTACCATAAACAAACGGGAATAATGACCTTCCCCTCTTTCTAAGGGGGGAACAGGACAAATTACTTCCGTGTCCAGAAGTTTCTGGACACCTTCCATCAAAGCCAGGTGAAGCGTAGGAGATAGTATGGATGTGAACACTACTCTCCTGGGGGGATAGGTCGAAAATTCTATTTTGAAGCCGTTTGTTATAGAATTTAGGATGTACAGGTTGGATATTATTTCCTTCCAGTGTACGGCATACCTGGACAACCTGCCCCCTATCCTCCTGGCGTCATTGTTTGTCCCGGGATTGCTTATTGGGGTTAAAGAAGATATTCTTCCCCCTGCCTCCCTTAGGGTAGCACCATCTGCCTGTTTTACCCTTTGATCTAAATTCAGAACTGTATCCTTGAAAGGGACGAAATGGCTGTTTTCTTTTAGAAGGTTTTGGCTCTGGAAGTGACTTCTTTTTATCCGTTGCCTTTTCAAGCAACATATCTAATTCTGGACCAAAAACATACTCTCCCTGGAAGGGAATAGCACAGAGCTTTTGTTTAGAAATTGGGTCACCGGCCCACATTTTCAGCCATAATGCTCGGCGAGTTGTGTTAGAGCGGACTCCAGATCTGGAGGCAATCCTTACTGACTCTGCCGAGGCGTCTGCAAGAAAGCCAGTGGCCTTCTGTAGCAGCGGAATGGAGGATAAGATATCTTCCCTTGAGGTGCCTTCTCTAAGGTGGATCTCAAGTTGGTCTAGCCATCTATACATAGACCTTGCCACACAAGTTGATCCAATATTAACTTGTAATAGGGCTGAAGAGCACTCCCAGGATCTTTTAAGGAGGCTGTCAGCTTTCCTATCTAGCGGGTCTTTAAGCTGCGACGAGTCTTCAAAAGGAAGCGTCGTCTTTTTCCCCACTTTAGCCACCTGTATATCAATTTTTGGCACTTCAGCCCAACCTTTGATTTTAGATTCATCAAAGGGAAATCTGTCCTTAATCTCTTGAGACAGAAACAGTCTTTTCTCCGGATGTAGCCATTCATCCTGCATTAGGCACTCCAAATTCTCATGAATGGGAAAAACTAATTTTTTTCTTTGGCCTGAGCCCTGCAAACATTTCATCCTGAATAGTTTGCTTCTCCTGAACATCCTCTATATTCATGGTGCTTCTAATGGCAGCAAGAAGCTCCTGAGTGAATGCAGATGAGAAGTAATATCTTCTATCCTCAACATCTGAAGGCCCAGGTAATTCCCCTTCCTCCAGGAAATCTTCGGACACAGATGGGACGTAAACGTCACTATTATCCGAATCTGGATCAGTAATTAACTTCTTCTTTTTGGCCGCAGGTTGTGGCTCAGCAGAGGAAAAGGCATGGGAAAAAGGACTGGATCTCATGCTGAACCATCCCTTTAATTTCCTCCATTAAAGACGGCTGTTCCTCTTTAATTATCTTTTCAGTGCAAGACTGACAAAGATTTTTTGGACGTGGAAGAAAGCTTTTTCTCACAGATGGCGCATTTTTTACATACCGCCACTTTCTTAGATTTAGAAGACACGTCTTTAGCTTCTTTTTCCTAAATAAATACATGACAATAAAGGGACATGAGAACTCCCCTAATCATATCATGTAAGATCCCATTACCAGATTACTCACTGGGGCTGGGGGTACGCCAGGCTCATACACCACTCTAGAGGCCTCATCTCCAGGCATTATAACAAACAGACACAGATGGTCCTACCTTGAGGAGAAAGCCTCTTGGTCTGGGAGGCTTTTTAAACCAGCCACCGACGACCAGCGTACTACATTCCATGAATAGGAATGCTTCTGGTCCACCTGCACCTGTTCAGGACGCTAAAGTTTTCAAATCTCCCTCCTTTAGTGTCTTTCTCCGCAACCGGAAGTGACGTCACCACGACCGGAAGCGGCATCGGCGTGTATCCCAGCCGGGAACGCCGGCTCTGAGTACAGGCAGGGGACTCTACAGGCCAGGGAGCCTCCGAAGAGGGACCGAGGCCCGCGATACTCATCTCCACTGTCCCCGGATGGTGCAGGAGGAGATGGACCCACCGAGTCTCCGCAGAGAGATGGCGCAGACCTGCAGGGACAGCTGCACTGGACCCCACTCTGCTGGGTAAGTATGCTCCAAACCTCTTGTCTGCCCACTAATAGGGACAGGAAAAAAAACACTGAAGAGGGAGGAAGGGGAAGGGCTATTTAACCTCTTGTGTGCTTTTCCTGTCCCTAATAGTGGGAGGAGATACAACCTCCTGTGGTGCTGTCATGGAGGGCATTTGAGAAAATGTGGTATTCCAGCGTTAGGACAATGGTATGTTCAAAACCCATTTATTTATTCCAAAAGTTAAAGGACATGCTGTGCACAACAAGACCTACCACAAAAAGAGCATTGCTGTATGGCGAGCTCCCCTCTTACGTGTTTCAGACTGATACCCTTCAGTCCTTTAATCATAGTATCATAGTATGTAGATACTAGTATGTAGAGGGAGAGAGAGAGTCAGTCTTGGCAAGTCTATATTCATTTAGACATACACAGGAAGGAGGGTATCTGGGTTTTTATTTGGTTTTGTATAACCATGAAATTATGGACATTTTTGAAAATATATGTTAATTTTTATTATGGGGGTTTGGTGTTGAGTGGGAATTTGTACCTTGTTAAATTGAAAAAATAGGTATGGAAGTCTATAGTGACACCACATCAGATGAAACTAAGACGCTGTCCTTAATATCATCAACCGGGATTGCAGCCAATTTAGACAGAAAATATGACAAATCTTGGATATATTATAAGCCCATGGTAGCAAAGCGTCTAAGGGTCCTATCCAAAAATGAAGCAATATCAGGACAAACTGATCCTTGATCAATTGGTGAGGATTTGGAAAACTATGGGACGCTCCGGAGATTCCATCAACCTTTTATGTATCTTCGGAAGAACAAGTGCAGTTGGATGTTCTATCAAGAGATAACTATACAATTAATCAATTACATCAGACTGGAATCAGACCCGAGCATCTATCAATTGGCTTCCTCACCCCCCCCCCCCCCCAATGGAACTTTGTTCACCTGTGGTACTGGAGGCAGACACCTGCTCTAAAAAAAAAAAAATATATAAAAAGTCTCTATTTGTCCCTTTGTTGAATCTCCTTGTATTTGCATACTGTCTCTTGGCATCTTGTCAATTGAACTTGTGTTGAGTGGGAAAGGTATATAACTGGCAATGTATAGTCCTCTGTATTATGATGTGCCACTTGCCTCTCTTCTGTTTGGAGCTGGAGAACACCATCTTGGTCATCTACTCTTCAACATGGTTAAAATATTTCTCAGAATCTTTTTGGTTAAGGACATTGCTCAGTGCACCCTTGTGCTCCTGTATTCTTGCACCAATAGTCTTAATTTTGTTGTGTAGAAAGTCCATATTGAGTAATCTAGCGTTCATAGCATAATTGTTTAGAAATTTGTGCAAAAATGTGATACTGGATCTCATACCTCAAGGTATCTTGCATACCTTTTATAGTATTCCCCAAGTGTAGTTAAGTATAACTGTATAGTAACCAGTTTCTTTGATTCGGCCTGAAACCTTCTCTTTTAGGTCTGATAATGTAGTCAGAAATATGGAATCCCTGTAAATGTCACAATATCCACATCATCCTCCTCAATAAAGTGAAAATATGGGTCAAGTCCAATTATCTAAGAAAAAAAAGGTCATACAGAATATCAGATACATAGCTCACTCCAGTATCCAATATTCATCAAAAGAAAATATTTATATTGGGAATAAAATGCAAGTGTAGAATCCTGGATACAAAACTGGATGCATAAGAATGCTTCATAGTCTGATGTTGCCTTTCTAGATCTGTTGTGCATCAGTACAATGCATGTGTCCATCAAATAACACAAAATAAATTAACCTAGATCTTAACATCTGAATAAAGAAGGGAAATAAGGCAATAAGAATCCAGCATAGATGGATCCTTCCCTGCCTTCAGAAGAACCACAATAAGGGCTTCCCGCATAGCATCGGGGAACATACCTTGATCCAAGGCTGCCTCAAACACATCTAGTAATTTTAGGCTTTTCACAGCTATTTCTATACCAGTCCGCAACCAAGCCAGCCAAACCTTGGTATCTTCCCCGGTGATAGGGAATGTATTGGGAGCATCAGGTTCAATTCCTGGCCTAAAGTTAATTTTCAGGGGAAGGGTATCTATGATCACCCATGAAGAAACAGAGCATTTAGAGTTATACAGGTCACTATAGAATGCAGAGAAGACACGATTAATATCCTTGGGGGCTGTACCATACTGAGATACTATAGAGGAAGTAGAAGCACAAGGGTGTTCTGCTTGAGCCAAATAAGTCAAAAGTCTGCCATTTTTGTCCCCAAACTCAAATACTGATGCCTTCGTGGACATCATGCACTTTTTAGTCTGCTCCTTAGTCAGGGTGAGAAGCTCCTGCGAGCATGAGCCCACCTGCGTTTAGTGTTTAGCTGAGGATCAGCAAGAAAACCCCATTCAGCCTCCTGTACAGCAGCAGTTAATTTAGTTTCCCTGTCTTTAAGTGTTCATCTCTGACCTGCCACCCCTTCACAAATGTATAGTAGCCTTATAAGCATCCCACTGGATTAAATGGTCAGGGTAATCAGAACTGTGGTCCCAGTATTCAACATGTGCCTAATTACCTGCCTCAGACACTGCAGGCGAGGTTAGCCAAGAAGGGTGGAGATGCCACATGTGGAAACAAACTAGGGGGCCTACCTGAAGTGTGGATCAAATTTGAGTGGTTTGAGATTAGCCCTAGGGGTAAAGTCTATGGTGGAGATTATCGGAATTACATCTGGAGAAAAGTCAAATCTATTCTAGAGAGAGTTTTGTGACTAGTAGTATAGTAGGTATATCTCCTTTCCATGGGGACCTTCCAAGTTTCACTTATTGTAATCCAAGATTTTAGCAATGACTAGTCTTGGTCTAGTTGTTCTTTCTTCATTTTTAAGTAAGCCTGTTCTTTTTGCTCTTTCAATAACCATATTTTTCCACCGAATCATGGAATTTATCAGTACATGTTTCTAGTATTCTCAAGATTCTTATATTACTCTTTTTATGTTTGTTTTTCAATATCATTGACTTAAGCTTTAATATCAACCTATCTTTTTATATTGGATATTTCCTGCAATATGGCCTTATCAATTTATTTCTGAAAGTTAAGCAACTTTTTTTTAGCTTTGATTTCTTTCCATTTACTTCATATTGGTAAGATTCAGTCATTTCTCCACTTTGCTCCTTACTTTTACTGTTCATTAGGTGTTATCTTTTATAAATCAAGATTCTCTTCTAGTGCCTGTTACTTTTTGGCTTTTCCAGGCATATTGTTTCTCTTGGCATATCAAGAGATCTAGAAAGTTAAAATATCTATAGTCCTCTTACAGACACTTGCCAGTGCTACATATAGAGAAGTCTCCAAAAGCTTGTTACCTGTATATTATAAATCCAAGAACATCTATTCAGATTGAATATAACTGCGACTCTCCAGAATATGGTGTATAAACACAAGTTATTTCCCGTAGAACATTACATTACATACAGTATGTTTGTTTCTTTTTATTCAGAGTTTGAATTGCAAATCGTTGTTGTACAGTAGACTTTACGGTGCCATTTTTGCTGAGGGCCGAATCAGCCTTATGTAGCATCCCAGAGTTCTCCTGCTTATGTTTCTTTGTGCATCTGGGTTATATTTGTATGTCCTGTCTATATGCCATGAGTAATATGTAAACTGTTATACAGCTCTCCCTTGTAAATTTTCCCTGTGGGTCCCCTACAAACACCTACACTTAGTACAGCCCTGGCCTATAACTGGTCTGGGAGACTTAGGTCTTCTAGGGAGCCGTTACAACCTCAGTTGCAGTCATGTCAGCACTGTGCACTGAGACCTAGCGGTTCCTGCTCAGCCCCTGAGGAGGAAGAATTCAGCCCAAGGCTCTATATGAGACAGCCCTGAGACAGGGAATTTCAACTGTCTACACTTTAGACATTGTGCCAAGAGGAGTAGTGGAGTCCATTGACAGGAGTTATCCCAGCACCTTCTACAAGGTAATCAGATCCCTGTCAGGACTACCCTGGAGTACCTCCCCCAGTATCTGCTGCTGGAGGAGGCTAAGGAGTGGAGTTAGTTTTGAAGTGGAGTATGGCACTAGAGCCTGAACATCGCTGGGCATCCACTCAAGACCAAGGCTGGGGGAGTTGAATACTGGGAGACTACAATCCCCATTTGGAATCTGCTGGTTCCCATGTTCTGTTGTTGAGTAAAGTTTAAACCTATTTCAACTGCACAACTGCGTTCCTGAGCCGTTCCTGGCCTCTTCAGCCAGCTATGATGCCAGATTTCCTGCTAATTCTCTAACCCTGTTTACAATGGTGTTTCTTGACAAACTGACATTTTATAGCTCTGTATCTGATCTGGGCACACCTGCTCACACACCTTTTAGGATGCATCTCTTCAAAAATTCATCCACTGAAAAACACTTTGAAGCCCAAGCAATTTCTTCAGCCACAATAAAGCTAGCTTTCACTGCTGCATCATTTTGAGCTGCAGCTTCTGTGGACAACATCTGCTGCGATTCCAATCTGACGTTTTTAAATTTTTGGACCATTTGTTTTTTTTTTTTTTGGAGGCTATATTTAGAATACATAGTTCCATGTTTGGTATCAAAATGCTGATGTATATTGTATTCCTTGAACACCCCCACTGCTTCATAATGCAAAGATATACAGTTTTTTTCTCCTTGAAGCACAAATATGTATTTGCTTTCCCATTTGTCATTGTTTTCCTTCTGCATCAACTTTTCTCTTGTTGGACATTTTGGGATTCAGATTGTTCCACCTGAGATGTGGTATTCTACCTAAGTTAAAGACCAAGATGTCCTTTAGGACCATTTTGCTAACACACAAGTGCCCCCAGAGAGCCTGTTGTCACATAACCACTACCCCCACAAAGAGCCTGATGCCATATTGTCATATTTTTTGACAGGTAATAGTCCCCACCATAGGTAATAGTATCCTAATTACTTTCCCCTACAATAATAGTCCCAACATAGGTAATAGTGCTCCCATAGGTAAGTGTTTAATTTTGGCAACACATGACTGTAACATCTGAAACTGTAAAAAACCTTTTTCGAAGTTTTTAAGTGTATCTATAATGAAAGAAATGAATTGAACCAAGAGCAATGACAGAATTAGCATAGTGCACTGAAACTAACCAATGTGACCCAGTGTGATGGATCTAGCTATGGTTACATCTACTGATGGAATGTGAGAATGGACCAAAACAAGTTTGTCCATCAAACCTGACAAACCAAGGGTTTCCCACCTAGTACTGGTATATATTAATATTCTCATCCAACCATTTGTAGTTATTCCTGGTCAATTTTTATAGGTTAATCAAGATTTTCCATTGGGGTTTAGATGTACTTTCCTGCTCTTCCTATACTGTTTTTATCTTTTTATATGTTGTAGTCTGTTAATGTTAGACTGGGTTTACCATATATTGTTCAGGAAGTTCCTCTAGATCTTTAGAAAGGGTTATTTTATGAAGCATGTAATATGAATAAACCACCATCTTGGAACCCTCCACTTCAACTTCTGTAAATACATTTTTATCTGCTTTGCAAATGCTCAAGGAAGCATGTGTTATCTAAAAGACAGTCTATAAATCTCTTTAAAAATTTTAGGGATTTTTTTTTTTTTAATACACTGCCAGATAAAATGTTTGATATCTCTTGGTAGTTCCTGCAGTGTTTGGTCTGATTTGGGACAACACTACCTTTTAGTCTGCGCTACTTGGAACCCTTGGTCATTCTGAGAATTCACACGTAATTAGATAACAGATGTAATTTCTTTCGTAGTTATTTGCAAGTGTCTTTCCTTTTGAACACATTGTATGCTTATATTATGTTTTATACACTTTCATAACAAAAATAAATTTATATAACCTAACAAACAAATTAGTAGAGCCCATAGATTTAACATGACTATGAATCAAGGACACAGTAGTGCAATATTGCTGCATTACATGAGTAATAAAAGCTTGAGGGTATTTGACAAAAAAAATTTTGGCACTTCCACAGCTTATATTCTATAATGTCAGATCTTATCAAATTCAATTGCGCACACATGTGAATGAAAAATATACCTAACCTTAAAAAAAGCATTTCTAGCAGTTATACAAATGTTTGTATTCGGATTTTTGAAGGTTTTTGGGAATATCACAATTTACATTCTTCAAAAAATTACAACAGACAATGTCAGCTGGATGTTTTTGAGGTATATGCAATAAACAGTATACTTTTGATATGTATCTGGAAAAAAATTTCGAAGTGCAGAATACTGTGATCATGTTACTTAAAGTAGTATGATGTTGTACCGTGTTAGCCATTGAAAGTAGTGGAAGAGTGAAGAAATCAGGCGATACCTTTTAGAGGCTAACTGAGTATATTTATAAGTAAGCTTTCAGGAGTACTCGCTCCCTTCATCAGACATGGTGTGCAGCATGTCGGGTACACCTGGCAAAACAAAACCTCCCAACAGAACCAGTAACGCAGCTCATACAATTCATCCTTAGCCACAACCATTTTACCTTTGGAGAGGATCTATATCTACAGCGAATGGGAACTTCAATGGGGACCAGATGTGCACCCCAATATGCAAATCTCTTTATGGCAGAAATGGAAGGAACATATTTATCAACATGCGCCACCAAACCTATGATTTACCTTCGTTATATCGATGATATCCTTGTCATCTGGACTGCAGGTGAGGAGGCCCTACTTCAATTCCATAATGACTTCAATGACTTTCACCCGACCATCAACCTTAAACTTAGCTATTCAGGGAGTGAAATTCACTTTCTGGATACCACAATATACATTAAAGACCACCGGCTACTCACATCAATATACCACAAACCCACAGACAGAACGGCCTACCTGAGAAACGACAGCTTCCACCCCAAGCACACAAGACAATCTATTATCTACAGCCAGGCTATACGATACAATCGTATTTGCTCCGACAAAACAGACCTGGACAAGCACCTCCTGGATCTGAGGATGAAATTTCTCAGATTGGGATACAAACCAAAAGTGACAGACAACCAATTAAACAAAGCAGCAGCCATTAACAGAGACAGTCTGCTCACATATAGAGAGACCCAGAAAGATGCCCGAGTGCCCCTAGTTGTCACCTACAACCCACAGCTGGAAATCCTACGAAGGATTGCCAAGGAGCTCCAACCTGTGCTACATAGGGACAACAGACTCAAGGACATATTTCCAGTCCCCCCTCTCCTCTCCTTTCGACAACCACCAAACCTGAGGCGCATTATCGTCCGGAGTGCCCTGAAGGCCCCAACTGAAAATGGCACCTCACCTTGCCTACATAAAAGGTGCATGACCTGCAAGCACATCCACACCGCTGACAGTGTACCTATCCCACAGTCACAAGAGGTGCACAGAATTAGGGGGACATTTTCCTGCAGGTCTTCCAATGTGGTGTACCTCATAATGTGTGTGCAATGTCCCACCACAGGCCTCTATGTGGGGGAAACAGGGCAGAGACTGTCAACGAATGAACTCACACAGATCCACCATTAATAACAGCAGAACAGATCTCCCAGTGGCCGCACATTTCTCCAGAGAAAACCACTCTATTGAAGATTTGCGGGTTGTGGTCTTAATGGGACATTTTAAGACACAGGAGAAAAGGAAAGAAATGGAGTACAAATTTATGCAAAAATTTCAAACTCTGCAATTTGGACTTAATATTCATGCCAGCTTCATGTCACACTATGTTTGAACCATGAACTGAACTCAATATTCATGCCAGCTTCAAATCAAACTATGTATGAACTGTGAGGGACACAAATCACCTCCTGATAGCAAACAGATAACAGCAAGAATTACTGATCCCTCCGTCACGCACCACAAGTTTCCAGACTGTTTTTTTGACCTGTTGTAAATAACTTCTCTACTTAGATTGCAATTTTTTTAAGGACTCTAAAATGCTTTGAAAACCATGTGTATAAAAATCTGTTAATTTTCAGTTCTTGTATCACACCATGTCTGATGAAGGGAGCGAGTACTCCTGAAAGCTTACTTATAAATATACTCAGTTAGCCTCTAAAAGGTATCGCCTGATTTCTTCACTCTTCCACATGTTACTTAAAGTAAGCTTAAACTGGATAGATAATGCTTCAAAGCTTCATGCTGCCTTCCTAGACCTTTGTTGGTATTGATATCAATATTTTGTGCATTAGCATGACACTGTTGAATATTGTAACTCATATTTATGTGAATGGGACATAAGGAGTTAACTATACTCGCTCCTGACAAACACTTCTATCATGGTACACAAGGGTGTGTTGTGTATAAACTATCTTGGAGTTAAATAGTGACAGGATTATCTAAGTTCTAAGACACGCCTACGCCATTGGTATAAATAATTGGCAGACACACATGGGGGGTGACTGTTATTGGGTCCCACTTGCAGACAGACATGGAGAGGCCGGGTAGACTTTCTGAGCTCTAACATGAAATTTTCAAAATGAACACTTGAATATTGACAGCGGGTATATCTATTCTATATTTTTCCTGTAAGAAACCAGGAGTCCTCCTCATATACCCCATAGGTCACATGTGGTAAGAATTAACAAATATATATATATATATATATATATATATATATATATATATATATTAGCATATCCATAAAATTTTAACATACCTTTTTTACAAGCTTAGTTTGGTCAGTCATTGTTCACTTACAGATGGGTCATGCTCCACTTAACATGCAAAATATAAAAAAAAGCATAACTGTTTACCTTTTAATACCAGAACAGTTATGGAACCTCCTTTTTACTTTTCATGAAAATGTATGCTTTTTTGTGAATCAATTCAGTCCATGCCTACTCAAGATAAAAATCAGAGGTTTATATTTATAAAATAAACTATAAAGATCTTAAAGGAGACGTCTTTTTATATTTTTAAATACATGCTCATGTATAAGAAAAAACACTGCCCACACCTCACTGGCAATAAAGCTTAAATTATTAGCCTATAAAAAAATGTGTAGTAGTAGCTTTTATTTCTTCCATGTAGTAGTCCATCATAAAACAGGCAGTGGGTCAATTTAGATTTCAGACTTAATGGGTTGTGTCCACCACCATATAGCACGTTTGTACATGCACAAAGAAATACAAGGATAGAGTCTCTGGTGTTGCATCAAGAATTGTTCTATTACCATAGTAAAAGGCTTTTTTTTTTTTTTTTTTTTCTTACACAAAAGCGAGAGGACAGCAATAAATGCTGAAGTGAATCTACTAGTTCTGGTCAAACACAGAGCTTGTGCTTTCTTTGGAACATTGAACCATTATTTATAATGTCCTTCAATTCTAGATAAAATTTGTTTAATGTGAATTCCTGAATATCAAGACCAGTAAAGATCTCTTGAACAATGAAATGGTCAACATTCATTTTTTTTCCCAAATACTACTTTGGTATATTTCAAGAAATTTGCCAACAATATTTCTTTTTTGTCACATTTGTCTACTACAAGTAATTTAAAATATAGAATCTATCCCATCATCTTTGATCTATGAAGTTACATTTTTGGTAGAATCATCCAAATGGACAACACATTTTTCTCATATGAGGCGTCCTGTTTCTGCATATTTTACAGTGAAACGTCTCAAAAAGATGACCCCTTTGAGTAAACTATCCTATGACACATTCTAAGTTCCAACATAAGTGTATTGGCCATCTTTCTTCACAAGATTACCACCTCCCTGTTAAAACTTCTTAAAGCTGGATGGTTGACACAGAGGGGTTTAACTCCTATGTATGCTAGCTGAAGTAAATGTTTGAGGCCAATCCAATATAACTTATTTAATGGTATATAATAACTAATAGCCCTATCAGGGCTCTCTTACCCTGAGTAAAGCTTTATTGCAGTCTCTAACTACCATATCTTTTACTCATAACTCATACAGAGTAGTAGTTAGAAAAAAAAAAGATATAGGTCACACATGCAGTTGTTCTGGGGAACCCACTGTCATAGTTCAGTATAATTAAGGAAGAATATCGATAGCACTATAGCATTTTCTTTCCCCTGATGCCACCTATAACACAGATACCACATATCTTGCTGGAGATAGTTTAGAGTGCTTCTAGCATCTCGCTACAGCACTATGAAGCAGGGAGCCAGAGAATTGCATCTTTTCACTCTGTTTTTCACAGCTTCTTGTAGGAGGACACTAAACAGAGTTAGTTGATTTGCAGCTTATCCTCCCGTTTCTTATGTCGTACAGGAGGGAATGTGCCCATTCTAAACTGTGTGCTGTCAGTTGCATAAGTGCACGTCCTTCTGTTATTTGCAGTTGTAGTTTATTCTCTCTAAGGAACAGTCAATCTTTTTTTTCTTTGGCAAATTTATCATCTCTCTTTTTATATTAACACTTGTAAAGTGAGACCATGATTTGCACGTTGAACACTCAACCAAAGAGTAATCTGTTTTGTAAATGTGGCAAAGAGCAACTTGTAAGAGTAACTGTGGTCAGACTTTCTAGTGAGCTTGGTTTCATGAGGAAATAATTTCCAAACAACCCAAGACACGTATGGGGGTATCTCAGAATACACAAACTGTTTGCTCTTTAAATCTGCAGCTATGGTGACTACATTCACAATAGATAAAGGTCAGTATTTTTTTTTTTTTTGTTTTGGTAATATGTGGATATACCATTAAAA
This sequence comes from Leptodactylus fallax, assembly GCA_947044405.1. NCBI lineage: Eukaryota > Metazoa > Chordata > Amphibia > Anura > Leptodactylidae > Leptodactylus > Leptodactylus fallax. Next base: position 841,967 of record CAMRHE010000122.1, on the reverse strand, counting down.
GTTTGACAGACACCTTGAAAAGAGTTTTCATCTATAGTTTTAAAAGTTGTTTTTAAGTGCATCTAAAATGGAAGAGAAATGTGTAGAAACACATGCAGAGGCAGAATTGTAATGCAGAGAAACTAACCAATGTGCACCAACTTGATAGATCTACATGATACAATCACATCTACTGATGGAATGTCAAAATGAGCCAAGACAAATGTGTCCATCAAACCTGACAAACCAAGGTTTTCACCTGATACTGGCATATGTTAATTATTGTCATCCAACATTTTTCATAATTCCTACTTGATCTTTATAAGTTAATTTATATATGGTCAGCCACACATGATCAAGGTTTTCCGTAGGTAAATGAGATGTTTTGCCTACTTTTCTTTTTCACCTTGTTTCTATTCTATAAATATCAGACTGGACTTTTTGTTCAAGAAGTTCCTCTACAGCTTTGGAAAGTGTTATTTTGAGGCATGTAACAGGACTAAACCACCATCTTGGAGACCCCCCTCCCAAATTCTGTAAATACATTTTTATCTGCTCTGCATATTTTTTTAATCTGTGAACTTCTATAAGCATTTTTGTATCTGATTTGTAAATGCACAGGGAAGCTTTTATATATTTTTCTATTTTCATATGTTTAGCTTTTGGGGTGGATTTTTAACACCTTGCCAGATAAGAGTGGTCTGATGATCTCATATGAGGGGTATGTTCCTGCATTGTTTAGGGACAACATTACCTGCAGCCTTTACTACTGTGAACCCTTGATTATTCTGAAATGTCTGTTCTTCCAGTTGAACAAAACCTGTATGCAGATATTACTACTTTCATACGCTCTTTCCTCACAGTCCATACATTTTAAGATTAAGATGAATCAAGGACACCATAGTAGTTCTGCATTACATGAGTAATGAAAGCTTGAGGCCAATTGCCAAAAATGATGGCACTTCCACAGCATATATTCTGTAATTGTGAGAATTTTATCAAATTCAATTAGCAAATACCCATGAAAAAAAACTGTTTAAAAAGCATTCTAGAATTTATATAAATGTTTGTAATTACATATTTACTTTTTTAAAGGTTTTCAGGAACATTATTCAAAAAAGAAATGCAATGTCAGCTGTAGATATACGCTATAAATACTTTTTTTTTCCAGATGCATATCAAAAATTCAGAATACTGATCATGTGAGTTAAAGTAAGCTTAAACTGGATAGAGAATGCATCAATGCATGATGCTGCCTTCATAGACCATTGTTGGTATTGATATCAATATTTTGTGACTCTGCCAGCCTGCACAGCAGAGGTCATTACTGACGTGGGGTGAAATGTTGCTTCCAATTACGTGACCCTGGGGTCCAACTAGGCCGGAACTGCAGGTCCATCATCAAGGGTCCGCTGGATCAGGTAAGTGACTCTAAACTCCCTGGATAAACTCTTTAACTCATCTACAGTATCGCTATGGTATTCTATTCTATATAGACAAATAAATCCAATAGAATCTAACAAAGCCAAGTCATGTGCATAATTAATGAAAAATCAGGAAAATACCTGATGGAGTGTGGTATGGTGATTGGAACCACCCCAAGGAGAAGCCATGTTAGTTTGTTTTGTGCAGCAAACTAGACGCTGGAACCTGCATAATCAGACTGGCAATAATACATGTCATATGACCAGGCGCTGGTGTCTGACATCTTCCTGATGCAGGATATTGGCCCTTTGTCATCACGCAAGACAAAACTTTTGCTTCACCTGGTTTGAGAGAGAAATAGTCCCAGCATCTCAAACAAACCATGCTGATATCAAACACACATCACACATGCACTGATACTAGTGACGTCAGATGTATACCAAATGCACTGAATTCTGAAGACAGGAATTCCAGCTCCATCTAGTGGCTACAAGAGAGAACTACATATAACACAGGACAACCAAGCACACGGGAATATACAAGACTAACAAAAGGTAAATACCATAATAGTTATTGATGTGCAAAAATATAAATAACAAATATAAAATATACATAACAGTGGCACAGAGTGTTAACTTGACTCTTTCAATAGGTTTTTATTGGGCTTTGTTGGCTTCTGAGAGGATATCATGACATGTTCTCACACTGCACAAAGTCAGGTTAAACAGTGCTACATTTGTATATCAATCTATTTTAATCAATAATATAAATTCATAAAAATGCAAAGACCCTAAATCAATTGTTATATGTGTTAGGTAAAATATCCTAGAGTGCATTCAACAAATACAGTCATGGCCAAAAGTTTTGAGTGACACAAATATTATATTTTCACATGATCTGCTGCCCTCTGGTTTTTATGTGTGTTTGTCAGATGTTTTTATCACATACAGAAATATAATTGCATTCATATTATGAGTAACAGAAGCTTATATTGACAGTTAGAATGAGTTAATGCAGCAAGTCAATATTTGCAGTGTTGACCCTTCTTCTTCAGGACCTCTGCAATTCTCCCTGGCATGCTCTCAATCAACTTCTGGACCAAATCCTGACTGATAGCAGTCCATTCTTGCAGAATCAATGCTTTACTTTTGTCTGAATTTGTTGGTTTTTGTTTGTCCACCCGTCTCTTGATGATTGACCACAAGTTCTCAACGGGATTAAGATCTGGGGAGTTTCCAGGCCATGGACCCAAAATCTCTATGTTTTGTTCCCTGAGCCATTTAGTTATCACCTTTGCTTTATGGCAAGGTGCTCCATCATGCTGGAAAAGGCATTGTTGAGCGCCAAATTGCTCTTGGACGGTTGGGAGAAGTTGCTCTTGGAGGACATTCTGGTACCATTCTTTATTTATGGCTGTGTTTTTAGGCAAGACTGTGAGAGAGCCAATTCCCTTGGCTGAGAAGCAACCCCACACATGAATGGTTTCAGGATGCTTTACAGTTGGCATGAGACAAGACTGGTGGTAGCGCTCACCTCTTCTTCTCCGAATAAGCTGTTTTCCAGATGTTCCAAACAATCGAAAAGGGGATTCATCAGAGAAAATGACTTTACCCCAGTCCTCAGCAGTCCACTCCCTGTACCTTTTGCAGAATATCAGTCTGTCCCTGATGTTTTTTCTGGAGAGAAGTGGCTTCTTTGCTGCCCTCCTTGAGACCAGGCCTTGCTCCAAGAGTCTCCGCCTCACAGTGCGTGCAGATGCACTCACACCTGCCTGCTGCCATTCCTCAGCAAGCTCTGCACTGCTGGTAGCCCGATCCCGCAGCTGAAACACTTTTAAGAGACGGTCCTGCCGCTTGCTGGTCTTTCTTGGGCGCCCTGGAGCCTTTTTGGCACCAATGAAACCTCTCTCCTTGAAGTTCTTGATGATGCGATAGATTGTTGACTGAGGTACAATCTTTCTAGCTGCAATACTCTTCCAAGTTAGGCCATTTTTGTGCAGTGCAATGATGACTGCACGTGTTTCTTTAGAGATAACCATGGTTAACAGAAGAGAAACAATGATGGCAAGCACCAGCCTCCTTTTAAAGTGTCCAGTGGTGTCATTCTTACTTAATCATGACAGATTGATCTCCAGCCCTGTCCTCATCAACACCCACACCTGTGTTAATGGAGCAATCACTGAAACGATGTTAGGTGGTCCTTTTAAGGCAGGGCTGCAATGATGTTGAAATGTGTTTTGGGGGATAAAGTTCATTTTCTAGGCAAATATTGACTTTGCAAGTAATTGCTGTTAAGCTGATCACTCTTTATAACATTCTGGAGTATATGCAAATTGCCATTAGAAAAACTGAAGCAGTAGACTATTGTAAAAATTTATATTTGTATCATTCTCAAAACTTTTGGCCATGACTGTACATTTTCCATATAATACATCCAGTGATGGTACATAATTCAAAATCCAGAAATCTAAGTCCCTTTCCACTTGACAATTCCTCCAACTCCTCTCCATATCACTAAGTTCCTAAAGCAAAAGAATAAAAAAAAATTTTTTAAAAGCAAACCAACATCTAATAACACAATTACACACTATTGCAAAAATAAAAGCCAGCCTAGATGGGCAAGAGAAGAAAAGAGAACCAAAAACCCATGCTAGTCCAACAAAATTAAACCAAGTTAGGTTGATGGGTAGAAAATAGACAGGTCTCCCTGACCCAAAAATGGAGAGAAATTGAAGCAAGATGTTAATTCTGTCCCGGTGGAACAACCGTGTCAAACTCAAAGATTCAAAGGGCCTCCTCGTGCCATGATAAACTTCCAGTTAGCACCCGTAGAATTGACTCTATCAATCCCCTTTACCTTAAGAGAAGCATCACAATTTTGGTGCATCTTTAAATGTTTTAGATTCAAGTTGCCTCTGCAACCTTCATCAGACAAAGTTCGCCAGGGGGGATAGTATAGAGTCCGTGGAGGCTACTATAGGGCATCCAGGAGGTTTATTAAGTCTTAAGTATTTTAGGCAGGACATAGAACAAAGGAATAATTGGATCCTGTTTGGTGAGAAATTACTTAGTTTTAATGTCAATAACCAATTGAAGATATGTGATGACTTGTTCAATCTTATTAGCTATGGACCTGATGGGATTATTCTGTAGCTTCTGATATACTGTGGTGTCAGTTGAGAGCAAATCTTCTCTAGATAGTCTTGTTTGTTCATCACCACGACTGCTCCCCCTTTGTCATCTGTTTTGATAACTATGTTTGTCCTCTAAGTGTTGCTAGGGCTTGATTTTTAACCTGTGTCAGGTTTGGGGGACAGTGGAGTTTGCCCTTTTGAATATCTGACCTCAAGGTTGCAAAGTCTTTTGTTGACAAGTGTAATAAATGTTTCAAGTGCACTATTACCCTTAGGGGGCATAAAGGCATTCTTGAGTCTTAGACCTAGTTTATCCACTGAGCTCTCAGCTAACTGTGGATTATGTCTGTTCTCGTAAGTGGAATATCTGCAAAATGTGCCTTAACCCTCAGGTTTCTATAGAATCTGAGGAGATCCATCTCGAGTTGAAAAGTGTCATATGGGTAGGATGGACAGAATGATAACCCTTTTTGAAGTAAAGAAATCTGTGGTGGATGATATTAATCACTATCGTCTCTTCCCTACCTGGGATCTGGTCGTCATCTGGGCTTGGGGCTTGGTTGGAGCCTAAAACACTGGCTGCCTCGTCGGGTCTTTTTCTGATTCCTGGTCTGCTGCAAGTTACTAAAAAAGGTCTTTGACGGAAGTTGGGTCTCTCGTAGTCAGAGCTGGTGGAGGCTGAACCCGGTGATTCCCTTTTGGATGAGAATGGCAATCTTTGTCATTTGTAAACCTGGTTTTGGTAGTAATCCTCTGTATCACGGGTGAATTTAAGTCTCTCTGCTTTTCTGCTTTCAAATTATTTGAAAGAATTCCACACTTTAAGGATTTCATTTTCAGAACTAACTGTGCTGTCCATTGTCATCCCTTCTATCTTCTCAAGTGATTCACACAGGTCATGGAATTTATTTTTCCAGATAGAGCTTTCTTGAAATACCAATAGCTCCATTTCCAGGTTTTCTAAATCTAAGCAGTGTACGCACGAAAGATCAAGTTCTTCAAATTTGGCTTTATATGGAAAAGTCAGAAAACACAGGGTTGTCTCCATCTTGCAGAACTGTAAAAATCTGTTATTAAAATTCACCTTTGCAGTTGATACAATGCTAGAAAATTCCTTGTAGATTTCCTGATGGCTTGCAGAATTGTCTGCAAATATTGTAGAATTTTCTAAATGCATTTTTAGATTTGGAAAATATTTCAGTGTAGTGTAAAATCATCTGTAGAAAAAAAAAAAAAAAAAAAAAAGAGGTTGGTAAGCCAGGCCATATCAGTGAACTGTGGATATTCCTCCCCTTTTTCATTCATAAACAGCCTAATTGCATCCAAGCAGACTACAAATCGCTCCAGGACTCGGCCTCTGCTGAGCCACCGGACATTATTGTACATAAGCAAGCAATTATACTTAAGTGCTTGTAACTGTCAACAATTCAGAGCACTAGCCATGATGTAATTCACCATTTTTGTGACATCTTTGAGGACATATTCAATTTTTTTTTTGCTGCTTTCCCTGGCACAAAGAGCTTCTTGATGTATAATGCAATTAAACTGAATTGATGTTTTGTTTCTTTAACAAAGAACTGTACAAAACCAGATTTTGCCCCCACCATAGAAGGTGCTACATCACTAGTAATTGAAACCACTTTTTCCGGTCTTATGTCTTGTGACAAAAAAGCCTCCATCACAGCACTGTAGATATCTATCCCTTGTGGTGTTTTAGGCAAAGACACCAGTTTCACCAGCTCTTCTCTCAAGATGTCACCAACAGCATAACGCTAAATTATTGCTAGCCTTGCGTGATTATTTATATATGTGCTTGCATCCAAGCACATGGAGTAACAGGCTGCCTTCTGTAAGCCAGTGGTGAGCTTTATCAGTATTTCTGCTAAGTGGCATCTCAGAGATGCATTGAGTAATTTTATCCTTGTATGGGAAATCATGACAAAGGGAATTATTCCCAGACAACATGGCCGTTTAGATAATATCCCCATCAGATAGTGGCTTACCATGTTTTGCTATGCACAGTGAAATTTGAAAACTGGCAGCTGTCAGGTAATTTGTTCTAGAAAGATAGTTGCAAAAACTAAGATACTGGGAATTATATTTCTGCAATTTCCCTTCAAGAAACTTTTCTTTCAGTTTCGCTAAGTTTGGCAACACTTTTGTGGTTGGTGTCAAAATGCCATCTGACACTTGATGTGCGACACAACGCTTTCATTACACAGAATACATAACTCTTTTCCATTGCGTTCAATAACTCCAAATGACTGTGTCCAGGCCTCTTGGAATGATCTTTTACTATCTGATTTAGTTTTTTTTGCTGCACTCATTTTTGGGTGTTCAAGATTTGGAGTCTACAAAAGCATATAAAGCACCCATTACAAATCCCTATCAAAATAGCTAACACTATTAGTTAACACCAAAGAAATGGATATTCCCTGAATCAACAGTCTGGCAGTGATTCTCAGCTGGGGTTCCTTTTTTGAATTTGCTGACCACCAGCGCAAGGGGGCAATGTTCCACTGACCACCAATTTTTGGCCTGCTCTAAAAAAGGCATCTGAGTGCATTTCCTACCCATAATTCACCTCTGCTGTACATGCGTTGGACCTACTTCTTGGGGACTTTGCATAAATAAGATGAAGTGAAGGTGTGGCACACACTGGATATTGTCTGAGTCATAGCCAGGGGTTCAAGCACAAGGGGGGTGGGGGAAGCCTAAGTGGGCTACCCCCAACCCAGGTAACTAATGTTTACACACGGTAAGGAGGAATTATGGTGTTTATAACGATCCAATACCTACAGGATGTCATTTTAGCCTTTTAAACACAGCTATCACTGTTGTTCACAGTATTTAAATGGTGAAACAACCATCAGTGTGCTTTCTGATAATGGCACCACACAGCGACTGAATAATACTACCATACTTATAGCGAGTACAAACCACTATACACAGTCCAACATTGACAATAATACCAGTATACAAGGGCCAAATAATAGCTACGCACCAGGAACACATATTACCATCACACAGTGACTGACTAATACACCATACTATTGTTGAGTAAAACCAATGTGTACACTTGTATTCCCCCATACTGTGCCCATATAGTGGTAGATACCAGCTCTACAGGGGCTCTGTATAATATGAGTGATTACATACAGAGCCCATATAGTGGTAGATACCAGCACTACACAGAATCTGTATAACATATGTGATTGCAATTACATCCAGTGACTCACAGGTGAGGTCTTCTCTAATCAGAGTTGTCCTCTTTCCTTCTCCATCCGGCTCAGACTGTCGTAACTTCTTCCAGTCAAGACCCCTCTCTTCAGCATCTGCCAAACACCTTTTAGGTTTCATACAGATATGTTGCTAGGTAGGTATAATATGCTCCACAGTGGCCGCCATGTAGTACAGTATGCTCCACAATGATCACCACACATGGTATAATATGCTCTACAGTGGCCCTGACGCAGTATAATATGCTCCACAGTGGTCCCGACGCAGTATAATATGCTCCACAGTAACCCCCACTCATTATAATATATTCCTCAGTGGGCCCCCACACAGTAGTATATGCTCCACTTCACACAGTAGTATGTTCCAGTTTTTGGGTCCCCACATATAGTGGCGATAAAAAGTATTTAGTCAGCCACCAATTGTGCAAGTTCTCCCACTGAAAAAGATGAGGCCTGTAATTGACATCATAGGTAGACCAACTATGAGAGACAAAATGAGAAAACAAATCCAGAAAATCATATTGTCTAATTTTTTTAAAGAATTTATTTACAAATTATGATGGAAAATAAGTATTTGGTCACCTACAAACAAGCAAGATTTCTGGCTCTCACAGACCTGTAACTTCTTCTTTAAGAGGCTCCTCTGTCCTCCACTCATTACCTGTAGTAATGGCACCTGTTTGAAATTGTTATCAGTATAAAAGACAGCTGTCCACATCCTCAAACAGTCCAAACTCTACTATGGTGAAGACCAAAGAGCTGTGGAAGGACACTAGAAACAAAATTGTAGACCTGCACCAGGCTGGGAAGACTGAATCTGCAATAGGCAAGCAGCTTGGTGTGGAGAAATCAACTGTGGGAGCAATAATTAGAAAATGGAAGACATACAAGACCACTGATAATCTCCCTCGATCAGGGGCTCCACGCAAGATTTCACCCCGTGGGGTCAAAATGATCACAAGAACAGTAAGGAAAAATCCCAGAACCACACGGGGGGACCTAGTGAATGACCTGCAGAAAGCTGGGACTAATGTAACAAAGGCTACCGTCAGTAACACGCTACGCCGCCAGGGACTCAGATCCTGCAGTGCCAGACGTATCGCCCTGCTTATGTCAGTACATATCCGGGCCCATCTGAAGTTTGCTAGAGAGCATTTGGCTGTTCCAGAAGAGTATTGGGAGAATGTCATATGGTCAGATGAAACCAAAGTAGAACTGTTTGGTAGAAACACAACTTGTTGTGTTTGGAGGAGAGTGAATGCTGAGTTGCATCCAAAGAACACCGTACCTACTGTGAAGCATGGGGGTGACAACATCATGCTTTGGGGCTGTTTCTCTGCTAAGTAACCAGGACGACTGATCCGTGTACATGAAAGAATGAATGGGGCCATGTATCGTCAGATTTTGAGTGCAAACCACCTTCCATTAGCAAGGGCATTGAAGATGAAACGTGGCTGGGTCTTTCAGGATGACAATGAAGAATGGCTTCGTAAGAAGCATTTGAAGGTCCTGGAGTGTCCTAGCCAGTCTCCAGATCTCAACCCCATAGAAAACCTTTGGAGGGAGTTGAAAGTCCGTGTTGCCCAGCGACAGCCCCAAAACATCACTGCTCTAGAGGAGATCTCCATGGAGGAATGGGCCAACATACCAGCAACAGTGTGTGCCAACCTTGTGAAGACTTACAGAAAACGTTTGACCTCTGTCATTGCCAACAAAGGATATATAACAAAGTATTGAGATGAACTTTTGTTATTGACCAAATACTTATTTTCCAGCATAATTTGCAAATAAATTCTTTAAAAATCAGACAATGTGATTTTCTGGATTTTTCTCATTTTGTCTCTCATAGTTGAGGTCTAGCTATGATGACAATTACAGGCCTCTCATCTTTTTAAGTGGTAGAACTTGCACAATTGGTGGCTGACTAAATACTTTTTTTTCCCACTGTAGTATTATATGCTTCACAGTGGGCCCCCACATAGTATTATATGCTACTTACCCAGTATGCAGTCCAACGAAGAGCGTCGTTCTTCTTCTGATCGCAGGTGCTGATGACTTACGTCATCGTGGCTGCATCTGGGCAGAGGTCACACTCTGCAGTCAGTGTAAGCTGCGGACCTGCAGCCTACGTTGACAGCTTTCAGCTGTATGTGCAGCTGAAAGAAGCGATCGCTCACTAAACGGGGAATCCTGTACTGGATTCCCCATTAGTGAGCGATCAGGGTGAATGCGTGCGTGCCAACAGAGAGGGCTCTGAGTGCCCTCTCTGGCACGCGTGCCATAGGTTCGCCAACACGGGTCTATGGGGTCCGCTGTTTTAGTGGTCTGTCTGTGTCGTCTGTGCCGCTCTGGCGGACGCCAACGACAGAGACCTGCGCGCAGATGTGAACCTATCCTAATTTTTGTAATGTTTACCTGTTTATACTTTTTTTTTTTTTTTTTTTTAAATCTTACACTATTTCAATTGCAGTATTAGCAATACAAAGCATTCTCAAATGCCGCCAGCATATTAGGAAGCAAATTACATTTCAAAATAAAATTTTGAATAATAAAATTAATCCAATATCTGCCTGTTTTTCAATTGAATGCAAGTTTTTAGATTGAGCCAGTGCTCTCTTGCCTCTTTGGTTGCATGGGTGATGTTATAGCAGTGTTACGGTAGCTTCACATAAAGGAATTTGCGGTGGATATGGGGGCAGATTACAATAACAAATGCTGCAAAATTAACTGTTGTCAGTCAGTTGAATTTTTATTCTCTGGTTTAAACAAAATATGTTCAATAATAGAGTAATAGAGTGTGAATAGTGGCAGAGTTTTGAAAAACATGTTTTTCCTTTGAATGCTTTTTGAATATAATAACGTAGCACAAAAAAGTTTGATTTCCATCCAAATAACTTTTTACATTTTTTTTTTAAACTCATTTTATTGGGTTTTCAAATTATCATACAGGAGAAAATTGCAATAATGGATAAAGATTTTTTTTAAAACAATTTTAAATAAACTATTATTGGGTTACAAAAATGTGTTATCAAGACGGTTTGTTTTTATTTTGTTATCTAGTAACTATCTTAGCTAACTGTGTAATAAACTTCACTAGAGTATGAAACAAAAAATTCAATATTAATAAGAAAAAAACAAAACTAGTCACCATGTAGAAAATGCTAAATTGCATACATGTTTTGGTTTATTGCTGTGACCATGAGCAATCCGGTGTTTTGCTTTTCAAATAGAATAAAATAGCTGTGAGTTACTGTTATGTTTGTCCCTGAACCGAATGAACAATAAACGAACATGCAAAATAAACTGGTTTATTGAAGAAACCAGAAACAAAGGCAGTCAAATAACGGAGTAAATGAAACAGAGCAGGCAGGAGAAAATAACAATAGAAATCACCCTGTGATCCGCCCTGACTGATCCTGCCTAACGCCAGAGTTTTCCTCTAAAAAGAGGACACCTCACAGGAACCTGATTTAGAATCCCTGGGAGCTGACCCTGAAAGAAATAAAGTAATAAACTAGCAGTCCCCTGCACTGACCCCCAGACAGCAAATCCAAGAACAAACGTACACTGAGAGAAGCATATAAAACCTGAGTACTAGGCCCAACAGCACAGGTATGACTGGACACACAAGTATAACCAGCAGAGTGCAAGTGTGAAGCCCAAGTATACAGTCATGGCCAAAAGTTTTGAGAATGATACAAATATTAATTTTTACAAAGTCTACTGCTTCAGTTTTTCTAATGGCAATTTGCATATACTCCAGAATGTTATAAAGAGTGATCAGCTTAACAGCAATTACTTGCAAACTCAATATTTGCCTAGAAAATGAACTTTGTCCCCCAAAACACATTTCAACATCATTGCAGCCCTGCCTTAAAAGGACCACCTAACATCGTTTCAGTGATTGCTCCATTAACACAGGTGTGGGTGTTGATGAGGACAGGGCTGGAGATCAATCTGTCATGATTAAGTAAGAATGACACCACTGGACACTTTAAAAGGAGGCTGGTGCTTGCCATCATTGTTTCTCTTCTGTTAACCATGGTTATCTCTAAAGAAACACGTGCAGTCATCATTGCACTGCACAAAAATGGCCTAACTGGGAAGAGTATTGCAGCTAGAAAGATTGCACCTCAGTCAACAATCTATCGCATCATTAAGAACTTCAAGGAGAGAGGTTCCATTGGTGCCAAAAAGGCTCCAGTGCGCCCAAGAAAGACCAGCAAGCGGCAGGACCGTCTCTTAAAAGTGTTTCAGCTGCGGGATCGGGCTACCAGCAGTGCAGAGCTTGCTGAGGAATGGCAGCAGGCAGGTGTGAGTGCATCTGCACGCACTGTGAGGCGGAGACTCTTGGAGCAAGGCCTGGTCTCAAGGAGGGCAGCAAAGAAGCCACTTCTCTCCAGAAAAAACATCAGGGACAAACTGATATTCTGCAAAAGGTACAGGGAGTGGACTGCTGAGGACTGGGGTAAAGTCATTTTCTCTGATGAATCCCCTTTTCGATTGTTTGGAACATCTGGAAAACAGCTTATTCGGAGAAGAAGAGGTGAGCGCTACCACCAGTCTTGTCTCATGCCAACTGTAAAGCATCCTGAAACCATTCATGTGGGGGGTTGCTTCTCAGCCAAGGGAATCGGCTCTCTCACAGTCTTGTCTAAAAACACAGCCATAAATAAAGAATGGTACCAGAATGTCCTCCAAGAGCAACTTCTCCCAACCGTCCAAGAGCAGTTTGGCGCTCAACAATGCCTTTTCCAGCATGATGGAGCACCTTGCCATAAAGCAAAGGTGATAACTAAATGGCTCAGGGAACAAAACATAGAGATTTTGGGTCCATGGCCTGGAAACTCCCCAGATCTTAATCCCATTGAGAACTTGTGGTCAATCATCAAGAGATGGGTGGACAAACAAAAACCAACAAATTCAGACAAAATTAAAGCATTGATTCTGCAAGAATGGACTGCTATCAGTCAGGATTTGGTCCAGAAGTTGATTGAGAGCATGCCAGGGAGAATTGCAGAGGTCCTGAAGAAGAAGGGTCAACACTGCAAATATTGACTTGCTGCATTAACTCATTCTAACTGTCAATATAAGCTTCTGTTACTCATAATATGAATGCAATTATATTTCTGTATGTGATAAAAACATCTGACAAACACACATAAAAACCAGAGGGCAGCAGATCATGTGAAAATATAATATTTGTGTCATTCTCAAAACTTTTGGCCATGACTGTATATAGCACAAAGGGTGGGGCAGAGGCACAGGGAAAACCCCTCCCTAAGGCAGAAAGTACCGGCAGACAATAATTAACCCCTGCCCGACTGGACAACTACCTAACAGTTACCATATTGGTGTGAAGTTTTTATTGATTAAATTTTTTTTTTTTTAATCCAGTTAACGTCAACATTGACAGAGGTAGAACTTTACAGTGGTAACACCTTTTCAGCAGGTGGAAGCATTTTAAAAGAAGCCAAAACAACAAATTGATCAGAGGCAGTGCAAGAATATGTAGCATTTATTTATTTGAACTTTGGGCAAGAAACTCTTATAAAGGATTCTATCACCTCCCCAAGCATATTCACCTACAAACACCATGTTACAGAGCACATTACAATGACCTCTGTTAGGTATGTCACTTGTGTTGTATGAAAATTAGGCAGTGGGTGCACTAAGGCAGACTTTCATCCCTGTGACCACTGCTCTTGCTGCTTAGGTTACCATTACAAACGAGATCTACAAATTAACATATTTTGTCAAAAATATAATTGAGGCCTCAGACCCCCTAAGAATTACTTAAACTGCTACAACTGCATTGCAGAGTAGATAAGTGCTAAAACTATCAGTTTGTACAATGGAGCATGCCTTCATCAGTTAGAGCACTGACCTTCCTTCCATAGATAGGTGATGTTATAATAGGTAGTTTTTTTCAAGAAATTGTTTACTCCAAATTATGCATTGCATCTTTCCTGAATCTGCTGAGTCTTTGTTTTTTAATGTCTTCTTTGTTTGGATGTTCTTTATAATGGGTGGAAGGCTTGGTGACCTTGATGACCAATTTTGTTGAATTTCACCTTTTGCAATTTTTTGAACATTTACACAAATGCCCTCAAGGTAATCCACATTTATCTTTTCATAAACATTGCGAACAATCCCACTTCTCATAACGTGTTTTGGGAGGGACAAGAGGCAGGAAGCCGACATGAAGATGGTAGGAACATGCATGACAAAGGATTGTGTGTGCCATCAGGTGCCTGATTGGAAGCCCTTCAGTTATTTCCAGCCTTAATTTATTCCCACAGTAGATATTTTTTCATTGTGGTGATATCTTTTATCATCCCTCCCATTAATACATGTAAAGTGAGACCAGTGAATACTCAACCATACAGTTATCTGTTTTGTGAATGTGGTAAACACAGAAACTTGTAAATGTATCTGTTTGTAGACATTTTTGGGGGCATCTCAGACTGGACAGACTGTTCACTCTCTTGAAATCTACAGCTACTGCAACTGTATTGACAGTATGATGGTCATTTTTTTAGGCAACACCTGAATGTGACATTAGAAGTCTGATGTGAAAAAAATAAATAAATAGAATTAGTGCATAGAAACTAAGCAATGTGTACCATTGTCATGGATCTAGATCCGTGATGGCGAACCTATGGCACGCGTGCCAGAGAGGGCACGCAGAGCCCTCTCAGTTGGCACGCGCGCCGTCGCTATGATCGCTCACTAACGGGGAATCCAGTACAGGATTCCCCGTTAGTAAGCGATCGCTTCTTTCAGCTGTATGTGCAAATGCGCATACCACTGAAAACTGTCAGTGTAGGCCGCGGTCCGCAGGATCGCTGCTTACACGGTAGATGCTACATCAGTAAAGGCTAAATACTGTACTCCGGAAGGACCTTCTGACGTCATAAAGTCACATGACAGGGTAGGCATGTCTTTACTTGCAAGAAGGTCCTTCTACATAAAGAAAAGTTGTATCCTGAGCAGTGGAGGAACATGAAGAGATGTGGGGTGCGGGGTGTAGTGTGGGGGGAGAGATGTGGGGTGCAGTGTGTAGAGTGGGGGGAGAGATGTGGGGTGCATTGTGTAGAGTGGGGGGGAGAGATGTGGGGTGCAGGGTGTAGTGTGGGGGGAGATGTGGGGTACAGGGTGTAGTGTGGGGGGGGGAGATGTGGGGTACAGGGTGTAGTGTGGGGGGAGAGATGTGGGGTGCATTGTGTAGAGTGGGGGGAGAGATGTGGGGTGCAGGGTGTAGTGTGGGGGGAGATGTGGGGTACAGGGTGTAGTGTGGGGGGAGAGATGTGGGGTGCATTGTGTAGAGTGGGGGGAGAGATGTGGGGTGCAGGGTGTAGTGTGGGGGGAGATGTGGGGTACAGGGTGTAGTGTGGGGGGAGAGATGTGGGGTGCATTGTGTAGAGTGGGGGGAGAGATGTGGGGTGCAGGGTGTAGTGTGGGGGGAGATGTGGGGTACAGGGTGTAGTGTGGGGGGAGAGATGTGGGGTGCATTGTGTAGAGTGGGGGGAGAGATGTGGGGTACAGGGTGTAGTGTGGGGGAGAGATGTGGGGTGCAGGGTGTAGTGTGGGGGGGCAGAGATATGGGGTGCAGGGTGTAGAGTGGGGGAGAGATGTGGGGTGCAGGGTGTAGTGTGGGGGGAGATGTGGGGTACAGGGTGTAGTGTGGGGGGGAGATGTGGGGTACAGGGTGTAGTGTGGGGGGAGAGATGTGGTGTGTAGTGGGGGGGGTAGAGATGTGGGGAGAGATGTGGGGTGTAGTGTGTGGGGGAGAAATGTGGAGTACAGGGTGTAGTGTGGGGGGGATAGATGTGGGGTGTAGTGGGGGGGTAGAGATGTGGGGTGTAGTGTGTGGGGGAGAAATGTGGGGTACAGGGTGTAGTGTGGGGGGGAGAGATGTGGGGTGTAGTGGGGGGGGTAGAGATGTGGGGTGTAGTGTGTGGGGGAGAAATGTGGGGTACAGGGTGTAGTGTGGGGGGAGAGATGTGGGGTGCAGGCTGCATGCAAGAGGGGGGAATGGGGGATGCAGGGGAGGCAGGTTAATTTAAGGTGTTGCCGTGTTGGCACTTTGCAATAATTTTGTGGGCTTTGAGTTGCAGTTTGGGCACTCGGCCTCTAAAAGGTTCGCCATCACTGATCTAGATGATACAATCACATCTACTGATTTAGGGTAAGAATAAGAAATTGCAGGTTTATGCTAAAGAGGGGTCTCGGTGGCAACCAAACATTAGGAGGAGACAAGCAAACTGGACATCCTTCCCTCACCTATTCTCTTTCTCACCCTTGAGTAAAATGAGGTGAAAATCAAATTTACAAAAAAGGTGAATATACAATTGCTGTGTAAGAATTCTAATAATTTAGAACCGTATGGCATTTCTTATAGCAAGGAAGAATACACAAGCCTGGTTCTGAGGACCATAAGGATGGTTACACATGCTCCTGTGCTTGCACCATGAAAATGTCTTGAGACCACACTAGAATAAAAGTTATCACAGTACAAGTGGTACCCTTTGTGTAGCGGAGGTTGCATTATCTCCTACACTATCTTACTGCTGTTGGAGAAATTTGGGGGGCATTGATCCCATCCTTCATAAATTCTGAAGGCAATAGTATATCCTGACCAGATTTCACAAAGCTTATATAGCCTAATGCTATATCTTGCTCTTTTGGAAGGGAGATATTGGCGAAAGCTAAGGAGGGATATGTCCACACTGACATTTTGCTCTGGGGTGTAATATTGCAAAAAGGATTGGTTTATAGAATTTATCAGAGGCCTTAGTTTAAATAACCGATCACAGTTTGGATCATTATTGGAGGGGCCTGTGAATTATCACTGAAGTGAAAGAACCTCATCAATCATGTAACAATTTCTGGCCATTACTGCAGAATATACTAGGGTTACCTGTGTGGGACTTGTAGTCCAATATATTTACGGTGCGGCCCCAAATTTTTTTTTTTTAAATTCAGCCTGCTCTGTGGGTGTCTAATCTTTAGCAGGGACAGAGAAGTATTCTGTTTTATATACAGGGTAGCATATAAATTAGTTGGATGGACGGTTTTATTGAGGTCATCAATAAACTAAGGCTATTCCCCACGTAGCAAATTGCGGAAGCGCATCGTGTTTTTTTTTTCTGCACCGTTTTCCACAGAACATCCGCAGAGTTTTCCTCTGCGGACTTTATGCTTCTATTATACCTATGGGAAAACACCTGCGTTTCCATAAGTAAAGTTAACATGCTGCAATTTGCAAAAATGCCAGCGTTTGTAAAATCACAGCATTTCTGCTGCAGTTAATGTAAAACAAGCATTTTTTGCAATGTGGGGCTTCGGCCTAAAGTTGTTTGTTTGGGTTAAATTGGAATCATCCACTTCCGCTGCTGATTTTTTTTCTGCAATGTGTGGATGGGATTAGTCAGAATCCCATGCACTTTGTAGGTACTGTAAAACTTACAAACTTATTTTAGTCAGTGATTGCTTGCATAACTAGTGAACCTAAAGGTAACATACCTCTTCTGCAAAATATACAAAAGCACAACTGTGTTTGTGTTTATCGTAATATCATGTTATCATTTATGTGAAAACAATGTTTTTGCATTTTGTTTACTTTATTATAGTTTGATGCGAGGAGTAACCCAGGCTGAATCATGATCATCTTTATTAGTAGAAATGTCTATGACCCAAAGCAGCTACAGAACCTTATTTCACTTTTCATTAACACTATGCTGATTTTTTTTGTGTACCAATTCAGTCCATGCCATCTCAAGATAAAGATCACAGAGGTTTATGTTTATAAAATAAACTATAAAGATCTTCAGAAATAAAGGAATATTATTTTTATATTTTTAAATACCTGCTCATGTATAAGAAACACTGCCCACACCAGCCTGGCAAAGCTTAAATTATTAACCTGTAAAAATTGGTACTGTAGTGTTCATTTCTTTCATGCAATAGTCATCCATAAATCAGGCAGGGGATCAATTTAGATTTCAGTATTAATAGGTTTGAAAATCCACCATGACAACATGGTACATGTTTGTGCAAACACAAAATAATAGTCTCTTATGTTGGCATCAATTGTTAAACTATTCCCATAGGTAAAAAAAGCATTTTTTTTTTTCAGTTCCATTTCATTACCAAAAAAATAAAAATAAATTCACACACAGCATTTATTGCAGTCCTCTTATCTGTATCTTAGATTGCCAAGCTGCGGCTCTGGTCAAACAGAGCTTTGTGCCTTTTTTGAAACCTTAATCCATTTATAATGTCCTTCAGTGTTAGATAAAATCTTGTTCATGAGAATTCTAGAGCATCAAATCCAGTAAAGATCTGTTTAACAGTGAATTGGT
This sequence comes from Leptodactylus fallax, assembly GCA_947044405.1. NCBI lineage: Eukaryota > Metazoa > Chordata > Amphibia > Anura > Leptodactylidae > Leptodactylus > Leptodactylus fallax. Next base: position 823,824 of record CAMRHE010000122.1, on the reverse strand, counting down.
CAACAGTTGCATAAAAATTAATTTTGTTCCAAATACTACTTTAGTATAATTCCAGAATTTTGCCAAAAATAGACTTGGGTCCATTTTTCCTCCATATATTTGGCACATAGTTCACCATGACGATGGCCTCTATAATTACTTTTATGAAGTAAATTTTTGTTGGCATCCTCCAAAATGGACAACACATTTCTCATATGAGGGCCCCTGGTGTCTGCATGCTGTATAGTGAGACCTATCAAAAGATTACGTCTTTGAGAAAACTACCTCCTTATCCAGACCAGATTTCCCATGACAAATTCTAAGTTCCTACGTATGTATATTGGTCATCTTCTTTAAGAAAATGACCACTCCTAAATCTAGATGGTTATCGCAGTGGTGTCACTGTTTTGTGTGTTTTGAGGCAAATGTAAATATAATTATTAATACCCCAATCAGGGCTCTTCAGTTACCCGAAGCAGAGTTCTACTGCCACGTCTTTCAAAACATTAGACCTGATCTATATCTCTCTCTAGCATTTCTGTATAAAATGTATGCTCACTGTTTTCATCTAAAGGTTTGAGTCTCTGATGAAACTAGGCCCACTATAATATATACTGATATTGAAAAATATTGTACAGTAGGATGGTTTTAATAAATTCTGCAGACAGAACAATGTAAGGGTGGAATCACGTGTAGTCTGTTTGCAGCAGTTTTATGAGCCAAAAAAAAGTATAAAAAGACAAGATCCTACTCTTCTGTATCCACTCCTTACTTTTGACTCTAAAAGTTGCCTCCAAAATAGCAGCAAAAACTATAGTTACAACCTCACTGTGTAAAACTTTATTGCCTTTTACTGTTCGTTTTTTTGTTGTGCCAAATAGTGTTTTGGGTTTTTTGTTTGTATCTAGAAAAATTTGGGCTAATTTTGAGGCCTGTGCTTTGTGCAATGGTCTTATCCCCTTTGTGCACTGGTGTTTAAATATTATTTGACTGCAATATTCAAGACCTATTAGTGTTAAGTCTATTCTGCTGACAAGACTCTTGTATCTTATGGTGCATGGGTGTGGTTAGGGTATACTATTCTAGTATTGTCCAAATACAGTAGTAGAAAGTATAAGGATGTTGGGAAACACCCCCTCTCATGAATATAAATGATTGACAGACACACATGTCTAGGGTGTCTCTCTCTTCTGACCTGTCTCTTTCGGCCTGTCTTACTTCCTCTGACACCTTGGAAGGATGGCAGAATTGTCCTACAGAAGACCAACACACATTGATGAATAAGCATGAGCCAAGATGTCTGCAAGAGAACCATCTTGAAGAAACCTAACTCTGAACTTCTCCTATGATGTAAGACATTGACTGATATTTCTGTTATGCTGGAAGGTTTCCATGTATCTGTTTTTCCATGAAGACTTCAATAAACTTCCATGCTTTTATAAGAAGCTGAATCCTCTAATAATGTTACCTTATGGGTCAACACGTGAGTAAGGATTTCATTCAATTGTAAAGTATTTTACAATTAACAGATATATTATTTTACAACTGGCATGAGAGAGACACACCTTCTCCAGTCTGTCGCCTGCTGTCACGACTTACCTTACTAAAATATTTAACCTCCTTTTCTCTTCTAGAATTTTTCCATCCTCTTTCAAACATGCTGTCATAACCCTGCTATTGAAGAAATCCTCTCTTGACCCGTCCTGTGCTGCTAACTATCGACCCATCTCTAACCTCCCCTTCATCTCCAAAATCTTGGAACGCTTGGTCTATTCTCGTTTAATCCGCTATCTTTCTGCTAACTCTCTTCTTGACCCCTTAAAATCTGGCTTCCGCACTCTGCACTCTACTGGAACGACCCTCACAAAAGTCTCCATGATCTCCATGAAATCCAATGGTGACTACTCTCCTTTATTCTTCTGGATCTCTCGGCAGCATTTGACACTGTTGACCCTCATTTCCTCCTCACTATGCTCTGCTCTGTCGGCTTCATGGACACCGCACTCTCCTGGTTCTCCTCTTATCTCTCAGACCGCACTGTGTGTCATTTGTGGTCTCTGTTTCTTCACCTTGCCGTTGGGGTTCCTCTGGGCTCGGTCCTAGGCACCCTGCTCTTCTCCCCCATTGGACAAACCATCACCAGATTTGGCTTTTGGTACCATCTTTATGCTGATGATGCCCAATTATACACATCATCCCGTGACATCACCCCTGCAGTAATACAGAACACCAGTGACTGTCTCTCTGCTGTCTCAAATATCATGTATTCGCTGTATCTGAAACTGAATCTCTCAAACTGAATCTCTCAAAGACTGAACTACTGCTGTTTCCACCATCTAATAGATCTGTCCAAGATATCTCCATTGCAGTGTCCGGCCGTACTATAACTCCTAGGCAGCATGCCCGCTGCCTCGGGGGTTGTGTTTGACTCAGACCTTTCCTTCACCCCCCCCCCCCCCCCCCATAGCCAATCACTCGCACGCTCATGTCATCTCCACCTCAAAAACATCTCCAGAATTGCCCTCTTACCACAGATACATTAAAGACATTTATTGTCGCCCTGATTCACTCTCACCTTGACTACTGTAACTCCTTACTAATCGGTCTTCCCCTCACTAAACTCTCCCATCTACAATCTATTCTGAATGCGGCGGCCAGGTTCATCTATCAGTCTAGACACTACAGCAATGCCTCCAGTCTGTGTTAGTCACTACATTGGCTGCCTATTCAATACAGAATACAATATAAACTTATCACCCTCATCCACAAAGCTCTCCATAATACTGCACCTCCCTACATTTCCTCCCTCATCTATATCGCCCAACCTGTGCTCTCCGTTCACTCAATGACCTAAGACTAGCATCCTCTATTATCAGAACCTCCCACACTCATATACAAGACTTCTGACGAGTTGCACCACTTCTCTGGAATGTTATACCTTGGATAATCAGATTAACTCCCAATTTCTACAGCTTCAAGCGCGAACTAAAGACACATCTTTTCAGACAGGCCTATCATAATTCCTAATGTAAACCCTTCCGCAGTTAGAATCCCTAAAACGAACCCTCCTCTGTTCACACTCCCGCATTACCCGACAGGATATGATGCTGTTTCAGACCAACTTTATATGTCCAGGCAACATCTGCACGTTAAAGGACACGACTGGTGACGGCTCATACAGCTTTATTTGTGTAATAACAGTAACTTCTATTACAAAATTGTCTGAACTACTGTATAAGCAATGCTACCTCCGATGCCGCCCCTGCTACCTCATAGATTGTAAGCTCTTGCGAACATGGCCCTCAGTCCCATTGTGTGAAAAATTGCGGTGTTTTAAGGTTCAAAAATAACTATAGCATAATATACTATAGTGAGAATTTAATAAAATGTGACCAATATCTACCAAAGATATATGAGAAATAGGCGTGATCAGATGTGAAAAATTTTCTTGCTCCAACTTCCTAAGGGAACCTATGAAATGATCATACCAATATATGAATTGTGGCAACCTACTTTGTATATAAAGAGGGGTGGGGGAGGAAATGAATAAGGGGATTGGTAATCGAGAGTATACTGGGATAGAATAGATGATAGACAGAGGACAATTGCAGATAAGGAAATAGCTAGAGGAACCCAGCAATAGTATATGTAAACAATTAGGGGTAGAGCAGCATAATACAAGTAGGGAGACAAATGAATAAACTAGCCGCTAAAAACAAAGGGAGATTGGCTAAACCAAGGTTGTAGTAGGCCAAGGAGCAGACCACAGTATGAGTGGCTCTGTGGAGAAGACTATATAAAAGGTGCCCCGGCAAGACGTACAGTGGTCTTCTTTCTTCATAGGATGCCAATGGATATAACCCTGAATGCAAGAACTTACTATGGCCTAGGAGTTGTCAGAAACTGAGCCATGGTTTCTTTGTGGATGGATTGTGAAGTAGAGACACTACATACATGAGCAGGTAACCCGGCCACAATAAGGCAATCATGGCTGATTTTCTGACCCTAGAAAGTCTAGAAATTTAGATATGGTTATGTATGAGGGAAAACCCCTTAAGTTTTGTATGGACTCGGGCTCAAACATGACTTTAAACAAAAGTTTTAACTGATAAAACTTTCTTACAAAAGCTCTGAATGCCAAATTTTACTGGACTCCTTGGAGATTTCTACCAGATTTCATGTACCTTCCAAAGTAAGTTAAAGGTAAGTACCTTGGGCTGGTCCACTGTTAAATGTTTAAAACTTTTAAATGTGAAAAGTTGCAGTGTCACACAGATTTTCTTTAATAGATTGTCCTATCTATATTTCAAAATTACTATGGAATCTGTGGGGATCACTGGGTTAGCCTCTCAATGCAGGCATGTGAGGCAACTTCCTCTTGGTTGCCGATGTCAACCTTCTGCAGCTCAGTAGTTTGTATGTGGATGGGAATGAATTGCTATACCAGGCATAGGCTAGGATTACATCTGTGTTGCATTCCCCGACTCCATCACAGGATCCGCCGAAAATAGGGGGAGAGAAAAGTCCTGCATGGAGGACTTTTCTCTCCGCCAATTTCAGTATAAAAACGAAGGAAATCCGACAGACACTCGGCAGACCCCATTGTAGTCTGTGGGGTCAACAGGAAACTACTGTTTTAGCGGACATGCCCTCTGTCATTCAGGTCCCCCAGCAGACCAAATTACTGAGAGCCCAGGGCAAATGTGAACCTACCGCTATATTTTGTGTACAGTGCTGTGCCTAGGATACAATGAAAAGGCCACAGCACTCATCAAACCTCCATTTAATCTGCTGGGTGTCAGACCCCCACCAATATGTTAGTGATCATTTATCCTAAGGACAGACCATCAATATAAAATTCCCAGGGACACATATGATGTGCATGCAGCAGGTTAGCTGCTGTGAAATTTCTGGTACAGTAGCAGTGTAGTCTCCCATCCACACACTGCAGAAAAACAAACCCACAGTGCAAAGTGTGTTTGAGCTGCAGATTTTGATCACATAGTGTGTCAATTTTAGTTCTCAGTGTTTTCGCCACAGTTTTCTACCTTTGCAATACAAAAGTTTATAAAATAAGGCTTCATTTGCTAATTATGTAATATCCCCCTCAGTGCCTCCAACATGTAGTAGAATGGCCCCTTCAGTGCCCCACATGAAATATAACGGCCTCCACATATAAAATGACCCTCACATATAATAGAATGGCTCCCATTCTCAGTGATGTTTAAGTAGCGAGTGCTAAGATGCCTTAATTACTTATCACCAGGGTGGATTAAGGGTACAATGGGCCTCAGGCTATTCAGAAAATGTGGCCCTGTGACAGAATAATGTCCCATGGTGGCCCCCACACAATGTCCTAGAGTGGCCCCTGCATTATTAAAATTTTAAAATTTCCTTATACATAGGGATTTTCTAATTTTGTGTTCAGGCGAACCTGAAATTCTATGTGGCAGAATGACGCTGTAAGAGTATGCATCATTACGCCGCGTAACCACTGAAGCCCAATCACAGGCCTCAGTGGTCTCTGACGTCAATACCCTTTAAGACTTGAACCCTAGGGGGGCCTGATCACCAGTAAAATGTACTGCAGTATATTAAGAAATCTATCCAATTCTGTTAAATACTGCCTGTGGTGGCTATGGTGCCCTCTCAACTCCTGAGTGGTGCCATATTTAAAGTCGTGACATCTGCCATACTATTGTGGTAGATATCAGGAATGGATTACTACAGTATATTATTTATTTTATTATATTACTTTATCAACAGCAGAAGTTTCCTCTAAAGATATACTGTATTATTTTTTAAAACCAAGTAAAATTGGAGAGAGAACATGATGAAACAATTTTATGCAGAATGTTTAGTAAATACATACCTAAGATTGTATGATACTTACACATGCATACATGCAAGTAAAGTGATACTATAGTAGACATGGGAGCTGAAATATATTTAGAGAAATGATAGCTATGTATTTGCACTATTACCTTTCTAATTCCTTCATTGTCTCAGTGAGATGTTCAGTAATTGACAGCACTGATAAAGTAATAAACTCAGCCAGCAGAGGTCATGTAGTTTTATAGCCAGTAGCATAGTTTATTCCCCTTTTCATTTCACAAATGGTAACTTGAAATTCTTTGATCTTCGATTCCCTCCCTAAGTACAAGACATACAAAAATTGTAGATGAATTTTACAGTAATCTGTTCATTCTTGTAATGTCACTATATTAATTGAAAAGCTGCAATTTATATAAAAGAGGGTACATCAATTCAAATAAATACTTAGCAATTTTAGTATAAAGTAATACCACAATTTAATGTAAGCTATCCACAATTGCACAAATCACCTTAAAATGAAGGAGTCTGGACAAGCCATGTACTACAAAGCAGCTAAGGCTGGGAAATTGCAGGGATATTACTGATTCATTTCTGTTTTTAAATTGGATCAAATTAACCATTCAGCTAAAGAGCAAAGGGATTTATGTTAAGTGTGAAAAGTATGAACCTGACTGTAAATTGGCGAATAGTAAGTAGAATTTAAAATTTTGCTAAAACTGGCCATCAGTGTCCATTTCTGACAAAGATCTACCATTTTTTAAAATTTAAGATTTGGTTCATAAGTATACCTTAAGTATTATTCCAACCAAATAATCTATTGGTTATTGATATATGTACACATACTATGATGACATCATCATAGTAGTAAACTACTAAGTACTGAAGCATAGTCTTTACAAAGGAGCCCGTTTTATAACATGCTTTTAAATATCATGAGGTAGAATATTCATTTGAGAACACAAAGTTAACTAGACACGTGGACAAAATTGTTGGTACCCCTTGTTTAATGAAAGAAAAACCCACAATGGTCACAGAAATAACTTGAATCTGACAAAAGTAATATATAAAAATTCTATGAAAATGAACAAATGAAAGTAAGACATTGTTTTTCAACCATGCTTCAACAGAATTTTTAAAAAAAGAAAACTCATGAAACAGGCCTGGACAGAAATGATGGTTCCCTTAACTTAATATTTTGTTGCACAACCTTTTGAGGCAATCACTGCAATCAAACGATTCCTGTAACTGTCAATGAGACTTCTGCACCTCTCAACAGGTATTTTGGCCCTCTCCTCATGAGCAAACTGCTCCAGTTGTCTCGGGTTTGAAGGGTGCCTTTTCCAGACGGCATATTTCAGCTCCTTCCAAAGATGCTCAATAGGATTTAGGTCAGGGCTCATAGAAGGCCACTTCAGAATAGTCCAATGTTTTCCTCTTAGCCATTCTTGGGTCTTTTTAGCTGTGTGTTTTGGGTCATTATCCTGTTGCAAGACCCATGACCTGCGACTGAGACCAAGCTTTCTGACACTGGGCAGCACATTTCTCTCTAGAATCCCTTGATAGTCTTGAGATTTCATCGTACCCTGCACAGATTCAAGACACCCTGTGCCAGATACAGCAAAGCAGCCCCAGAACATAACAGAGCCTCCTCCATGTTTCACAGTAGGGACAGTGTTCTTTTCAAGATATGCTTCATTTTTCCGTCTGTGAACATAGAGCTGATATGCCTTGCCAAAAATTGATTTTTTTTCTCATCTGTCCATAGGACATTCTCCCAGAAGCTTTGTGGCTTGTCAACATGTAGTTTGGAAAATTCCAGTCTATCAGATTCAAGTTATTTCTGTGGCCATTGTGGGTTTTTCTTTAAAAGAGGGGTACCAACAATTTTGTCCACGTGTGTGTATATACAACTGCTGGGTTTGCGTGGGTTTCCTGCGGGTACTCAGATTTCCTCCCACATGCCAAAAATATACTATATACAGTAGGTAAGTTGACTTCCTGTATATTTCACTTATCAATATATAGTAGTAGTACTGGAGTATCTGTCCTAAGACACACCTACATTATTAATATAAATAATTGGCAGACACGTGGGGAGGAGTTGCACACTTACACACAGATGGACAATGTACAGATGCATACACAGAGGCTTGGATGGAGTCTCTGATCTCTGAACATAACTTCAACTATAGAAGCTTGACCATTCACCTTTTTTTTTTTATAAACTGTAATTTTTATTTAAAATATTTTTGAAAATGACATAGATCAAATGAAGAGTATTCCACATAACAAACAATCCGTCAAGTCTACAAAAATAAAAACAGCAACACAAAGACAAGATTTGGGGAATACACAAGAACAGACAAAGGGAAGGAACAATGAGGAAAGAGACAATGCTGGGGGTCAGGCCTCAGAGACCCTGTGTGGCACAGTGGGTATCCCAGTGGGACCAAATTGCTTCAAATGACTCCACCGTATGGTTAAGGGAAGCAGTCAGATACTCCCGACTGCAGATGTCCTTCAGTCGGGCTATCAATTCTGAGATCGCTGGGGGAAGAGCTTCTCTCCAATGGCGAGCTATAAGCGTTTTAGCCGCAGTACACAAGTAAAGGAATAATTTCGATGTATTTTTACTGAGACCTTTTGGAGGGAGATTCAGCAAATAAACCATGGGGTCCAAGGGAACACCCTGGATGAAGAGAATATTAGTCAGCTTCCCAACCTCAAACCAGAAAGGGCGGACCAGGGGGCACTCCCAAAAGATATGGAACAATGTTCCTGGTGTTGCCTGACATCGCCAGCAACTGGAAGGAATAGTGGGGTTGAGAATATGTAGTAAAGCTGGAGTATGATACCAGTGCATGAGTATTTTGTATTGCGTTTCCCTGAACGTTACACAGGAGGAGGATTTAGCTGCTCGGGACCAAATAACCTGCCACTGGCTGTGTGAGATGTGCTCGCCCAGGGCTCCAGACCACGCGGGTCATATATTTGTGGACCACCGGGGCCTGCCCCCCTTGAGAGGTCAAAAGCCCATAAATATTAGAAATCAGGCCTCTAGTAGAGGTACCTGCCCGACATAGTCGTTCAAAAGCTGTAGGGAGGGAGACCCGGGTGGATCCAAATTGGGAGACAACAAAATGAACTCTCTGCTGATAGTGGAACCACAACCATTCACTTATGCATCTATTATTCTATATATTTCTCCTGTATACTTTTTCTTGAAGACTTAATAAATAAATAATTAATAAACTTGCATTTTTTTTTTAAATAAATCATGGGTTACATGTGGGTAAGAATTACACTCCATATTTATTTTTGCACATGCAAATACCATTTTGAAACATCATTGCGACCTACAAATAAGCGCACATTGTTATAACATCACTGTAGATTGCAGTCTGCAAATGTACACAGTACTGTAACATCATCATATTAGGACACTATCTAAAATACTATGATGTCATCACAATAGAGAGCAGCATTGGAATATAAACAAAAACAATTATAAAAGCTGCACCAAGAACAGAGCAAAATATACTTTGTCTACAATGAGACAGGCCTATTGCCATTGATCAAATAAATGAATGTTTAAGTTTATAGATTTCAGAGCACAATGAACAGTTGAAAACCTGACTTTCAACGCTCAACCATACACATGCAGTAATTGATTTGTCTGTGCTCTGGGCATTGAATATGGACTATTGGGTATATTGCAATTTTTTTATGTAATTTTGAGAACTAATTTGTTGGTACATTTAGCATTTTGTACTGTGCATATTTTGTAGGCAGTATGTAAAGATATTGCAGTTGCCATGGTGTGGGTGATGTCACTTCTTCAAATAGCTATATTTCTGGTTTTATACAATTATATAAGTTTGGTTCTGATGTCACATGAAATGAGATACTGAGCTTCCCTATGGCACCAGAGCAGAGATTTGGTTTTATATGCTATGAAGATTGCAGTTCATGCTGCATAAAAAAAAAATAACATTGACTGTGTGATAGCCCCTATTTTTTTCTTTGTGGTTTTATAGCTAGAACATGACACTGAAACAACTGTTCTATGTGTTTATAAAACCAGAGATACAGCCATTTGAAGTGACCCCCCCCCCCCTTGACAACTTCTACATTTGTAAATGCTGGCAATACACAGGGAGTAGGGGTGTATGGGACAGACTCTGCTTGGCAATGCTTAGAATATTGCTAATAAAGTTTAGAGCATTTTTACTACTAAAAGGAAGTAAAATATTTAAAGCATATTACAAAAATGTTCACCAAACTCTCTCTCACACAATAGTAAAAAAAGTGAAATGGCACTTCAAAAATGCAAACTATTGTGATCATCATAAGAGTACAGTCTTTAAACACACCCTTTTGTGAATGACATCATCACAGTAGGGTGGCACCTATAAATATACACAATAATGACATCACAATTGAGTGCGGCCCAGGAATAAGGACATACTTTTGACATCACAATAAAGCACAGCTAATTGTTAAATAAATACATTATGGTGACGTTATCATAATAGCACATAATATGGTGACACAGCCTACAAATACCTACTATTGTGCCTTACAATAGCATGGCGCCTATAAATACACACACTGTTGTAACTGTATAATAGAACACTGCCAATAAATGCACACAATATAATGAATAATTATAGTACAACAAAGTCTATAATGACACCACAATCTATAGTCACATTCATTATCTAAAACAACCTACAAACACACTGTCATTAGTATTATGATATCACAAAGGAGTGGGATCTTTAGCCTATTTGGGTGTTGAGGATTGGGAGTCTTTGTTTTTCAAAAGCCATAACTTTCCAATTTTTTCAAAAAGTCATATGAGGGCTTATATTTTGCGTCACGAGTTATACGTGTTTTGTTTAGCTTGATTAATATTTTTGTGGGGACTGCATGAAAAAACACAATTCTATTGCTCGGGTTACTTTTTTCAGCAGGTTATTATATTGTTACATAATGATGGGAAAAGAACATTGTTGAATAGAGGAAGGAGGAAACAAGAATTCTATGGAACAGTATAAGCATCAATGTTTTTCTGTAGGAAGGCATCTAAGCCATTTTTGAAGCTGTCAACTTTTAGTGCTGTGACCAGCTCCTGTTTCTTTCTAGACCACAGCTTTACAGTGCTTATCTTTTGAGAATATTTTTTTGTTTTTGTATGGTCAACTAATATATATATATATATATATATATATATATATATATATATATATAAAATACAGGTTTATAATCTCAAGACTAAAATTCAATTTTATTATCTCCTCACAACTGAGGTCCTCCATGCCCCTTATGGATTTGGTGGCACTTTTTTTTTTTGTATGTTTTCCAACTCTAGTGCATACTTTCTATTAACTGGTGGCAGCTCTGAACCTCATATTCCAGATGGGGTTGCACCAATGATTTATAAATTGGTAATATTACGTCCCCATACATACCCCTTTTAATATGACAATATCCTGTTGGCCTTAGAAGCAGCAGCAAGTATACCGAGGTCTTTCTCTACTAGTGACTCCCCTAGCTTTTCTTCCCCTTAACATATGTAGCATGCAGATTATTAATATCCAGGTGCATAAGTTTACATTTATACACATTCGGCAAATAAAGCTTATAACCCACTGATGTTTAGGCTCTAATGCCGATCTCCACTCCAAAACTAACTCCACTCTTCAGCCTCCTCCAGCAGCAGATACTGGGGGCTGGCTGTACTTCAGGATAGTCCTGGCAGGGGTCTGGTTACCTTGTAGAATGTGTCGCGATAACACCTCCTGTCACAGGACTCCACTACTCCTCCTTGCACAATGTCCAAAGTGTTAGACAGCTAACTTCCTGTCTCAGGGCTGTCTCAATAAGAGTCTTGGGCTTGAATCCTTCCTTCTCAGGAGCTGTGTTGGGAACCACAGGGCACAGTGTGCAGAGCTAGCATACCCTGTCACTCCACAAACTGCTAGATTAGAACTGAACCTCTAACGGTTCCTCTGGAGACCTAAGTCTCCCAGACCCCGCCCAATAGCCTGTGATAGGCCAGGGCTGTACCAAGTGTAGGGAGTGAACAATGGGGAAACTAACAGGGAATAACAAGGGGGAGAGCTGCAAACAGTTTACATGAAACACAGAACATAGACAGGACATACAAACATAAGTCAGAGGTACAAAGACAAACACGATATAAGCAGGAGCACTCTGGGATTTTGCATGTGTTGCAGTCTTTGACTTCAACTGTCTAGATATGATCCTTCAACAAGTTTTCAATCCAATTAAAGCCTATAGTTTCTAAACCAATGGATCTGCTTTTACCCATTTAACATCTGTGAGGGATTGTGTTAAATGCCTTTGCAAAGACAAAAAGCTCTATCCTCCCTGTCCAAGCTTCTACTCACATCTTCATAACAACAAACCAGGTTAATCTGACAATTTGTCCTTAAAACCATGCTGTCATGTATAATATTTAAAATACTCATAGTTACTTATTCTGCAAGCACCAAAAATGTTATTAAACCAGCCCCATGGACAGCACAAGGAACTTTCTCATCTTTTTACTCCTAGGCCAGTGACAGTGACAAGGGGACATCCTCTACGTCTGGAGGAGAGAAAGTTCCACCAGCAACATAGAAGAGGATTCTTTACAGTAAGAACAGCGAGGTTATGGAACTCACTGCCCCAGGAAGTGATGATGATGGAGTCATTGGACAAGTTCAAGGAGGGTGTGGATGTTTTTCTCTAACAGAACAATATTGCAGGTTATGGGTTCTAGATTGTAAGGACAAGTTGATCCAATGTGGTGATAGGCTCAGATATGGATTTATGGTATTAATACCTGTCTATATTACTACACAGTGGGCCATGTGGCCTAAGCAGTGAGGCCTGAGGCCATTTTGTTAACCTGGAAGAGGTGTAACCGCATGTAGGAAACACATGCTTTGCTTAAGAACGAACCCTGACGCCTATCTATTTGTTCTGGAAATTGTCTTCTGCCTGTTCTTCTGCTGAAATTCGCATGTGTTGGACTTTTGAAGGATGTGCCCTGAGCATATCTGGCACCAGAGAAACCATCACAATCTGGTGTTGGTAATATGTTCTTTTCTATTTGTTATCTCCCATTTTTATTTTGTGCACCGTGTCATGTTGCTTTCCACTTGTATTTGCTTGCCAATTGCTACATGTATTCTCTGTATGTGTTAAGTGTCTAGTGCCGACCCGTTTAGTGGTTAATAAATATATAAAATTTAGAAGGCTCGTCGTTCGTATTATCCTATCGACCCAAAACACTCACTGGTGGTGGGTGTGAGGTGATTGAAGCGATCTCAGGTGTGCCAGAAGCGGGTTCCGGTAGGACGAGGTCCTTCACACAAGGTTTTATACTGATTGCCAGATTGGAGTCGGGAAGGAATTTTTCCCCTGAAATGGGGCAGTTGGCATAAGCCTCATGGCATTTTTTGCCTTCCTCTGTAGGGTACTGTAGGGTTATAGGTTGGATTTGATGGATTGGTGTCTTCATCCAACCTCATCTACTATGTAACTATGTAACCTTATAGTGCTCAGAGCCTTGAGCTCAGTGCTATAATTTTTGTATAATGGCCACTTGATTTTGACAAACTGCTTTTTATTCCTCTGCAAATGAGTTATAAGTTGATGGGGGCGATCTCAGAGCTTACTCTCATTCAATACCCCTCCCAGCAACACTTACACAATCGGAGATTTCCCCCGCCTTCTCCCAAGCAGGAGGAACACGCCTTCTCCCAAGCAGGCTCATTTGCATAGGAATAAAAAGCTAATTTTCATCAAAATCAAGTAGCCATTCTACAAACAGTTCTGTGCTCACGGCTTCCAATACTATAAGTTCCTGACTGTGATGTAAATGAAGTGGCAACGAAAAACCCTACAGAATTGGCAGGTGTTAGTTTATTATATGGCATAGTTATCAGAGTGAATATTGCAGGATTTGGTACTAAATATAAATAATGACATGGAAAATTTTTAATTCCTAAAAAATGTTTGACCTATTTACCTGGTCAAGAGCTAGAGATGAGTGAAATGGTTTGTAAAAAGCCAGGCTTGTTACGGATTTTTCTTTTTTTGGTTTGCCATCCACGAATCATTATTATAGTCTTGGGTCTCTCCAGACTTCAGTGTATAATAATCAGAGGCCCAGTGAAGGTGTCCAAATATATACAGACGTGGACAAAATTGTTGGTACCCCTCATTTAATGAAAGAGAGCCCACATTGGTCACAGAAATAACTTGAATCTGACAACTGGAATTTGCCAAACTACATGTTGACAAGCCACAAAGCTTCTGGGAGAATATCCTATGGACAGATGAGACAAAAATCGAAATTTTTGGCAAGGCACATCAGCTCTATGTTCACAGACGGAAAAATGAAGCATATCTTGAAAAGAACACTGTCCCTACTGTGAAACATGGAGCAGGCTCTGTTATGTTCTGGGGATGCTTTGCTATATCTGGCACAGGGTGTCTTGAATCTGTGCAGGGTACAATGAAATCTAAAGCCAAATAGCGTGCTTTCCATTCCAAGCCCCACCATGTACCCATACAACAGATTGTCAACATATGGGGTATTGCTGTGTTCAGGAGAAATTGTTTTACAAACTGTAGGATGCTTTTTCTCGTTTAACCCCTTGTGAAAATGAAAATTTTAGGGATAAAGTGACATTTTAGTAATTGTTTATTTACACATTCCAATGTTAATAAAATCTGTGAAAAGGCTGTTGGTTCAAAATGCTCACTATATCCCTTAAATTCTGTCAGGGGTGTAGTGTAGGTCACTTTTAGGGGGTTTCCATTGTTTTGGTACTCTAGGGGCTCTGCAAATGAGACAAGGCACTGAAAACTATTCCAGCAAAATCATCTTTTCAAATGCCAAGTGTTGCTCCTTCCCTTCTGTGCGCTGCCGTGTGTCCAAACATCAGTTTACACCCACATGTGGGGTATTTCTGTGCTCTGGAGAAATTGCATAACAAACTGTGAGATGCATTTTCTCCTTTAACCCTTTTTGAATGTGGTAATTTTAGGGCTAAATGAATGTAATATTGAAAAAAAAAATGAAATGTCTAAATATCACCTCCATATTGTGTTAATCCTCCGTCAAAATTCCCTAATATTTATTAAGAATATGCTGTATATGGAACCATCTTGAATTATAATTCATAATAAATCTTACCTGTTGTCCTCTCCCTCTTGTTAGTTTGCGTGAGCGTGAAGATTGTAATAACTCACTACAACGTGAGGTGTGTGCCCGTAAATATCCATTTTTCTTGGTAACCACGTTGTCTAAATCGGCTGCTTAATTCATGTGCCGATTTATCAAAGGAGGCATCAGTAGAGCAAATACGACAAGCGTTTAAAAATTGTCCTACAGGAATGTTACGGATAAGGGTCAGTGGATGTGCAGATTTGGAATGCAGCAGAGCATTTATTACCGTATCTTGACAATAAAAATCCGTTTGAATATTACCGTTTGAGTCAACTTGTAATTTTATGTCTAAAGTCCATCTCAGTTATGCTCCAACTGTAGGTGAGTCTGATATTCTTATTACAATTAAGGGATCCGAGAAACGACTCAAAGCTTTTAGTAGAGCCATGACAAATAAAAAGCACATCGTTGATGTACCTGCCCCAAAAATGGATGTTCTCGATGAATTGTACTGGTTCTGTAAATAAGAGTTCTCTCCCACAGCCCCAGGAACATATTGGTATAGGCCGGCGCACACGCCACCCCCATGGCTGTTCCCTGGGGCTGTAGGAAGAATGTCGCCCCAAACATAAAATAATTGTGGGTCAAAATGAATTCTAATAATATCACTAGAAACTCACCCAAGTCTCTATCAATATTGGACATCGAAACAAATACTCTGACCGCCTCCAAACCATCGGGGGGTTTGATAGAAGTATATAAGGATGCAACATTGCACGTGACAATGATCATATCTTCATCCAAATGGATGGCGTCCAACTTGTGAAGTATATCGGTCGTGTGTTTTATAAATGAAGGAAGTGTCTCCACTAGTGGCTGCAAATGAAAATCCACAAACTTACTGATGGGTTCACATAATCCATTTGCACATGATACGATAGGACGACCAGGAGGGAAAGTGGCACTCTTATGGATTTTGGGGAGCATATAAAAGGTTGGCACAGTGGGTGATTCTGGGAGTAGATAACCCTTTTGTTGCTGTTTGAATTATACCCCTCTCAACTGCCGTCTGCAATATGCAAGACAACTCAGAAGCAAACTTAATTAAAGGGTTAAAGGTTAATGTTTTATAACAGGATGATTTCCACAATTGTCTCAATGCTTCCTGCTCGTATATTCACTGGCCAGAGAACCATGTTCCCTCCTTTATCTGATTTGTTTTATATCATCCATTTGTGATAATTCACGGATGGAACGTCTATGTTGGACTGTACAATTGTCATTACATATATTCGTTGGTATATTTTCGATGTCCTTACTTACCAATTTGACAGAAAGGTCCACATTGGTATCAGATGCTAATGTAGGGAATCGTTTAGAGGTAGGGATGATTGTCTGAGGAAACTTACCCCCATACTTTGTTCTTGTTCATCTAACAGATCTTGTAATGCATGTACCGCATCCTGCTCTTCCTCAGTCCGAAAGAAAGACGTGGGGACCTCTTGATGAAAAAAAAATCTTTTTTAAAGATCAATTTCCTTGCAAATAGGTGGAGGTCCTTCACAGTAGTAAATAAATCAAACCTGAAAGAGGGGGAGAAGCTGAAACAAAACTTAAAACCTCTAAGGGTGGGTTCACACCTGCGCTTCAGTCCGTCCGTTTCCAATCCGAATGAAAATCTCGGTGAACGGGATTGGCATCGGATACAGACCAGTCAGCGATGCATTGGTTAAAAACCCATTCATTTGAATGGGTTTTTAAAGCAATGCGAGGGTGTCCGATTGCACCCTCTGCGCTGCGAATCCTTTTTTTTTGTCAGAAACAAAGTCGGACAGGCAGGACTTCATGTCCGACGAAAAAAAAACGGCTTTGCAGCGCAGAGGTTGCAATCGGACACCCTCGCATTGCTTTAAAAACCCATTCAAATGAATGGGTTTTTAACCAATGCATCGCTGACTGGTCTGTATCCGATGCCAATACCGTTCGCCGAGATTTTCACTCGGATTGGCAACGGACGGACTGAAGCGCAGGTGTGAACCCACCCTAACTGGGATTGTGTAAAACATCTATTTGAGAGGTTAATCACCTGTAAGGAATCTCTGCCACGTGTGATGTCTGCATCAATTGTTGTCACCAAAGGTTGTCTTCGCCTCGGTACTACATCAACTGGATTTTGCTTCCATTTCACTTGACGGGTTTGATATGTCTCTGCTTCTCATGGAGATACAGTGCTGGCCAAAAGTATTGGCACCCCTGCAATTCTGTCAGTTAATACTCAATTTCTTCCAGAAAATGATTGCAATCACAAATGCTTTGGTAATAATATCTTCATTTAATTTGTCGTCAATGAAAAACCACAAAAAGAATTGTCAAAAAGCCAAATTGGAAATAATTCCACACCAAACATAAAAAAGGGGGTGGACAAAAGTATTGGCACCCTTTGAAAAATCATGTGATGCTTCTCTAATTTGTGTAATTAACAGCACCTGTTACTTACCTGTGGCACATAACAGGTGGTGGCAATAACTAAATCACACTTGCAGCCAGTTGAAATGGATTAAAGTTGACTCAACCTCTGTCCTGTGTCCTTGTGTGTACCACATTGAGCATGGAGAAAAGAAAGAAGACCAAATAACTGTCTGAGGACTTGAGAAGCAAAATTGTGAGGAAGCATGAGCAATCTCAAGGCTACAAGTCCATCTCCAAAGACCTGAATGTTCCTGTGTCTACCGTGCGCAGTGTCATCAAGAAGTTTAAAGCCCATGGCACTGTGGCTAACCTCCCTAGATGTGGACGGAAAAGAAAAATTGACGAGAGATTTCAACGAAAGATTGTGCGGATGGTGGCTAAAGAACCTCGACTAACATCCAAACAAGTTCTAGCTGCCCTGCAGTCCGAGGGTACAACAGTGTCAACCCGTACTATCCGTCGGCGTCTGAATGAAAAGGGACTCTATGGTAGGATACCTAGGAAGACCCCACTTCTGACCCAGAGACATAAAAAAGCCAGGCTGGAGTTTGCCAAAACTTACCTGAGAAAGCCAAAAACTTTTTGGAAGAATGTTCTCTGGTCAGATGAGACAAAAGTAGAGCTTTTTGGGAAAAGGCATCAACATAGAGTTTACAGGAAAAAAAAAAGAGGCCTTCAAAGAAAAGAACACGGTCCCTACAGTCAAACATGGCGGAGGTTCCCTGATGTTTTGGGGTTGCTTTGCTGCCTCTGGCACTGGACTGCTTGACCGTGTGCATGGCATTATGAAGTCTGAAGACTACCAACAAATTTTGAAGCATAATGTAGGGCCCAGTGTGAGAAAGCTGGGTTTCCCTCAGAGGTCATGGGTCTTCCAGCAGGACAATGACCCAAAACACACTTCAAAAAGCACTAGAAAATGGTTTGAGAGAAAGCACTTTAGACTTCTAAAGTGGCCAGCAATGAGTCCAGACCTGAATCCCATAGAACACCTGTGGAGAGATCTCAAAATGGCAGTTTGGAGAAGGCACCCTTCAAATCTCAGGGACCTGGAGAAATTGGCCAAAGAAGAATGGTCTAAAATTCCAGCAGAGCATTGTAAGAAACTCATTGATGGTTACCGGAAGCGGTTATTCGCAGTTATTTTGTCTAAACGTTGTGCTACCAAGTATTAGGTTGAGGGTGCCAATACTTTTGTCCGGCCCATTTTTGGAGTTTTGTGTAAAATGATCAATGATTTGACTTTTTTTTTTCATTCTCTTTTGTGTTTTTTCATTGCAAGCAAAATAAATGAAGATATTATTACCAAAGCATTTGTGATTGCAATCATTTTCTGGAAGAAATTGAGTATTATCTAACAGAATTGAAGGGGTGCCAATACTTTTGGCCAGCACTGTATTTGAATCACCTCCTGCAGAGCGAGCTTAAAGAGGACCTTTCACGTCCTCAGGCACATGCGGTTTTACATACCGCTAGAAAGCCGACAGCGCGCTGATTTCAGCACTCTGACGGCTTTCCCGGTATGTTCCCTGGGGCTGGAGAGAGAGGGGGCGTTCCTTACAGCCCAACTGTGAGGAACGCCCCCCCAGTACAAGTCTATGAATGAGAACTGTCAGGGAGGGCGTTCCTCACAGCGCAGCCAGACTGTCAGGAACGCCTTTCTGACAGTAAACCGTGAAACTACGACCCCCGATATCTCCAGCCCCAGGGAACAAACCGGGAAAGCCGGCAGTGTGCTGAATTCAGGGCGCTGTCGGCTTTCTAGCAATATGTAAAACCGCATGTGCTTGAGGATGTGAAAGGTCCTCTTTAATGACGATACAGAGGCAGATCTGCTTTTTACTTTAACCCTTACATTACTCCATTTATATACCCTGTTGTTCTGCACATCCAGTAGATCCCTTTGAAATTTCTTACTATTGGTCTGTTGTATTTGTTTCTCCCAAGAAGTAAGCAGATGATCCATCTCCTTACGCATGTTATCCACTTCCAAAGTCATCATACGTTTTTGTAACTTCTGTAACGTATTTATTATACCTCAAGCCAGCTATACAGGAAATCTATGCCAGTTCCTGACTAGCTTAGATTTACATTCTGGTGCACGGGCATTCACCTGATTTATTACTAGGCCTAGTTTTTTGATAATTCAGGCTCACCTTGTGCCAGTATAGGCAAACAGGTTTTTTTTTTATAACAGGCTAACTCAAAGATGGTCAAAGAATGACTATAATCACACCAGAATATAATAAAATAAGTTTTTAATAAATGAAAAGAGATAATACTTATCTGTGGTTACAAAGGATTAAATAGTTCACAGGAGAATGGGAAGCCCCATGTGTATTATGCAATAATATGTACTCATCTCGTTCAATGACATCCAAAGGTTGCTGGGCACCTAGTTATGGTGCCAGCGGAAGCCGACTAGCACAATAGACCATAGTTTTACAGTACCTTTGGAGGTGGAGGGGCGAGTGTCTTCCTGGATATGTATGTCTGGTTAACTCAACATGACCATTTATGTTACCGGAATGTGTACACAGGAAGTGGTACAACCAAAGCAAGTAACCTATATACCGTAACAGGGAAATATATATAGCATATATGTAGATGTGCAGAATAGCAGTGAAATGAGGCATAGTGTAACAGATCAATTACTGAAGTACATCAATAAGATATCCATAGATGGACAGCAAGGAATACATACAGACTGATCAGTAAGACATTAACCCTGTCATATCACATTGGTGAAAAGAAAAAAAAACATGTCCTATTACACCGCCAGTTAGGGCCTTTATTAAGACTAGAGTAGGAAAGACCAATCTTAACAAATCTGCTCTTTACTATTGTGACATCGTGACACACACACGCACGCACACGCACTATTGTGACAATAGAGTAGACAATAAATACTCTGTGACAATAAATAGCCTGTTATGTATAAATACAAACATCTCAACAGTAGAAAACGGAAGTTCACCTGCGTTATCCTTATAGCTTTTCCGAAATACACTCAAGCAAAGAGATATAATACAGAGTATACAACCTAATGGCCATAGATAGTGTTTGTAGGTTAGAAACACAATGTACTGTATGTAGAAAAGGTTGAATCATGAAATTCTAGATGAAAAATTTACCAATTTTTTTTATTCCCCCACCACCACCTCTATAACTAAATAGGTTAGTGCTGGGTTGCAAGGTAGACATGATGTTCAATTAAGCTTTTGTTTCCTTCCTTTTCCCTCCTCAAAAACCTCTGTGATGATGATGTTGGCAACTTTCCAGCCGGCAATCTGCTGCTGGGCACATGAGGCAAGCAAGTCTTTTTATTGCCTAATTAAAAGAGCCACAATAATGGAATCCTACGGGTGACAGCTTCACTAATACAGTTCAGTATGTAATGTACCCTTAGGAAGAACAGTCCCCCTCCTTCTCATGACAATCTCTTTTATTCATTTACATTTAAATAATTCATTTTTTTTTCATAAAACACGAAGCCAAGTCCTCTGAGCATGAAGAGACTCCATTCACTGGCCATGACCACTGCTCTGAGGTGGTCATTATTTTCCTGGAAAGGTTCTTTAAATATCAGTGGTCTAAAAACTTATAATGGGTATTTTGCATGAAAGACACATTAGTAAATTCAGTTCTAATTTACCACATGTAGTATGACATCTGTCTTGCTATTTACAGACCCTACGGTAAAAAAAAAAAAAAAAAAAAGTGCTTTCCACTTGTATTTTAAGCCCTTTCCTGCATTATCATATATGGTAGGAAGAAGTAAATAACTATCTCCAGATGTGTAATAGTGGCCTCACATGTACAAGTATTGCATAAGAAATCTTAAAGATCTGTCACCATTAGATGCAGTTTAATATACTGGCACCATGTTATAGAGCAAATGGATTTATACTGTAGTGTTGTGGGAAAAAATTTAGTACGAGTCCAGTGTGTTTCACTCAATAATTTGGCAGTGTTCCCTGTATGAGCATGGACTCCTAAGCATAGAGTATCTAAAAAAATAAATTACAAGTTATACTAAATAGTTTCCCACAAAATTCAGCTCCTCCTACCTTATAACATGCTGCTGGTAGATGAGACAGCATGTTCAACAAGACCGGTTCCCATAAGGATAGTTTCGAACAGAGCATTTAAAAAAAACTACAGCTTTTGTAGCATTCTTTCATGTTATTTCTTGAGCCAAAGCCTGAAGGAATGGGAAGTGTATGTATATATGTGTGTGTGTGTATATATATATATATATATATATATATATATAGTTACAGTCAGGACCTTTGATGCTCTATCCTTTAGGCTTTAGCTCTAAAAACTGCAACAAAAACTGCAGTGCATTATTTCCCAAAAAAACAATGTGTGTGAATCTACCCTCGCAGAAAATTTTGAATAACTTCTTGCTGCTTTGCTATCAGGGACATAGCTATAGGAGGTGCAGTGGTAGCATTGCTACTGGGCCCTGGACCCTGAAGAGACCCCAATGGTCTCTCTGCTCCATAAAATGGACCACTATTCTAAATGGCAAAAGATTGGTAGGGGCTCCATTACAGATTTTTTATTGGGACCTAGGGGCTTCAGGTTACACCTCTGTTTGCTGCATAAAGGGCTAAGATAATTAGTCACATGAATGTTTGCAAATGTAAAAAAAATGTATTCTCTGATGTTTAGGTGATTTTTATTTTAGACTTTTTATTTGCCATTTATTAATTTGTGAAATAATTTACAGTCAGCAAAAGTAAGCCTTACTGCTCTATATCCTATTTTACCACATCTTAATTATGGCATAATATCAGTAATACACTAATTATGTGGGGTTATCCCATGTAAAAGACTTTAGTAAGCAAAATACCTTTATTGCACATAGATGAAAAGTTGCATAACTACATTTATGTAATATTGGATAAAAAGCAGTGAATACAAAAACATCTGGAATATTATGTGACTTTTTTGTAGTCAAATCAAAAACATTTAAAGGAACTGTAAACTATTGATGACCAATCTTCAGATGGGCATCAAGAGCAATTCAGTAGGGATCTGACACTCAGCACCCCTGACAATTAGCTGTTTTTGGCTGCAGTATACATTCCCTGGCTGCTACACAGTATATGGGGCTATGCTAAAAACAGCTGATCAGTGGGGATGCTGCATGTTGTACTGATCTGTACTGATCCTAAGGATAGGTCATCAGTGGTTAACCCCTGGACAACCCTTTAATTTTATGTTTCTCATTTTGCTTTGCTCTTAGCAATTGTAATTCCCAATTATTTAAGTTTTTTGTTTTTTTTGTTTTTTTGTTTTTTTTACCTTATTTATAGGTTTTGCGGGATGTAGTTTAATTTCAATAGCAGTAGATATTATAAGTTTCCAACTTTGCATTTGGAGTCCATATAAGCTTGGTATTTATTATACATGCAATGATATTGGATTTCAATATACATTGATGGTAGAAAGACATCTTAGCTGAACTGGATTGGGGTTTCAATCCATACTTTCCTATAGATGATATGATAGTCGATGCTTTCAAGGGGGTACAAAGCCTGTATCTTGACCTTTAATGATTCCTCAAACATCAAGTCCTAAGGGGTTATAAAGGTGCACCTGCTAAATGCTAAGGTTGATTAGGCAGAAATAATTTACCATGAAGGAAGAAGCCAATAACACATGTGGTTTTCCACTTGACTGGTTCTTTGCCTATCATAGTCCATTAAGGCAAAAATCTCACTAAAGTCAAAAGGCTGGAAAGTAAAAGCCATGAAGGGGATGCAAATTATTCTCCCTTCATTAATTACCACAGCGGGGAAGGCTGCCCTGCTATTCTCTAATTATATTGATTCAATTAAATCCAGAGATTGAGGAGAAGCAGCAGCAGAATTCAGGTGGTGAGCTGCCCATGACCCCGTCCCTGGGCATGAAATATAAATCAGTATAGCTGCTACAGTTCTTGGATTTTAAAATGATTATTAAATTACCTTAATTTTAATATAACTAGGACAGAGTTTTTAAAAGTGAGAGCAAGATTTATAAATATAAAAAATAGGTTTTGACATTTATGGGTTGTTGATGAGGTTAATTAGATTTTCAGTAAAAAAAATAAAAACTTGGAATTATCCTGATTATTGATACACAATATAATTATAACATACTTTGACCTATACATAACTTATTTTTATAGCAAATATGGAAAATTATGTATCATGATACACATAGGATAGACATGTTATGATAAAGTATCACTAAATTGTTTGTATTGACAGCTGTTCATCTGCCACACATCTTACGCGGTTTTAGCAAAAACTGTGTCAAATGCATCAAAAACCACGTAAAAAACTGTTGTTTTTCCACTTCCCATTGAGTTCAATGGTTTTTTTTTAAGGCAGAATCCGCCTGAAGATAGGCCGTGTTGCTTTTTTTTTCTTGTAGCTGAAAAAATCAGGTAGAGAAAAAAAAAACTGCTACTGACTCCCATTGAAATGAATGGGAGACGTTTTTTGAGGAGGATTTCATCAATTTATATTTTGGTATTGCTGCATCCGAAACAACCTGTACAGTAAATATGAAACATTATATAAACTGCATGGTGACGGTCGGGAAAAAACAGAAAAGTTAATGACTCCCCCCCCTCCCCCATGACGTCTCATGTGTTGCATAACAAGGATATTAGAAAGGGGGCAAAAAAACAAGTCAAACTAACAATAAGAGGATATATAATACAAAATGAATAACAAGCAATACATTTAGCGAAGAATACAGACAAATCATTACAAATGAAGATAAAGACGGACCAGCCAGTACATATCAACACACATACACAGAATATAATAAATCTAAAATATATTAAGCCCTTCAGGTCTAAGCCCAAAAGGTGCGTTAAGGACCAGGCCTCATTTTTCAAAACTGACACACATCACTTTATTTGTCATAACTTTAAGACGTTTTAACTTACACAAGTGATTTTGAGGTTTTTTCGTGAGACATTGTACATTGTATTTATAAAAAAAAATAGGAAATTTGCTGGAAGTTTGGAAGAAAAAAAAAAAAATCACAATTTTCAAAATGTGAAATAATCCCACAGAAATACCCCACGTGGTTGTAAACTGATGTTTGGGCACACGGCAGTGCACAGAAGGGAAGGAGCGACACTGGACGTTTGAAAAGCAGATTTTGCTGGAATAGTTTTCAGTGCCATGTCTCATTTGCAGAGCCCCTAGAGTACCAAAACAATGGAAACCCCCTCAAAGTAACCCCATTTTGGAAACTACACCCCTCTCAGAATTTATCAGATTTTATTAACATTGGGATGTATAAATAAAAAATTACTAAAATGTCACTTTATACGCAAAATTTTCATTTTCACAAGGGGTTTGTTAAACAATTTCTCCTGAACACAGCAATACCCCATATGTTGACATAATCTGCAGTATGGGTACATGGTGGGGCTTGGAATGGAAAGAGCGCTATTTGGCTTTTGGAGGGCAGATTTTGCTGGAATAGTTTTCGGGTGCCATGTCGCATTTACAGAGCCCCTAAAGTACCAATACAATGGAAACCCCAAATAATGACCACATTTTGGAAACTACACCCCTCAAGGAATTTATCAAGGGGTATTATCATTTTGAGCCCAAGAGTGCTTCTCGAAAATTAATGTACAAAGTGAAAATTTAAATTTATAAATAAATATGCCATTTCGGTGCCCAATACGTTGCGCCGAGTTTGTGTCATCAGAGACACGCACTCCTAAAACTATTAATGGCTATCCCAGGTAGAAAGAAATTGCATATGTGGGTGTAAACTGCTGCTTGGGCACACAGTAGGGCTATGAAGGGAAGGAGCACTGCGCTTTTTAGCTTTTGGCGTACAGATTTAGAGAGATTTTCTGGACGTCATGATGTTTTTGCAGAGCCCTGAAGGTGCCAGTAAATTGGAATTCCCCAAGAAGTGACCCCATTTTGTAGAGGTATTTTTAGAGTCTCTACAAATGTGACATGGCGTCCAAAAACCAACATCTAAATCAGCGGTCCAAAACACACAGTGCTCCTTGACATCTGCGCCCTCCTGTGTGCCCAAACGGCAGTTTATGCCCACATGTATGACACTGTTGTTTCCAGGATAACGTACTTAATGTCATATGTGGGTATAAACTGCTGTTTGGGCACAGAAGGGAAGGAGCGCTATTTTGGGTTTTTGGAGCACAGTTTGGTTTTTGGACGCCATGCCACTTTTGCAGAGCCCCTGAATTGGCAGTAAAGTAGAACCGGCAGACACATCCCCACTTTGGAAACTATACCACCCAAGGGATTTATCAAGTGGGGTAGAGAGCATTTATAACCCTTGAATGTTGCATTAATTTAATTTCCAGAAATGAATGTGCAGCTAATTGCAATTTTTCCATAGATACACCATTTCAGTGCCCGATATGTTGTACCCAGCTTATGTCAGTAGAGACACACACTCCAAAAACTGTTAAGCGGGTATCCCGGGCACAACAGCTTTTGGAGCATTCGTCTGATACAAGCCGGGCACAACATATTACACACTGAAATGACGACGCATTCCTGGAAAATGTCATTTTCTCATATCACCATCAGCTGCGTATTCATTTCTGAAAAGTTAATTAATGCAACACTTGGGGGTTAAAAATGTTCACTGTATCCCTGGGTAAATTCTTTCAGGGGTGTAGTTTCCAAAATGGGGTCACATGTCAGGGGATTCCACTTTACTGGTGTTTCAGCAACTCTGCAAAAGTGTCATGGTGTCCAAAAACCAAACCGTCTAAATCTGTGCTCCAAAAACCAAAATAACGCTCCTTCTCTTCTATGCCCAAACAGCAGTTTATACCCACATATGACATTAAGTATGTTATTCTGTGTACACCAGTGTCATTCATGTGGGCATAAACTGCAGTTTGGGCACACAGCAGGGCGCAGAAGGGAAGGAGCGCTATGTGGCTTTTGAGGTGTATATTTAGATGTTTGGTATCTGGACGCCATGTCATGTTTGCAGAGCCTCCAATGTACCAGTAAAGTAGAATCCCCTATGGAATGACCCCATTTTGAAAACTGCACCCCTCAAAGAATTTATCAAGGCGTGTAGTGCGCTTTAGTATCCCAGACGTGAATGCACAGTGGATGGTGAAGAGTGAATATGTAAGCTGTGCGGAGTACATTGGGAACACCAAAATCCCTACTATATCCCCAGTAGCTCCTATGATTGGGGGGGTCTCTCTGAGGGTCACTTCTGGTTTCTTTTCCCTTGTAAGCTCTAAATTTGAAAGTGTACCCTGATATACGCTCGCACAGCTTATACATTCCCTTCCTGCCGCAGCCAGTTTTGTTTTAATGATTTGGTGATTTTTGGGGTTTTTGTCTTCACATTGTACAAGCTATTTTTTTTTTAATTTTTCTGGTGATGTAGCCGTATAAGGGCTTGTTGTTTGTGGGATGAGATTTTGTAATAAATTTTATTAACTCTTTCTTGGTGGATTGAAAAAAAAAACCCAACAATTCTGGTAATGCTTTTTACCTTTTAATTTTTTTTTTCCACGCAGTGTACAACATAAGTAATATGTTACCTTTATTCTGTGGGTCAGTACAATTATGGCGACACCTCATTTATATTTGTTTTATGCGGCACTAGTTTTGCAGAACAAAAACCCATTTGGGGAAAGAAATCAATTATTCTTGCATTGCCATCTTCTGAGATGTGTAGCAATTTTTTTTTTTCAGTTGACAGAGTTGGTTGAGGGCTTATTTTTTTCAGGACAATCGGTGCTTTTTATTGGTACTGTTTTAGGGTACATATGACTTTTTTATCACTTTTTATAGCATTTTTTTTAAGGCGAGATGGTGAAAAATCATTATTTCCTTGCTTTATTAACTAATTTTTTTTTTTTCATACACTTTACTTCTTTATATGTCCCACTAGGATACCTGAACCAGGGATGCTCTGATCGCTGATTCAGCACTATAGACTGCAATACACGTGTATTGCAGTCTATAGAGGAAGTCAGTCTATGTAGACGCATAGGCTGATTTCCAGAGGTCCCGGCAGGATCAACCAGGTACTGGGGGCTCCAGGCAGCTTGGGTCAATTGCCAGACCCCAGGCTGTAGAAGTTACATATGGGCACCCCTCGATCTCACCGTGGGAGCTGCCCAGGGGACATCTGTCATGGTGGAACCCCTTGGATGCCGCGGTCATGTTTGACCGCGGCATCCAAGGGGTTAAAACCCCAATCGGCATTCAGCGCCAAACAGAGGTTAAGAAGCAGATTGTTAGCTGCCAGTTACAGCTACCACCCGCTCCTGATGCCGCCCGCAGCATTCAGTGCTGCTAACAAACACTTAAGATGCTGTGGTCGCTATTGACCACGGCATCTTAAGGGTTAAACAGCGGGGATCGGTGTTATCACCGGTCCCTGCTGTTGCAGCGAGAGCCTGGCTGTCAGATACAGTTGGGCTCCCACGGTGATTGCACTTGCTCTGCTTCTGAGCGCGCTCGATCACCGTCATGTACCTGTACGTGGGGATGTGGTAAATAACCACATTCTTTCATGTACATGTACATGAGAATGTGTGAAGGGGTTAAGGGGCCATACTCATCACGTTTTGGTCACCAGTTTAACTGATCAGTTTTGCAGATAGAAAAAACTGATGACCATCCGTTTACATAGTCAATGCTAAATAAAAACAGATCAGTTACTGTTGGGCAGTAAAATAGGACAAACCACACTTTTTTGTAACACAAAAAGAACAGAAAACTGATCCGTTATATTTTGCATCAGTTTTTTTTCGCATAACTGAGAAGTTAAACTGATGATCAAAAAGTGATGTATGCGGGCACATAATATGATACAAAAATATATATATATATACGGGCATCCAGGATAAAAATAAGAAAATTAAAGCATGATGGTGTTAAAGTGCTGGTGCGCAGTGCAAAAGATGTGCAAGAAATTAAAGGATATAAAAAGTGAAATTTTAAGTTTTTTTTTTTACAATAGTATCAAAAACACAGCAAAATAAAGTGACATATAAAATGCATAAATATATGCATATACAGTGTAGAGCCCCAAAGGGGAATAAATATGACACACAAAATAATGCTATATAAACCTGGTAAAAAAAAAAATGATATAATTAGTGTGTATATAATATAATTCAGAACAGGAATACTTGTTCATCCTCATGGATTGGTAGACACGTTGCAAGGAAAGAATGCTGCTCAACTATAATGGCAGCAAACATCCACATATATAAGACTGGAAGTTGAGAAGGGAGAAAAAGGGGAGTACAAACACGAAGACGTACAATCTATGATATAACAGACAACAGATGTTAAAAACAAGATTAAAAGCAGACGATACTGACATACTTTATGTCAGAGACATAAAGACCAGCTCACAGTACATGAATATGAACAACAGAGAAGCAGAAAGGAAAAAAAGGGGCAAAACTAATGTTCTTATTTAACCAATAGGGATGCACCGTGTTGAGCACAAAAATCCATCTACTTTCCTTTTGTGCATGCTGACTTTTCTAATTAACTGCTCTTGGACCCACCGCAATATGGTCAACCACTCACACACAGAAACCAGATGTTTCCGAATCATGGCACAATTTAAAGTGCTTAGGTACTGTCTTAAGTGTAGAATCATCCTCACACTGTCTGGTAGTGATTTATGCCCAGCACATGTTCACGTACCCGGGGTCTTAACTCAAGGGTATAAAGTCCAATGTGAATAAGTCCACACGGTCAGGTAGCAAAATAAATCACGCCCTATGACTGGCAGCTAAAACTCGAACGAATATTATACTGGTGTCTACAATCAGAGCCCCAGATGTCAATAGCGCAATCTATGTTGGTGCATGCTACACACCTACCGCATGAGCGGCAATCCTGTTTCTGGACCCGGATTCTCAAAGATGCCTTCAACAGGTTTCCCTGGAAAGTGTATATGCACCTAAATGTTGCGCAAATTCTTTGATGACCGATTGGGGTTCCAATATGTCAAACCATCTGGAGTTAAAGGTAGTTATAAATCTTATTTGTTGGTCTGCGTGATTGTGTAGGCTGTAGTAATTCGCTCTGATTAGAAGAACATGCCCATTTGTAACCATCGTGGATCCACCTTTCCTGGTATCTCCTTTGTCTAAAGCGGTGGCTCAGCTGCCTGGTTTGTCAAACAAATACAGCATACACGTAAAAATTTTCCCGTAGGGATATTATGGATGAGATCCACTGGAAGAGAGTCAGCCTGAATGCTACCATCTGGATCAACTCGTAATTTGATGTCCAAGAAATCTATCAGTACGGCTCTATTGGTAAGTCAACTCAATGTTCCTGCTGTTATGGTTCGGGGAACTAATGTTTTCTAATCCACCTCAGCCTGCCAGATCAGAATCACATCGATTATAATGACCCCAAAACTGTACATTTTTGATCAATGGCAGGGGCTTCGTAAATATCTCTTTCCCACAGCCTCAGGAACAGATTAGTATATGAGGGTGCACAAGCTCCCCTATAGCTGTACTGTGGAGCTGCAGGAAAAAAGAATCCCCAAACATAAAATAATTGTGTTAATTAATGTAAATTCTAATAATTTAATTAGTAACTCACCAAGGTAATCTTCGAAGTCTGACACAGAAATAAATGCCTGAACAGCCTCCAGTCCGTCTGAATGTTTAATCGAGGTATACAGTGAGTTCAACATCACATGTCACAAGTATCATATCTGCCCCAAGATGAAGGCCATTCATCTTGACAAGTAAATTAGTGGTATCCTTTATATGATAGTAAGGTCTCCACTAGGGGCTGAAAATGAAAATCAAAGAACTTAAAGACGGACTAACAAAGACTGTTGGCGCCAGAAACAATTGAACGACCTGGGGGGCATGTGGCATTTTTGTTGATCTTCAGGAGCATATACTGTAAAATGTAGCAACAGTCGGTTATTCTAGAAGTAAGTATCTATGTTGTTGTTGGCTGATAACCCCGTTGTTAACCGCATTCTCTAATGGGAAGGATACTTCAGCTGAATATTTTTGTGACAGGTTAAATGTTAATTTCTTATAGCATGAGGAATTTTTCAAAACTGTCACAATGCTTCACGTTCTTACATATATGTAGGCCACAATACCACATTGCCCCCCTTGTCGGAAGGTTTAATGATGACATCAGTCATCTGTGACAATTCAGGGAGAGCAGTTGTCTATACAAATAGATTCTGGAATGCTATCAATCTCCTTACTCACCAATTTTACAAACAAATCAATGTTGGTGTCCAAGGTTAAAGGTGGAAGCCGTTTAGATGTCGGTATAATGATAGAGAGGAACTTACCCCGAGAGGCCAGTTCCTGTTTGTCAAGTAGATCTCATAATATATAAACTGCCTTCTGTTCTGTGGTAGTGGATACCTCTTGGTAAAACATTTTCTAGAAAATTAATTTTCTGGTAAAGAGATGAAGATCTTTGATAGCTGTAAAATAATCTAATCTGGAAGAGGAAAACCTTAAACCCAGGCTTAAAACCTCATTCTGTGCCTGTGTAAGCTGTTTATTAGAGAGGTTAAATACCTGTAAAGTTTCCCTTCCTCGCATGGTATACATACCATTCAGGATCGTCTTCTCCTAGGTGCAATGTCAGATGCATCCTGTTTATGCTTGTATTGACGTGTTTGATGTCTCTCCCTCTCTTTGAAAGAAAGGTTCGAGTCACCACCTGTAGAGATAATAGACAAAATGGAAGACCTGCTCCTAGTTACTTTGTGAATTTCCACTTGTAAACTCCTACTGGATGCGCAGAACAGTAATCACATTGGTATTTCTTGCTTTTGAGTTGTTGAATTTGTTTTTCCCAAGATATGGATATATCATTAAAATCTTTCCACATAGTGTCAAACTCTGACGTTGACAAGCGTTTCTGTAGCTCTTGCTCCATTTTCACAATATCTGCTGTTAGTTCCTAGAGTTGTATTCAATAATAATATCCATACAAACCTTACTGCTTGTGTTACAAATATTATTACAATTATTGGCAAAATCGCTGTTTTCAATGCTGGTTTCCATGTGTGAGTGGTTGACCATGTTACAGTGGGCCTAAGAGCAGGTAATTGGAAAAAACTGCTTGCATAAAAGGAGAATAGATGGATTTTTCTGCTCAACACAATGCATCCCTATGGGTTAATATGCTTTGCTTTGCCCCTTTCCTCTAAATATAGTATTTTTCCCTTCTAGGTCTCTGTTGTTCATATTCATATACTGGGAGCTGGTCTTTATGTATCTGTTGACTAATGCATAGGTATACAGTGGGGAAAAAAGTATTTAGTCAGCCACCAATTGTACAAGTTCTCCCACTTAAAAAAATGAGGCCTGTAATTGGCATCATAGGTAGACCTCAAAAATGATGGTAGGAGGTTTGCACTCAAAGTCTCACGATACATGGCCCCATTCATTCTTTCATGTACACGGATCAGTCGTCCTGGTCCCTTTTCAGAGAAACAGCCCCAAAGCATGATGTTGCTACCCCCATGCTTCACAGTAGGTATGGTGTTCTTTGGATGCAACTCAGCATTCACTCTCCTCCAAACACGACGAGTTGCGCTTCTACTAAACAGTTCTACTTTGGTTTCATCTGACCATATGACATTCTCCCAATACTCTTCTGGAACATCCAAATGCTCTCTAGCAAACCGCAGACGGGCCCGGATATGTACTGACTTAAGCAGTGGGACATGTCTGGCACTGCAGGATCTGAGTCCTTGGCAGCGTAGTGTGTTACTGATGGTAGCCTTTGTTACGTTAGTCCCAGCTTTCTGCAGGTCATTCACTAGGTCCCCCCGTTTGGTTCTGGGATTTTTGCTCACCGTTCTTGTGATCATTTTGACCCCATGGGGTGAGATCTTGCGTGGAGCCCCTGATCGAGGGAGATTATCAGTGGTCTTGTATGTCTTCCATTTTCTAATTATTGCTCCCACAGTTGATTTCTTCACACCAAGCTGCTTGCCTATTGCAGATTCAGTCTTCCCAGCCTAGTGCAGGTCTACAATTTTGTTTCTGGTGTCCTTCCACAGCTCTTTGGTCTTCACCATAGTGGAGTTTGGAGTGTGACTGTTGGAGGTTGTGGACAGGTGTCTTTTATACTGATAACAATTTCAAACAGGAGCTATTACTACAGGTAATGAGTGGAGGACAGAGGAGCCTCTTAAAGAAGAAGTTACAGGTCTGTGAGAGACAGAAATCTTGCTTGTTTGTACAGTAGATGACCAAATACTTATTTTCCACCATAATTTGCAAATAAATTCTTAAAATCAGACAATGTGATTTTCTGGATATGTTTTCT
The DNA here is from genome assembly GCA_947044405.1 of Leptodactylus fallax. NCBI lineage: Eukaryota > Metazoa > Chordata > Amphibia > Anura > Leptodactylidae > Leptodactylus > Leptodactylus fallax. The sequence continues at coordinate 791,004 of CAMRHE010000122.1, read as the reverse complement.
CATTTTGTCTCTCATAGTTGAGGTCTACCCATGATGTAAATTACAGGCCTCTCTCATCTTTTTAAGTGGGAGAACGTGCACAATTGGTGGCTGACTAAATACTTTTCCCACTAAATACTTTTTCCCACTATAACTAGAGATGAGTGAATCGAAGCTGCAGAAGTGGAATTCGATCCGAATTTCTGGAAAAATTCGATTCGCATCGAATCCAAATTTCCTCACGCTTCGTGGTAACGATTCGCATTTAGTTCAAAATGGCTGCTGTACATATTAGGACATGGGGCAAGGAACTCTGGGAACGCCGGATCACCCACAATGCCATGTGTGCAGCCAATCAGCAACCAGCCCTGTGATGTCACATCCCTTTAACCCCTTCGCGATCACACACGGCATGTTTGACCACTGCATCCAAGGTGTTAAATTCCCCGATCGGTTATGGAGCAGGGTGTTAGCTGTAACTGACAGCTAACACCCTGCTCCATGACCGATCGGGGGTTTTACAACTTGGATGCAGCGGTCAAACATGACCGTGGCATCCAAGGGGTTCCACCATTTTGACACCCACCCGCCTACTCCGGCTCTCTGCAGCCAATAAATAGTTGTGCGGTTTTTTTTTTTTTTTTTTTTTTTTACGCGATTCGCTGCGATTTAATTCAGATCGAATAGAATCATATCGCGAAATTCGTCGAAGTTGATGGTTCGAATTTTGAATACTTCGCTCATCTCTAGGTATAATGTCTATTTTTGATTTTTATTTTTAACATCTCTTGTCTTTTATATTATAGTTTGTACTCCCCTTTTTCTCTCTTCTCCCCCTCAAGCGTTACATACATGGATGTTTGCTGCCATTATACTTGTCATTCCTTCCTTGCAACGTGTCTACCAATCCATGAGGACGTACCAGTATTCCTGTTCTGGATTATATATACACTAAGAATTCTATATATAAATATATATATTTTTTTTTCTAGGTTTTTACAGCATTATTTTCTGTGTGTGTCACATTAATTACCCTTTGGGGCTTCACATTGTATAGGCATATATTTATGCATCAATTTGTTTTATGAATTTTATATGTCACTTTATTTTGCTGTGTTTTTGATATTATTGTAATTAAAAAATTTCATATACACTTTTCATATCCTTATTATTTGCACATCTTTTGCACTTTGCACTGACACTTTAGCACTTTTATTTTTATTCTGGATGCCCGTATATATATATATTTTTTTTTTTTATCATATTATATATGTTGTTTTAGTTTTGTTATATTCTGTGTACAGTCATGGCCAAAAGTTTTGAGAATGACACAAATATTCTATTTTCACATGATCTGCTGCCCTCTGGTTTTTATGTGTGTTTGTCAGATGTTTTTATCACATACAGAAATATAATTGCATTCATATTATGAGTAACAGAAGCTTATATTGACAGTTAGAATGAGTTAATGCAGCAAGTCAATATTTGCAGTGTTGACCCCTCTTCTTCAGGACCTCTGCAATTCTCCCTGGCATGCTCTCAATCAACTTCTGGACCAAATCCTGACTGATAGCAGTCCATTCTTGCAGAATCAATGCTTTAATTTTGTCTGAATTTGTTGGTTTTTGTTTGTCCACCTGTCTCTTGATGATTGACCACAAGTTCTCAATGGGATTAAGATCTGGGGAGTTTCCAGGCCATGGACCCAAAATCTCTATGTTTTGTTCCCTGAGCCATTTAGTTATCACCTTTGCTTTATGGCAAGGTGCTCCATCATGCTGGAAAAGGCATTGTTGAGCGCCAAACTGCTCTTGGACGGTTGGGAGAAGTTGCTCTTGGAGGACATTTTGGTACCATTCTTATTCACGGCTGTGTTTTTAGGCAAGACTGTGAGAGAGCCGATTCCCTTGGCTGAGAAGCAACCCCACACATGAATGGTTTCAGGATGCTTTACAGTTGGCATGAGACAAGACTGGTGGTAGCGCTCACCTCTTCTTCTCCGAATAAGCTGTTTTCCAGATGTTCCAAACAATCGAAAAGGGGATTCATCAGAGAAAATGACTTTACCCCAGTCCTCAGCAGCCCACTCCCTGTACCTTTTGCAGAATATCAGTCTGTCCCTGATGATTTTCTGGAGAGAAGTGGCTTCTTTGCTGCCCTCCTTGAGACCAGGCCTTGCTCCAAGAGTCTCCGCCTCACAGTGCGTGCAGATGCACTCACACCTGCCTGCTGCCATTCCTCAGCAAGCTCTGCACTGCTGGTAGCCCGATCCCGCAGCTGAAACACTTTTAAGAGACGGTCCTACCGCTTGCATGTCTTTCTTGGGCGCCCTGGAGCCTTTTTGGCACCAATGGAACCTCTCTCCTTGAAGTTCTTGATGATGCGATAGATTGTTGACTGAGGTGCAATCTTTCTAGCTGCAATACTCTTCCCAGTTAGGCCATTTTTGTGCAGTGCAATGATGCCTGCACGTGTTTCTTTAGAGATAACCATGGTTAACAGAAGAGAAACAATGATGGCAAGCACCAGCCTCCTTTTAAAGTGTCCAGTGGTGTCATTCTTACTTAATCATGACAGATTGATCTCCAGCCCTGTCCTCATCAACACCCACACCTGTGTTAATGGAGCAATCACTGAAACGATGTTAGGTGGTCCTTTTAAGGCAGGGCTGCGATGATGTTGAAATGTGTTTTGGGGGATAAAGTTCATTTTCTAGGCAAATATTGACTTTGCAAGTAATTGCTGTTAAACTGACCACTCTTTATAACATTCTGGAGTATATGCAAATTGCCATTAGAAAAACTGAAGCAGTAGACTTTGTAAAAATTAATATTTGTATCATTCTCAAAACTTTTGGCCATGACTGTATGTATGTTGATATGTAGTGGCTGGTCTGTTTTATCTTCATTTGTATGTATTGCTTGTTATTCATTTGGTATATGTGATCCTCCTATTGTTAGTCTAACTTGTTTTGTCCCCTTTCTCATATCCTTGTTATACACCATATGAGACGTCATTGGGTGGCGTTTATGTGTATCCATATGACTTTGGAATTTATTGAGACTTTGAAGTCCCTGTTCCCTATATACTTAAGTTATACTCCCCCACAGTGTTCTCTCTCTGGAGGTATCAGTATTGTGGTATATCTCTTTCCCCCACCCCCCTTTTCTTTGAATTGTCATGTATTATGTTTATCTTGGTATTTACTAAATATGCATTGTTTTTATGAAGTGGTAGACTGTTTATTTTTTGGGTTGTACTAGTTATGCTGTACACTGCGTGGCAAAACATTTAAAAAGGTAAAAAGCAATGCCAGAATTGATGATGATTTTTTATTTTATTTTTTTTTTTTTAATCCACCAAGAAAGAGTTAATCAAATTATGTAAATACGTTTTGGGCACCCCAAAATGGTGTAATCGGAAAATGCAGATCAGCCTCCAAAAAAACAGCCTCCATATGACTACATCACCAGAAAAATTTTAAAAAATTTTTAGGTTGCACAGTGTGAAGACAAAAACCCCCAAAACTGCCAAATCATTAGAACAAAACTGGCTGTGGCAAGTAGGGCATGTATAAGCTGTGCGAGCATATATCAGAGTATACCACAGATTTAGTTTACAAGGGAAAAAACACCCCAATCATAGGCGCTAGTGGGAAAATAAAAGGGAATTTGGTGTACCCAATGAACGCTACAAAGCTTACATATTCACTTTCCACCATCTGCTATGCATTCATGTCTGGGAGTACTAATGCTCTCAACACCCCTTGATAAATTTATTGAGGGGTCATTCCCTAGGGGATTCCACTTTCCTGACATCTTAGGGTCTCTGCAAACATGTCATGTCATCCAAATACCAAACATTAAAATCTGTGCTTCAAAAGCCACATACCGCTCCTTCACATCTGCGCCCTGCTATGTGCCCAAACTGCAGTTTATGCCAACATGTATGACACTGTTGTACCCAGGATAACATACACAGCAAGGCGCAAATGTTAAGGAGCACTAGGTGGTTTTTGGAGGACAGATTTAGATTGTTGCTTTTTGGACTCCATGTCACATTTGCAGAGACTCCAAAGTGTACTTACTGGAGGCGAGTAAACATAAGTGTTACTTACCTACCTTGGGCTCTGACGCAGGTCCCAGGCCTCTTCTTGCCTCCTGAATGACATTAGTGGCTGCTGAGGCCCAATCACAGTGGTCATGCGGCATCATGCATCTGGGTCTGAGAATCCAAAGTATAATAGTTCCGGTTCAGACATGCTTGATCTGAATGAAACCACCAGACAACCTAGCAAATATTCGTGAGATGAATCTTGCAAGGTTCGGCCAACAATTACCGACCTTCAGTAGACTGTTGTGCCCCGCCACAGCAATCAACTGTATCACGGATGCCAATAGAGTTGATTATGGGTTGGATAATAATTGGGGAAATTGCTGCTGGGCCCGCTTGCAGACTCAGGCCCAAGGCAACCACAAATTTTGCCCTTTTTAGAATCCACCCCTGTAAGTCAGCACAGCACATACCTCATTATTACATGCTGTCCTTAGAGCAACATGTGTTTGTGACTGATCTATTTTATATAGTTCATGCTGATTTATTATAGCGGTTGTGTTGAACAAACTGAGCAAATGTATGTTGTCCTATTCAATGAGCTGCTTCTGAAAACTTCAGCTTATTCGCTGCTTCTTTTTACCATACGATGCAATGCAAACAGTAAATCAGCTATCTCTGCATTATTTCATCTTTCCAGAAGGTGGCAGAAACATTGCAGATTTTAAGTTGGTCTATTGTTTCCCCAGCAGGTGGCTCTTTTCTAACAGACTGATTTCCCAATGGTACTTACTAAGCTTTGCTTCTTGGATACACTCCAGCCAAAGCTTTCTCTGTTTCTATATATTTTAAAGTCATAAATCCTTTTTTTAAATTTTCTTTGTTTTAATGTCTATAAACAAAGTAGTATACAGCACACACATCAAATATAGTGAAACAATGTCAGTACATTGGTATAATCCACAGCCATCAGGGTGTGCCAAGAAAACATTTTAACAAACACCAATACTCCACCTTCACCAATCTGATGTGTTCACACTTGATAGAGAAGGTTCATTTATTCATCCTGCTTGTGGGAAATGCTGAGCCTCCCATCATTATGGTGCGACAGAATTCCGGATTGATCTGACCAGGTGATGTTTTTCTTCTGCTCAGTGATCCAATTTTTGCATTCTTGACCGTTGGAGTCTTGAGTTTTTGCTCTTAGTTTCCGGAGGGAAGTGTTTTTAATAAAAAAAAAAAAAAACACAAGAACAAGGGGGGGACAATCTGAAACTAGATAAAAAATGTCAGGAAATATTATTTCAATGAAATAGTAGTTGAGGCTTGAACAAACTTCAACTAGATGAGGTTGGAAAATCTACTGTAAGTGAATTTATACATGCCTATACACAAACACGTCTACCCTAAGATAAAGTGGAAATAATATAAGGGCAGACCAGATGGACCATGTGGTGTTTTTCTGTCTTCAACCTTCTATGTTTCTATATTCATTGGACATCATGCTGTTGGTTTTTGCTACAGTTGTTCCTCAGCGCCATTATTGAGGTAACAATAAAAAAAAAAAAAAACATATCAGGTTGTACACTGGTTGTGATTAGAGATGAGCGAATCGAAGCTGACAAAGTAGAATTTGTTCCAAAAATTTAGGAAATATTCGATTCGCATCGAATCTGGATTTCCTGACGCTTCTTGGTAACCACATTTTTTCCCTAAAATGGCTGCTGCACATGTTAGGACATGGGGCAAGAAACTCTGGGAATGCGGGATCACTCATAATGCCATGATGCAGTCAGCCAGCCATGTGATGTTACAGTCCTATAAATACCCTCCACCATCTTAGATTCAGGCACTTCTCAGTGTACTTAGTGCATGGAGAGACGTCAGCAGGCACTAGGGAATGTGGTAGAAAACTGATATTTTGCTCAATCGAGTTAGAAGAGCATTAGAAGTGTAGGGAAAGGATAGGGAGGAATTTATACAGAGTATTGAAGCAGAACAGGGTTCATTTGGGGTGTTTGCAGCCTGCGTAATAGGAACATAGTGTTCTACACCACTATACAGACTCTCTGCAGCCAGGAAATAGATGTTTTTAAGGCGATTTAATTGAATTAATTCGGATTGAATCGAATCAGTTTGGAAAATTCGGCGTAGTGTCCGAATCGAATATTTGAAAAATTTGCTCATCTCTTGGTCATGATGAGCTCTACACAGCCGGAGATTTCACCTGATCTATGACATGATGTATGACAAGTCCCCTCATAAATCATGAGCATCCTCTGTCAGAATGTGTCCCTACAATGAAATATATGCCAACTCATAGCTGGCCTAAATTTCATGCATCATTTATATCAGAAAACTGGTGGGGCCAATGGCTTTGCAATTTTTTTAAAAAGTGGCATGTAGCAGAAAATCAAAAGTAGACATTCTGAGCCATTGTTCTTCCTGTATACCTTGTTTTTCCTACTTTTATATAAATGGGGAGACAAACAGAATGGGAAAGTAACCAACTGGTGAAAGAAATGATCAATAATTTGTGACGAATGTAGCGGTCTCTTTGTAGTGAAATGTTGCCTTGGGGGAACCTTGAAAGGGGAATGTGTATGGAACTAACCTATCAAGTGAGGGGAGGGGGTTTTTACATCTACATACCATTGCTATTTTTAGAACCTGGTTATATTGGCTTGTAACTACCAGCATCCAGTTATTTCAATGAGTAATTAAGTTGCACGGAACTAGTAATCTTCCTTAGGGAGGGGAAATTTATTTTCTTTCAAGTTCTAGCTATAAGTGACCTTGTCAGAGTCAGAATGAGAGATTAGTTATACCTCCTAAAGGTCACGGTCTGGTCTAACCCTAAGGAGAGCAGTATAATGCAAGTGATGTCTCAGTATGCCATTAATAAAGTTTTGGAGCATATGTTGGAGGAGGTAGGATAAATGTTTGCTAGGTAGTAAAAGGTAAGATACCAAATGTATAGAATCCTCCTTAGGGCCTCCAGGTGATTATTAATTCAGACTGATACACCCTTTGCAGGTGGTAAATGGGACTCCCACGTCACCAACCACCTAGTGACAAAACATCTTGCCTTTTAGCATCAGGATAACCCTTGAAAAGACTATGTTGAGTTATTAAAGGGATTCTATCATTAGATTTAGGCAAATTTGCTTAACGACATGTTGGAATAGCCTTTAGAAAGCACCGTCATATCTAGTATTCCACCTCTTCTTTCATGGATGCCCCTTCATGTGAAGATATGCTCCTCTTCTTATTCTTCGCTGCGTTAGCAGCAGCACTTCTTACTACAGTGCATGCGCTGGATTTGCATGCACTGTAGCGAGAAGTGCTGTTCCTACGCAGCGAAGAATAAGAGGAGGATATCTTCACATGACAGTGCTGTGCTCGGAGCACAGGGGGAACGCCCCCTGTGCTCCATGCACAGAATTAGCATATAAGAATAAAGTATTTATTTCAAAAACAGCGTCGGATAAAAGCTAAAGAAAGGTAGGGATAGAATAGCCTTTCTAAAGGCAATTCCAACATGTCGTTAAGCAAATTTGCCTAAATCTAATGATAGAATCCCTTTAAAGTTTGGAAACCAAGGGAAGGTACTCCTTGGTCTTGGGCAATAACATAAGGAAATGTCTTAGATATATATTAAAAAAAATATTTGTGGGAGAGATGGAATTTGTTTTTTTTATGTATTCAGATATGTGTAGATGTTCACCAGAGTAGATATCTTTTAGGAAGATTATACTATTTCTAGTCTGTGGAGTAAAGTCTATACTGGGAATTCTGCCCTAAATTGCCATTAGAGATGTGATTTTGGAGGTATATGGGGTAGGGGTAGATTGTGAGCAAACCAAGACTTTACATATCCTAATATTTGAATCTCTCGTCTGGGTAGATGTTATATTGGGAAGACAGGGGAGAGAAGCCAACACATTCTTTATGAATGTTCACGAGCCATCAGTGTCTGCACTGTTGTAGATACTCTATAATACATGGTAATACACAGGCAGCCCAATCCACCATGCCACTCTTGGGTGTTTATTTTGCCAGATAAAATGACATAAAGATCTTCTGTTCATGGCTGTGGAGGTGGTAAAGGGGAAGAGAATCTACAGTCATGGCCAAAAGTTTTGAGAATGACACAAATATTATATTTTCACATGATCTGCTGCCCTCTGGTTTTTATGTGTGTTTGTCAGATGTTTTTATCACATACAGAAATATAATTGCATTCATATTATGAGTAACAGAAGCTTATATTGACAGTTAGAATGAGTTAATGCAGCAAGTCAATATTTGCAGTGTTGACCCTTCTTCTTCAGGACCTCTGCAATTCTCCCTGGCATGCTCTCAATCAACTTCTGGACCAAATCCTGACTGATAGCAGTCCATTCTTGCAGAATCAATGCTTTAATTTTGTCTGAATTTGTTGGTTTTTGTTTGTCCACCCGTCTCTTGATGATTGACCACAAGTTCTCAATGGAATTAAGATCTGGGGAGTTTCCAGGCCATGGACCCAAAATCTCTATGTTTTGTTCCCTGAGCCATTTAGTTATCACCTTTGCTTTATGGCAAGGTGCTCCATCATGCTGGAAAAGGCATTGTTGAGCGCCAAACTGCTCTTGGACGGTTGGGAGAAGTTGCTCTTGGAGGACATTCTGGTACCATTCTTTATTCATGGCTGTGTTTTTAGGCAAGACTGTGAGAGAGCAGATTCCCTTGGCTGAGAAGCAACCCCACACATGAATGGTTTCAGGATGCTTTACAGTTGGCATGAGACAAGACTGGTGGTAGCGCTCACCTCTTCTTCTCCGAATAAGCTGTTTTCCAGATGTTCCAAACAATCGAAAAGGGGATTCATCAGAGAAAATGACTTTACCCCAGTCCTCAGCAGTCCACTCCCTGTACCTTTTGCAGAATATCAGTCTGTCCCTGATGTTTTTTCTGGAGAGAAGTGGCTTCTTTGCTGCCCTCCTTGAGACCAGGCCTTGCTCCAAGAGTCTCCGCCTCACAGTGCGTGCAGATGCACTCACACCTGCCTGCTGCCATTCCTCAGCAAGCTCTGCACTGCTGGTAGCCCGATCCCGCAGCTGAAACACTTTTAAGAGACGGTCCTGCCGCTTGCTGGTCTTTCTTGGGCGCCCTGGAGCCTTTTTGGCACCAATGGAACCTCTCTCCTTGAAGTTCTTGATGATGCGATAGATTGTTGACTGAGGTGCAATCTTTCTAGCTGCAATACTCTTCCCAGTTAGGCCATTTTTGTGCAGTGCAATGATGACTGCACGTGTTTCTTTAGAGATAACCATGGTTAACAGAAGAGAAACAATGATGGCAAGCACCAGCCTCCTTTTTAAAGTGTCCAGTGGTGTCATTCTTACTTAATCATGACAGATTGATCTCCAGCCCTGTCCTCATCAACACCCACACCTGTGTTAATGGAGCAATCACTGAAACGATGTTAGGTGGTCCTTTTAAGGCAGGGCTGCAATGATGTTGAAATGTGTTTTGGGGGATAAAGTTCATTTTCTAGGCAAATATTGACTTTGCAAGTAATTGCTGTTAAGCTGATCACTCTTTATAACATTCTGGAGTATATGCAAATTGCCATTAGAAAAACTGAAGCAGTAGACTTTGTAAAAATTAATATTTGTATCATTCTCAAAACTTTTGGCCATGACTGTAGTTGTTGTCAAACAGGTAGAAAATACTAGGAGGACCATCATTTTGATAGTTACATTGCAAGCTAGCCAAGAAGTAGGAATTTAGAATAAGTACAGCTATCTTCCTGTATTATTTTTATTAAATTGGTGTAGTTAACATAGTGGAGTTTATTTGAAGAATATGTGATAGAGATGCATAAATAGGGCAGCTCTCTTTTTGACCGTTCACATAAGAAAGGCCTGAATGTTAGAATTTTACATTAAACCTCCGAAGATATTATCATGTTGAGTATGTTTAGAATCAATTATTTGAATGCATTGACCTTGTAAGAAATGTTGCTAAAGTGTTATAAACAGTAGGAAAGAGCTTCTAGGGATGTTTTCTGGGGAATAAATGACCAATATAACATTGTCTGCAAAGCAAACTTCTTTTGCTGGTTGAATCACCTGTGTAAGAGGGTCCATTGTTGTATGAATTATTAATGGAGGCAATGGGCACCCCTGTGGTATGGAATCATTTGGACATGGTGTCAGATGTGTAGATTTGTATTGAAGAGGAAGAATATAATTTAGGGCTACTATAGTCTGTAGAATATTTACTTCATATTTAAAGTTTTCTAAAATAACCTTCAGGTATCCACAGTGAACAATATGAAGTGTTGGGGACAGAGAAGATTTCAAGTTTTGAGGACTGCAATGTGACGTATTTCATCTTTAGAGTTGGAAGTTTTTGACAAAATCCACCTCATCGTAGGATATTAAAGATGAAAGATGGCCTAATGGAACCATAGAATATCAAAATATGGGAGACAAGCATTGTTAAACATGTCTGTAACTGTCTGCACCCATTGTTGTGCTCTCTTCCATAACAAACAAAGCCAATGACTTGCCTTCAGTTCTCACAACGTGGTGTCTGACACTCCCTGCTCCTATTTATTCCCTTCTGTGTAGTACCTGGTCCAGCCCATAAGGCATAACAATTTTACCTGTGAACACTCCTGAGCCAATTCCTGACATTTTCTGCTTATATTAGTCTGCACAGCCCTCCGAACCATGCCCAAGCAACATTGAATCTTCTGCTTCTGATTTTGCAAGGGTTCCGTACTACACTGCATGTGGATTTTTTTATTGACCATACTTTTGATCCTGATTCTCTTGTGCTGCATACCCTTGGTCTGTCTTAGACTACTGAACCTGAGCTGCCTGCCCTGACCCCTTGGCTTGTCTACAACCTTGTTTATCTGACAACTGCCACTGAACTTCGGCCTGTTCCCATCAATCCCTCTACCTAGAGTCTGTCTGCTCCCTGGTCATCAGCCAGCTATCCCAGTACCCCTCCAGTAGGTGTCACAGTGGGTCTACCCATCCGCTCCCCATTACAGTGGCCACTCTGCAAGCTTTCACTAATTCTCAGTTCTCCCTGAGCTGATGTTTGCTGTGTTTTCCATAGTCAGCACATAGGAAGCAGGTTCTTCTGTTTTCTCTAAGCTTCTCACTCATTTAAAGGCAGCAGCACCATACATGGCACTATAGAGAAGTTCTGATGTGAATAAAACACTTGGGTGAGATGAGCTGTAGCAGAATGTCTCAGCTTCTTTCACTTGATGCCTCATCCCTCCTCCTCACCATAGACTTTTATGGGATTATACATGTAATCTGATCCTTATGAGTTGCTATTCAGTTTCAACTCTCAAAATGGGTTTAGCAGTCCAGAAGGAAAGGGAGTCTGAAAAGTTGAGAGAGAAGCATTTTTCTCTGACAAGATATATTATAAAGATCATTATGTTTCCTTGTGCTACTGACTTGTGCAATGTTTCTAATTAGAGATGAGTAAATCAAAGCTGACAAAGTGGAATTCGATCCAAATTTCAGGAAATATTCGATTCGCATCAAATCCGGATTTCCTCATGCTTCGTGGTAACGAATCGCATTTTTTCCTAAAATGGGTGCTGCACATGTTAGGACATGGGACAAGGAACTCTGGGAACACAGGTTCACCCACAATGCCATGCGTGCAGCCAATCAGCAGCCAGCTCTGTGATGTCACAGCTCTATAAATACCCTCCGCCATCTTGGATTCAGGCATTTTCCAGTGTACTTAGTGCAGGGAGAGACGTCAGCAGGCGCTAGGGAAAGTGGCAGAAAAGAATTGAAAATTGATATTTTGCTCAATCGAAGTTCAGGGAAAGAGCATTAGAAGTGTAGGGAAAAGATAGGAAGGAATTTATACAGAGTATTGAAGTAGAACAGGGTTCATTTGGGGTGTTTGCAGCCTGGGTAATAGGAACAATCCTACTACACCTTGCTGCACTGACTGCCATTATGCTGCTGCTCATTGCAGGTTTGCAATAGATCATACCTGCGCAATTCAAATTATTGGGGTCTTATTAGTCCTTGTGCGGTGCAGTTATATGTTATAAAGCCTTTTCTTGACGTTTATTAGTGGGGAAAAAATGTGGCTTATATGCCGTTGTTTGTTGAAGGGAGAAAATTACAGGCCTTTTTACCGTGCATTAGTGCCAAAAAAAAAAAGGATTGTTATTCATTAATCTCCGCAGTTGTTATAACTCCTTTTCTTGGCTGAGAGGGAGGACAAACTGAACTACTATAGAGACATCCTATGTAGTCAGTTGGCCGCTGCTTATATGCGCCATCGCAGCCTGAGCCTAGAGTCGCAGATGAGGAGCTTTCTTCACCCGCATAGTGAAGAAACTACTCACCAGCAGCTAGACACAGAACCTGAACCAGCAAGTGTTGGCATTCTTAGAGTGTAGATCTGCTGGACTACTGGGCAGCCAAACTGGATTTGTGGCCGCAACTGGCCGAGTTTGCGCTGGAAAAGCTGTCCTGTCCAGCCAGTAGTGTGGCATCAGAGTGGGTGTTTAGTGCGGCGGGGGCCATAGTTACCCCAAGGAGAACTCGCCTGTCCACCCAAAATTTGGAGAGACTGACCTTTTGTTAAGATTAAATCATCCATGCTGCCTCACCCAAGCCTTGACAAAAGATACCGGTTTCTTCTGGCTACGTGCCTCAGCTACTATTGTGATGCTGCCACCCATCTGATGCCAAGTGCTCCTTCTTACAGCCACCATCGTCAGTGGGTACTGTTTGTGCCAACCACCTCCCCACTCTGTCACCGGGTCACTCTATGGCCTTCTCATGCTGCTGCCACCTCAACACTATGTCACTTCTCATGCTGTTCCGCCCCCACCCCCCACCCCCATTCCCCACTCCATGACTGGGCCACTATTTTGCCATTTTGGCCTGGTTGACATCATGATTTATTTGGCCCTTCCTTCTGATCTGTCAGGAGGAAGGAAAAATGAGACACACAACGGATCATGTCTGTGTATCAGCTGTAAGGCCTGTATGGTCCCATTGGAATTGGCTTATGATTTGGTAACCAAAAGCAGGAGTGGGTACAAAACACAGAAGACATGCAAATATTCCATTCACGTGTCATCTCTGTTTTGGATCCACTCCTGGTTTTTTTGGGTTTTTTTTGGCATCAGCAATACTGATGGATTACTGACCGAGTGAAGGAAGATGCTCAACAGACAGGATCCGTTTTTTGGGGGGGGTTATTGTTCTCATGCATCAGTGGAAGGGCAAAATAATCAGTGACGTCAACACAAACTTACTGCTGACACCCTCCCCACTCAGTGGGAGTGGGGCTCTACTTGTATAAGCATTTAATAGAACAGGTTCTGTAGACATCTATGTGGAATCATCAGATGACGATGTAAAAGGAGTGCGCTCTTTCACGCTACAGTAGGATCTTGGACCTCTGCACAGTTCTTCATACCTGGCACTAACATCGACCTATAAGGCTGAGTTCACACTTGAGTTAATTGGTCAGTTTTGGCCCCGTAACTGGCCAAATAAGTGAAGTGTGCGGTGGTTCTAAGACTGACGCCTGTCATGTGCGTGTCATACTGACTCACAGTATTGTTTCACTACCACAGCAGACTCCCTATGCGTGTTACTGCAAGGCACAGTGTTCTACACCACTATACAGGCTCTCTGCAGCCAGGAAATAGCTGTTTTTATTGCAATTCAGTGCAAATTAATTTGGATTGAATTGAATCGTTTTGGAAAATTTCGCGAACCGGCCGAATCGAATTTTTTAAAAATTCGCTCATCTTTATTTCTAATAATAATAATAATAATAATAATAATACATTTTATATAGCGCCAACATATTCCACAGCACTGTACAATTTGTAGGGTTCAAGTACTGACAAAAAAGATACATTACAAAGAAATATTCAATTCACACACTGGGACTGAGGGCCCTGCTCGCAAGAGTTTACAATCTATGAGGTAGAAGGGGTGACACAAGAGGTAGCAGGGGTGGCAGCGGAGGTAGCATTGCTTATACAATGGTCAGACAATTTTGTAATAGAGGTTACTGTCATTACACATATATAAAGCTGTATGAGCCGTCAACAGTTGTGTCCTTTAACGTGCAGATGGTGCCTGGACATATAAAGTTAGTCTGATACAGCATCATATCCTGTAAGGTAATGTTGGAGGGTACGTTTGAGGGATTCTAACTACGGAAGGGGTTACATTAGGAGTTGTGATAGGCCTGTCTGAAAAAGATGTGTCTTTAGTTTATAGTTGAAGCTGTGGAAATTGCGGGTTAATCTAATAGTCCGGGATAGAGCATTCCAGAGAAGTGGTGCAACTCGGGAGAAGTCTTGTATACGAACGTGGGAGGTTCAGATAATAGAGGATGTTAGTCTTAGGTCATTGAGTAAACGGAGAGTACGGGTTGGGCGATAGACAGAGATGAGGGAGGTGCAGCATTATGGAGAGCCTTGTGGATGAGGGTGATAAGTTTATATTGTATTCTGTATTGAATAGGCAGCCAATATAGTGACCGGCACAGACCGGAGGCATTGCTGTAGCGTCTAGACTGATAGATGAGCCTGGCCGCCGCATTTAGAATAGATTGTAGAGGAGAGAGTTTAGTAAGGGGAAAACCTATTAGTAAGGAGTTACAGTAGTCAAGGCGAGAGTGAATCAGGGCAACAATAAGTGTCTTTAGTGTATCTGTGGTAAGGAAAGGGCGGATTCTGGAGATGTTTATGAGGTGGAGATGACATGAGCGTGCAAGTGATTAGATATGGGGGGTGAAGGAAAGGTCTGAGTCAAAAAAAACCCCAAGGCAGCGGGCATACTGCCTAGGAGTTATGGTATGGCCAGAGACTGCAATGGAGATATCAGGGACAGATCTATTAGATGGTGGAAACAGCAGTAGTTCAGTCTTTGAGAGATTCAGTTTCAGACAGAGCGAAGACATGATATAATCATACCACCTAATCATACTTTATGTATATACATCCTTAATTTAACTATTTTTAGCATTCTAATTGTTTTATTCTCCTCCTCCTGCTGTCTCTTCATAGATCTACCAGAAATCCCGGCACAAGAATGAAAGTCTATGCCAGGTAGTAACTAGCCATTTTAACACACACCAGGAAACAGAGAGGATTATGATAGTTCCCCCCCCCCTTCCCTGTCCACAAGTATGCTACCTCAATTTAAATTTTCTACCCTTTTTTCCTCAGAGGGACACAAAGTGAACAGAGTCATCCAATGTTCATGCAAGTACCCATATGGTGCTGGTTAGTAGTATGCGATGCATTTGCAAACTCTTTGCAGAGCGGACTCTTGGTATCATAATAGGCTTCCTAGCTTACAGAATGAACCTTTGACAATGGAAGACATAGAAGAAGAAAATAAATAGTGGCAACAGGTTGTAGACATTGGGCTGCCATGGACATAATATAGCATTCTCTGGATACCCAGAAAAGACACATCATCAATGTTAGGAGCTTCCAGTATACCTTAGGTTTAGATGTGGAAGAGTTAAGATATCAGGCGATACCTTTTAGAGGCTGAGTATACAGTGGGGGAAAAAAAGCGTAGTCAGCCACCAATTGTGCAAGTTCTCCCACTTAAAAAGATAAGAGAGGCCTGTAATTGACATCATAGGTAGACCTCAACTATGAGAGACAAAATGAGAAAACAAATCCAGAAAATCACATTGTCTGATTTTTAAAGAATTTATTTGTAAATTATGGTGGAAAATAAATATTTGGTCAATAACAAAAGTTCATCTCAATACTTTGTTATATGTCCTTTGTTGGCAATGACAGAGGTCAAATGTTTTCTGTAAGTCTTCACAAGGTTGGCACACACTGTTGCTGGTATGTTGGCCCATTCCTCCATGCAGATCTCCTCTAGAGCAGTGATGTTTGGGGCTGTCGCTGGGCAACAGGAACTTTCAACTCCCTCCAAAGGTTTTCTATGGGGTTAAGATTTGGAGACTGGCTAGGCCACTCCAGAACCTTGAAATGCTTCTTATGAAGCCACTCCTTCGTTGCCCTGGCGGTGTGCTTAGGATCATTGACATGCTGAAAGACCTAGCCACGTTTCATCTTCAATGCCCTTGCTGATGGAAGGAGGTTTGCACTCAAAATCTCACGATACATGGCCCCATTCATTCTTTCATGTACACGGATCAGTCGTCCTGGTCCCTTTGCAGTGAAACAGCTCCAAAGCATGATGTTGCCACCCCCATGCTTCATAGTAGGTATGGTGTTCTTTGGATGCAACTCAGCATTCACTATCCTCCAAACACGACGATTTGTGTTTCTACCAAACAGTTCTACTTTGGTTTCATCTGACCATATGACATTCTCCCAATACTCTTCTGGAACATCCAAATGCTCTCTAGCAAACTTCAGATGGGCCCGGATATGTACTGGCTTAAGCAGGGTGACACGTCTGGCACTGCAGGATCTGAGTCCCTGTCGGCCTAGTGTGTACTGACGGTAGCCTTTGTTACGTTAGTCCAAGCTTTCTGCAGGTCATTCACTAGGTCCCCCCGTGTGGTTCTGGGATTTTTGCTCACTGTTCTTGTGATCATTTTGACCCCATGGGGTGAGATCTTGCGTAGAGCCCCTGATCGAGGGAGATTATCAGTGGTCTTGTATGTCTTCCATTTTCTAATAATTCTTCCCACAGTTGATTTTTTCACACCAAGCTGCTTGCAGATTCAGTCTTCCCAGCCTAGTGCAGGTCTACAATTTTGTTTCTGGTGTCCTTCCACAGCTCTTTGGTCTTCACCATAGTGGAGTTTGGAGTGTGACTGTTTGAAATTGTTATCAGTATAAACCATTTTCTAGTGCTTTTTGAAGTGTGTTTTGGGTCATTGTCCTGCTGGAAGACCCATGACCTCTGAGGGAGACCCGGCTTTCTCACACTGGGCCCTACATTATGCTGCAAAATTTGTTGATAGTCTTCAGACTTCATAATGCCATGCACACGGTCAAGCAGTCCAGTGCCAGAGGCAGCAAAGCAACCCCAAAACATCAGGGAACCTCCGCCATGTTTGACTGTAGGGACCGTGTTCTTTTCTTTGAAGGCCTCTTTTTTTTTTTTCCTGTAAACTCTATGTTGATGCCTTTTCCCAAAAAGCTTTACTTTTGTCTCATCTGACCAGAGAACATTCTTCCAAAAAGTTTTTGGCTTTCTCAGGTAAGTTTTGGCAAACTCCAGCCTGGCTTTTTTATGTCTCTGGGTCAGAAGTGGGGTCTTCCTGGGTATCCTACCATAGAGTCCCTTTTCATTCAGACGCCGACGGATAGTACGGGTTGACACTGTTGTACCCTCGGACTGCAGGGCAGCTAGAACTTGTTTGGATGTTAGTCGAGGTTCTTTAGCCACCATCCGCACAATCTTTCGTTGAAATCTCTCGTCACTTTTTCTTTTCCGTCCACATCTAGGGAGGTTAGCCACAGTGCCATGGGCTTTAAACTTCTTGATGACACTGCGCACGGTAGACACAGGAACATTCAGGTCTTTGGAGATGGACTTGTAGCCTTGAGATTGCTCATGCTTCCTCACAATTTTGCTTTTCAAGTCCTCAGACAGTTCTTTGGTCTTCTTTCTTTTCTCCATGCTCAATGTGGTACACACAAAGACACAGGATAGAGGTTGAGTCAACTTTAATCCATTTCAACTGGCTGCAAGTGTGATTTAGTTATTGCCACCACCTGTTATGTGCCACAGGTAAGTAACAGGTGCTGTTAATTACACAAATTAGAGAAGCATCACATGATTTTTCAAAGGGTGCCAATACTTTTGTCCACCCCCTTTTTATGTTTGGTGTGGAATTATATCCAATTTGGCTTTTTGACAATTCTTTTTGTGGTTTTCCACTGACGACAAATTAAATGAAGATATTATTACCAAAGCATTTGTGATTGCAATCATTTTCTGGAAGAAATTGAGTATTATCTGACAGAATTGCAGGGGTGCCAATACTTTTGGCCAGCACTGTATGAGCTATGATTGTGTCAGAGGGATATGCTGGGTCTCTTTTTTTTTCTGGCTTTGCCCTAGTATAACATGATTAGCTTTCATTGTGGCATATAAGGGGACACTAGTACCATATACTGTATATACTCGGTAACATTGTATTCCTTTTTAAGTATGTTTAGTATGTGTGTTCAAGAAAAGAAAAAAAAGTTAAAGTATACCTGTACATTCAAGTTTTTCCAAAGTAATCCAATTTTGTCGGCAAGGATCAATAGGGATGATTTACAAGTATGAAAAATGCAGGTATACAAGGCATCAGCCTTCCAGCAAGTCCTACACATGAGACACCTGACGGTGATGGAATGTGTGCTTAATGCAAAATGTAAGAGAGCCTTACAAAGACATGAAACAAAAAAAATTCTTATGAAGAGAGGTACATGATTTTATTTTGTGGTATGTTTTACAAATGTCAACATTTTGGTAATCATGACAATGCAAGTCACCCACCTTTACCATTGGTACAAAACTTGAGACTCAAACTTCAGATTCTTTATCCTTAAGGGCTCAAACCTAACTGAATCTTCATGTTAAAGTGACTTAGAACTAGTAGAAATTGGATTACTTTGTTAGAAAATTTTAATTAACTTATGAGGTCTCATTATACCTTATGTTAAGGTCTGTATTATGCTCTAGGGGGTAGCAATGGGGTTTGTACAAAAGTTTTTTTTTTAGGGTTGTTTCCCCTTGTTTCAAAAAAGACTGTTTAGCCTGTTTGTGGTGAGCATAGCTGCAATGACTCATATCTCCTCTGCTGCAGGCACTGCCCAATGTACTCTCTCCTGATGCCATCCAGTGACATAGTATGTAGTGGCACACAAAAACATACTGATGCCATAAAGGATCAGGACAACACATCCAGTGTGGGTAGAGCCTGGAGCTGAAAAGGGACAAGAAGAGAGGGGCTGGGGTCTAATTTAGGAAATATGAATTAAATTAAGGCTAAAGCCCCACATAGCGGGTCACCGCAAAAAAGCGCTGTGGGAAAAACCATGGTGGCAATGCGTTGTGGTTTTTCCTGCAGCGCTTTTCATAGAAAGTCTGTAGAAGTACCTATCACGTTCTTCTAACAGCCAGGAGCCTTATAAAGGCTTCTAGGTTTGTCATAGGAATATTACTATTGAGGCTGGTCTATGACCATTTGCGGGACAATTTGCCCCGCAAACATTAAGCTTTCATATGGCACTGTGAACGGTTATGGGATTTGGAAGGCGGGGAGTCAAAAATTGAAAAATGCCACCAGTGGGAAAGGGTTAACATTTAATATAGGAAAATTCCACTGCAGAGCCACCTGTCAATGTAGCCTTGCAGGTGTTGCAAAACTACAACTCCCATATGTTATTTATGTTATTAAATATGTTACCACATTTTTGCTTCAAAATTTTTTTTCCTATTTTCCTCCTCAAAAACCTAGGTGCGTCTTATGGGTCGGTGTGTTATAATTCAAAAAATGGGAATAAACCAATGACCATCTTCTAAGGCCATGCAGAGCACACCAAGCAGTGGGTAAGGTGGGGCTTTACGTAATGGTTGCTCTTGGTAAGGATTTTTTAAATAACTTCCTGTTCCTGATGCAGCTAAAGACCCTGACCTGGGGGATTTAGACCTTTACCCGCACCATCTTAATTTATTCTTGTCAGTCAGCACATCTGTATATAAAGCACAAATATACTTGTTCCTATGATACATACCTTTATGCCTTAATTCATCACAGTAGCCCCTATAATACAGTATCTGTTTTAGTTTGAAAACTCTTATCTGAATCATTCAGCAGAATATTTACAGTGTATTTGCAAAAATATTACATACAAATGTGGCCAACCATCACATTTTTTTGTTGAGAAGACTTAGGGTGCGTTCATATCCGGCTGAGCTGTAAGTTTCCCTCCGGCTTGGTGCACACAAGCCGGAGGGAAAGTGATGCCAGGACTGATCCCATATTTTTCTATGGGATCAGTTCTGGCACAAGAGGCATCAGTTCTGGCGCCGTATGGTGCCAGATCTGTGCCTCAACCGAATGGAAAAACGCTATCTGCAGCGTTTTTCCATCCGGGTTCCTTAAAATTTCATTAGCGCCGGTTGCCGCCTGAAGATGGATGAGGCAGCACCCGGCATTTTGCGCAGTCTATGTACAGTAGTGAAGCCGCCAATTTCCGGCTTCACTACTGTACCTGAGCGAATTGCTCAGGATAGTTTAGGGCTATAGAATCTCATCTTTAAAATGATACCAAGATCTTCATGATAGCCCTTACAGATCCAGAGCAATTTGCTGGTGAAAACAATGTTCGGCATTGAAATCTTAATGCAGACCTTAATTCCCGACATCGTTTTAACAGTGAATTGCTCTGAATCTGTAAGGGCTATCATAAAGATCTTGGTATCATTTTAAAGATGAGAGTGCATATTTATAGCCCTAAATGATCCTGAGCAATTCTCATCTTTAAAATGAATCCAAGCTCATCTTCGTAACCCTAATGGATCCTGAGATATGGAGCTCTAAATTGTCCCCCCCCTCCTGCCTCAGGCAGCATCTTAGAGCTGAGGAAGGAGGGGCAAGGAGGGGAGGAGTGGAGCTGCAAACTGCAGAGACAATGATAACTCATCATTGTCTCTGCATAAGCTGTATGTGACCTCGGGGGGGGGGGGGGGGGGGGTGATGAAACGACCCTCAGTTATATATCTTTCTTGAAAATGTAATTTTACTTGATCATATTAGTCCTCCACATACCTTTAGGAATGTCGTGCTTAAGTTGTGTTTACATTGGTGGACGATATGCTTCAGTGGGTTTATGTGTATACCATGGGAGATGGCCCTTTCTAGCCAGCAGTTTATTGCCCCAGGAGGCCAGTGACCTTAAGTTCACCCACAGACACACATCTCTCCCAGCACCTACGAAGGCATCCCTCTCTCCCAGGGTTCTGCAAAGGGGGGAAGGAGTGAGGAGGTGTGGGTGGGGCACTAGCCATATGCTCAAAGGAGGCCTAGATTCTTGGTCACTCATCAAAGAGGCAGCAAGAAGGTCTTATCTTGGAGAGAGCTTCTGCTGTGGACTGAGCATGGGCCTAGCATTGAGGCCTGAAGCCTTTTGTCTTCTGAGTCTGGCTAGCATGTAGGAGGGACATGCTTTTGTAACTTGCTGAAGAAAGGACCTGAGGCCTACCAGTTGGGCTCAGAGGCCTACCAGTTGGCCTACCTGTTTGACTACAAACAGGTGCCAGTATTTTTTCTATCTGTTATTTCCCTTTTTATTTGATGTGCTGTATTTTACTTTTATCCGTATTTTGCATGGTAATTAATATATATTCCTGTATATGTTAATGCTTAGTACCGACCCACTTGGGTTAATAAATATATAAAATTTAAAAAGCTCAGTTCGTATTATCCTATGACCCAGTTTGCTCACGGTGTGTGAGTGTGAGGTAAAGAAGGTTGGTCGCAGATGTGCCAAGCAGCCTGGCAAGGCGAGATCCTTCACAGGGGGGTAGCAGGGACTTCTGTCCATGTTATCCCCTCTTCTATCAGAGCGCATACTATACTTTTGCTCTCTGATTGTCACATAGAGGGATAATGTAATACCTCCCTGCATCCAGGTCGCAGCACCAAAAGAGTTGTACCAAACACTTACACAACACATGCACAAAGTCATCAATAAAGTTTACATTTTTTTCCCTGTCCATACCTGATCTTTATAGAGTAAAATAGGCCGACCACCTCTCTCTAGCGATATCCGTTACATGCTAAAATAATAGCAATAACAATTATTACTAGAGATGAATGTATAAAACATTTCTGACAGGCAGCAAAGTTCCGTCAGTCACATTACCCATTGAATGTCACCATATAAAATCCCAGTTTTTGGCAGCTTTCAGATGGGTGCTTTTTTTTTTTTTTGCACCCACAGTACAGAGGAAACACCTGCACTTCCAGTAGGTCATCAAACTGGTCATCAAACTCTCTAACACCAGTAATCAGAGCTTGCATTCATAATATGTGAGCAATAAAGCGGTCGTGTTACACCAATCTGAACACGGCCCTAGTTATCACATTAGTTAGGTATGGAGATTATAATTATTCATAAGAGTTACAATTTTTATAGGGGGATAGAAAATTGCATGCACAAAATTGGTTGGCACATTTCTGTGATTTTGGTGTTTCTTTAACACTTGTAAATACATATATGTGGTATGTACACACGTGGACAAAATTGTTGGTACCCCTCGTTTAATGAAAGAAAAACCCACAATGGTCACAGAAATAACTTGAATCTGACAAAAGTAATATATAAAAATTCTATGACAAGCCACAAAGTTTCTGGGAGAATGTCCTATGGACAGATGAGACAAAAATCGAAATTTTTGGCAAGGCACATCAGCTCTATGTTCAGAGACATAATGAAGCATATCTTGAAAAGAACACTGTCCCTACTGTGAAACATGGAGGAGGCTCTGTTATGTTCTGGGGCTGCTTTGCTGCATCTAGCACAGGGTGTCTTGAATCTGTGCAGGGTACAATGAAATCTCAAGATTATCAAGGGATTCTAGAGAGAAATGTACTGCCCAGTGTCAGAAAGCTTGCTCTGAGTCGCAGGTCATGGGTCTTGCAGCAGGATAATGACCCAAAACACACAGCTAAAAACACCCAAGAATGGGTAAGAGGAAAACATTGGACTATTCTGAAGTAGCCTTCTATGAGACCTGACCTAAATCCTATTGAGCATCTTTGGAAGGAGCTGAAACATGCCGTCTGGAAAAGGCACCTTTCAAACCCGAGACAACTGGAGCAGTTTGCTCATGTGGAGTGGGCCAAAATACCTGTTGAGAGGAGCAGAAGTCTCATTGATAGTTACAGGAATCGTTTGATTGCAGTGATTGCCTCAAAAGGTTGTGCAACAAAATATTAAGTTAAGGGTACCATCATTTCTGTCCAGGCCTGTTTCATGAGTTTTCTTTTTTTTTTAAATTCTGTTGAAGCATGGTTGAAAAGCAATGTCTGACTTTCATTTGTTCATTTTCATAGAATTTTTATATATTATTACTTTTGTCAGATTCAAGTTATTTTTGTGACCATTGTGGGTTTTTCTTTCATTAACCGAGGGGTATCAACAATTTTGTCCATGTGTGTATGTATTCCTCATATCTTGCAGTTTTTTGGAAAGTACATTTTGTTTGCAGAAAGGGTTGCTTCAGCATGCACTTTAGTAGCAAATTTGAATTTGTGTGAAATTGTTGCTTGTAATCTGCTGCAAAGTTGCATGAAGGTGGTTGTATATATATGAAATAATAAATTGTGTTTTTAAATGCGGTATGCTGTGAAATCTCAAAAAAGTTAGATTTTGGTATCATTGTCACAATTTGCTAGGAGTGGAAGAGTGAAGTAATCAGGCGATACCTTTTAGAGGCTAACTGAGTATATTTGATGGTAAGCTTTCGGGAGTACTAGCTCCCTTCATTAGCACCATGTCTGATGAAGGGAGCTAGTACTCCCGAAAGTTTACCATCAAATATACTCAGCCTCTAAAAGGTATCACCTGATTACGTCACTCTTCCACTACTTTCAATGGCTAACACGAAACAACAATATACTACTAACAGTTTGCTAGGTGCAATATAGATTTTTAACATAGTGAATGACAGCAAAATCTTGCTTGACTTCTGAATCAGTGTTTTTGAGAGTACGAGCACTTGTTGTAGTTGATGATTGCGGCATATATAAATTATGTACACCTTGAGCTATTATTTTGTGTTTTGTATGTGAATGTCGATTGAATCAGTTTTAGGTGCAATATACAGTCATATGAAAAAGTTTGGGCACCCCTATTAATCTTAATCATTTTTAGTTCTAAATATTTGGGTGTTTGCAACAGCCATTTCAATTTGATATATCTAATAACTGATGGACACAGTAATATTTCAGGATTGAAATGAGGTTTATTGTACTAACAGAAAATGTGCAATATGCATTAAACCAAAATTTGACCGGTGCAAAAGTATGGGCACCTCAACAGAAAAGTGACATTAATATTTAGTAGATCCTCCTTTTGCAAAAATAACAGCCTCTAGTCGCTTCCTGTAGCTTTTAATCAGTTCCTGGATCCTGGATGAAGGTATTTTTGACCATTCCTCTTTACAAAACAATTCCAGTTCAGTTAAGTTTGATGGTCGCCGAGCATGGACAGCCCGCTTCAAATTATCCCACAGATGTTCAATGATATTCAGGTCTGGGGACTGGGATGGCCATTCCAGAACATTGTAATTGTTCCTCTGCATGAATGCCTGAGTAGATTTGGAGCTGTGTTTTGGATCATTGTCTTGCTGAAATATCCATCCCCGGTGTAACTTCAAATTCGTCACTGATTCTTGTACATTATTCTCAAGAAACTGCTGATACTGAGTTGAGTCCATGCGACCCTCAACTTTAACAAGATTCCCGGTGCCGGCATTGGCCACACAGCCCCAAAGCATGATGGAACCTCCACCAAATTTTACAGTGGGTAGCAAGTGTTTTTCTTGGAATGCTGTGTTTTTTTGACGCCATGCATAACGCCTTTTTGTATGACCAAACAACTCAATCTTTGTTTCATCAGTCCACAGGACCTTCTTCCAAAATGAAGCTGGCTTGTCCAAATGTGCTTTTGCATACCTCAGGCAACTCTGTTTGTGGCGTGCTTGCAGAAACGGCTTCTTTAGCATCACTCTCCCATACAGCTTCTCCTTGTGCAAAGTGTGCTGTATTGTTGACCGATGCACAGTGACACCATCTGCAGCAAGATGATGCTGCAGCTCTTTGGAGGTGGTCTGTGTATTGTCCTTGACTGTTCTCACCATTCTTCTTCTCTGCCTTTCTGATATTTTTCTTGGCCTGCCACTTCTGGGCTTAACAAGAACTGTCCCTGTGGTCTTCCATTTCCTTACTATGTTCCTCACAGTGGAAACTGACAGGTTAAATCTCTGAGACAACTTTTTTTTATCCTTCCCCTGAACAACTATGTTGAACAATCTTTGTTTTCAGATCATTTGAGAGTTGTTTTGAGGAGCCCATGATGCCACTCTTCAGAGGAGATTCAAATAGGAGAACAACTTGCAATTGGCCACCTTAAATACCTTTTCTCATGATTGGATACACCTGGCTATGAAGTTCAATTTTGTGCTTCAGTAAGTCAGTAAAAAGTAGTTAGGAGTATTCAAATCAATAAAATGATAAGGGTACCCAAATTTTTGCACCGGTCAAATTTTGGTTTAATGCATATTGCACATTTAATGCATATTGCACATTTTCTGTTAGTACAATAAACTTATTTTTTAGGAGATTTGGTGCATATAACTTTTTGTTTGTTTTTCACTTTTAGCAACTAATATAAATTTATTTGCATTTTTTTAAATAAAACATACACTTTAAATTAAAATTGCATGAAGGTGCCTGTTCATATACAGTACCAAGTGGCATTTTGACAATGCTGTGGGTGTCTACTTTCAGAAAATATATACAGTAGGTATGGGGGAGGTGTAGTATAATTTTTTAATGTTACAATTTAGGTTTTATTTGTCCATCTAAAAACTGTGAAAATTGCCCCGGCAGCCAGCAGAGAAAAAAAACTTGAAAACCCCCTTGTAATGGGATAGATGGATGGGAATGGCGACATTAACTGCATTAACTGTGGGGATAGCTGGAGGGGAACATTATATTGTAAGGGGCCACTAGGGAGGCATTATACTGTGTTAGGGCCTCTAATGGGGCATTATAATTTGTGCAAGTTGGGTATTCCTAAATGGTGATGATGGGGGGGGCCCACTTATGAAATCATTGCACTGAACCCACCAATGTGTTAAAGCAGCCCTGCTAAGAAGCATACTGAGGAGGAACAATAATGGGGTATTTTACTGGGTGGGCACACTGTAAGATACCACAATATAATGTTACTTAATGCCCCCCCCGCACAGTATAACGCCACGTTAGTCGCCCCTGACCTAATCCTTATTTTTCTTGTTTAACCCTGGGGTGCGTCTTATAGCCAGACGTGTCTTTTTGTCTGAAAAATACCGTAAATACTAGACGTGTTCAGCTCGGACCTTTACTTGATGCGGATTCCGGTCAATGGAAATTTACTAAATGTAGTTGTGTACCCCTACTCTATTGGCCTCGGCAGCCCATCATGCTTTGTGGACCATCATGGTAAAAACTGATGACAACTTATGGTTTTGGAGTAGAAATTTGTAAAAAAAAAAAAAAAAAAAAGCCTGATGATAACTGATGCATTTTGGCATCAGTTGTAATGACTAAGGGACAAAAAAACTGATACTGATGCAACTGATATATGTGAACCTAACCTTATTAGTACCTGGGATTGCATTTTTTTTTTTTGTGTAGGGGGATATATGTGTAGCATTTTTGTTACAAGCTACCCCTAAATATGGAATGGACTCTCCTTAGAGCGCTCAATTAGAGCATTGCTAAGGACAATCAGTTTTATTAAGTAAACAAAATGTCTTGCAGTATGTTACAAAAGTGTTATATGTAACCTCTCTTAGGCTAAGGCCCCATGTAGTGGGCCACAGCAAAAAACCACTGCGGGAAAAACCGCGGCGACAAGCATCGTTGCTTTTTCCTGCAGTCCTTCTCACAGAAAGAGTAAACTTCTGGGACTTTCTGCTTTCATTATACCTATAGAGAAACCACTAGTGTTTCCATAGGTATAATTGACATGCTGCGCGTAATTTTCTGCATTGTGTGGATGGGATTCGTCATCAAGCTCAAGTAAGCCTGAGAAAGGTTCACTTTGATTTTTTTTTACATTGGAGTGCTGCTGTTTTGTTTTTCTACATTTGAAGGAGATTTGCACCCATTTGCCTATAAGGTGTGTTTGGTACTGCTTCAGAATTTAATTTTTTTATCTGTTTTTAAAAAAAATGGAGGCACAAAACGCAGTCTATTGTGTCTGACAGAAATGGATGTTTTTTTTTTTTTGTTTTGATCTCTATGAAAATGAATGGCCATCACTTTGTGTCTGTTTTTGCATCTATTAAACACATCTGCTAATTGGATGTAAAAACGTCAACTGAACAGAGCCTAATGCTGAATGACACCCCTGAGTCTCCTTTGCATAAGTTCTATGCAGGTGTGTTTGTAACTAGAGATGAGCGAATTGATTCTGCAGAAGTGGAATTCAATCCGAATTTCAGGAAATCTTCGATTCTCCACGGTTCCGGATTTCCTGATGCTTCGTGATAACAAATATTTAGTAAGGACCTTTGTGACATCAGACGGTCACAAGATATTCTCTAGTGATGTGATTGGGTAGGCGTGTCTTTGCTTGTTAGCAGATCCTTCCACATGAATAAAAGTTGTCCGTGCTGAAGAGAGAGAAACATGACAGCGGCATCCAAGGGCTTCCGGCATTTTTCCGCCTACCCCGGCTCTCTGCAGCCTGGAAATAGCTGTTTATTTGCCGTGAAGTAATTCGGATCGAAGCAAATTTTTTTGGAACTTCGAATCGAACTGCCAAATTGAACTTTTGAGAAATTCGCTCATCTCTATTTGTAACATTTCCTTCTCACCACCATTATTTTTATACAGGTATAGAAATATCTACACAGGATTTAGCCAACATAATTTCCATGTTTGTCTTTGAGGCAACAGTGAGGTACTTTTAGGCTGATGACAAAAAGTCATCATAACTTGCCACTTGATACAATTATTTAAAAGGGGTGTCCCATCTGAACAAAGAGTTTCTAAAGCATGTGGAATAACATTGGACCCCATAGGTGAGGGAGCATAGAACCCCTAAAGAAAGCCCGATCTAGAAGAAACAATGCCTGCTCTATCCTTTCTAGGAGGCAAGATAGAAAAATATTAAGACTTATCTAGCTGAGATGGCCCCTGTCTAAATGCATTAGGTGATTATCTACCTTTTACTGCCTATGGCAAACTACTACATCTCTTTTATACCTCACAACTTGCCTGCCTAGGCCATTCAATTGCCCCAGCATTTCAAACTCCCTGCCCCACTAGGTCACCGAAAAGTAAATGAGGTATCTAACACTCAAAAGCAGCTCACCAGGAAGATGTTAGAAAAAAATGTGTAAACTAAAACATAACTTTAATAGTAAAATGTATAAAAATGATTAGGTGCACAGTATCACCTCCATCATCAAATAACAGCAGTATCATACTGACAGAAAACAGAATCCTGGGAGTGGGGATGGAAATACTTTCCCTGTGATTAGTGTGTGGAATTATAAATGCTGTATATCCCTACACATACTGACTCCCTTACCAAATAAATCAGCAGGTTCAGAAACACCATATCCTGGCTTAAGGATAAGCGTCTGATCAATGGAAACAAAATAAGCCTTCCAGGGATGAGGCTACTGGTCTAATGCCACGGCAACACCCCCAGAAAGGCTAAAAATGGTCAGTCAAAGCCAAACATGGTGCACTGAAAACCTGGCCAAACTCCTAATAACCCTACGCGTTTCTCTATAACAAGCAATGGATCTTCAGGGGTTAAATTTACACAGCCAATGCTGTCAGATGCAACAATAGTACATATAACACCGAGCACATTGTTGATTCAGTGTGACTGCTTCTGATAATGACGGCACACAACTGAGGCCAATATTGGCCTTAAATTGCATAGAGCACTCCTCCTCACATGAGCAAAACATCCAGCCCAATCAAAATCGGTCACCAGGAGCCCAACCAATGGGAGATGAAGCCAGCACTGCATCATGCATCAGGCCACTCCCCCCTCATGTGGCAGACCTGAAAGAAAACCACAGACCCAGCTCAGATGGAATCCACCCACCACATGTCAGCCACAGGGAGTGTGGGAAACAGGTGACAGTTACATGATCATGGAAATGAGGTACAGGTAAGTAAGCAGAGAAGCAGGGGGTACCCTTGATCATCCCTCCCGCTTGCAGGAAATACCACTGATCCACCTATAAATGGAATCGGAAGTTCAGTATTTGTCAAATTTCTCTGAGGGAGAGTTGTACTGGGGAATGAGCCCAAACAATAGCAGTGCGCTCTTGTCAGTGACAACATTAGACCGGCCAAAAACCAGAGCAAAGGCCACACATAAAAAAGAGACATACTGCGCTGAGCTTATAAGATGATGTAACAAATAGATACTACAAAATATGCATGGAAACCAGAACTTATGTAAATATGTATGAATGTAGCCCAAGCCAAAAATAACCAAGGCCTACATGAAAAGTTGGAAGCCTACACCATACCCTAAACCTCCCAGGGGAATGCCTCACACCTATAAAGGGTGTAAATTGGTCTAAATAAAAGGCTGGCAACCTAGACCATACCCTCTAACCCCCCCCCCCAGGGGAATGCATCGGACATATAAGGGGGGTACATATGTTAATAAAAAGGACCAGCTAAATAAAGCATGTAAAATCAATGCATTCGTTAAAACCTTTTGGCCACAGTATGTCCAGCCTATATATCTACTGCGTCTCCTTGCGCAAAATCAAACTGTCCCAGTCACCACCTCGTGCAGGTAGTCTCACCAGTTCAAATTTGTGCTGGAGTGTAATTTTTTTTACATTTGAGGAGTGGACCTTCTCCCAGCTGAGGGACTCAGTAATGGGGAGCCCTGTGGCCCCCACATATGCTAATTTGTACCTTGGTTTGTAGGAGGAGACCGTGATCTTTTCAGATGACAGAGCACCATGGGTTCCACATGTGGAACTATGGTTGCGTTATATTGATGATGTATTGATTTTGTGGAAGGAGATACAAGATGAATTCCATGTGTTTGTGGACACACTCAATAATAATGATCTAGGGTTCCATTTCACCTTGGAAATGCATGATGATGCATTGGCTTTTTTGGATCTGAAATTAAGTCACCTGAACTCTTCTTACTTTAGTTTATCGAAAAAATACTGCCACCAACACTTTTCTTCATTGGAATAGCTGTCACCCACATTATTTGAAGTCAGGGATTCCTACCGGACAGTTCTTACCGTGACTGACTTTGAAACACAGTCAGACGAACCGGCAATTCAATTTAAGGATTGGGGCTTTCCTACTGATACTATCACCAGTGCCTATCAGAGAGCTAAGACTACTGACCACTCCACTTTATTGACACCTAAAATTAAGGTAGCGGAGTCTGCAAAATCACGGGTGATAGGAACTTTTGACGTTCAGAATAGGGAGTTCGTTATGATCTTGAAACATCATTGGCAGATTTTTCTGGTGGATCAAGATCTTCATGACACACTAGACTCCTGTCTACAGATCATGTACAGACAAGGTCGGAATCTGAGAGACGGTTTGGTCCACAGTTTTCTTATGCCCCTAGCTCATACTACCAGCTAGCTTACTAAACAACCTAAAGGGACATTTAGCTGTGGACATTGCAGTGCGTGCAATTTTATTCAGCATGACAGAGAGTAGATATATAGGCTGGACCCACTGCAACGAAAAGGTCTTAATTAATGCATTGATTTTACATGCTTTATTTAGCTGGTCCTTTTTATTAACATATGTATCCCTCTTATATGTCCAATGCATTCTCCTGGGGGGGGGGGGGGTTAGAGGGTATTGTCTAGGTTGCCAGCCTTTTATTTAGACCCATTTACACCCTTTATAGGTATGTTGTATTCCCCTGGGAGGTTTAGGGTATGGTGTAGGCTTCCAACTTTTCATCTAGACCATTGATAAACCTTACCCGTTTTAGGTCAATTAGGACTACCAAAATTATTTATATTTGCCAAATGTCAGAATAATGAGAGAGAGAGATTTTTTTAAGGCATTTTTATTACATTCTGCAAAGTCAAAAGTTTACATACACTAAGATTGCTATGCCTTTAAACAATTTAGGACAGCCCATATGATGATGTCATGTTTTTGGAAGCTTCTGATAGGTTTATTGGCAACATCTGAGTTAGAGACCCACCTGTGGATATATTTTAAGGCACACCTGAAACACACTGTTTCTTTGTGTAACATCATGGGAAAGTCTAAAGAAATAATCCAAGATATCAGGAAGAGAATTGTGGACATGCACAAGTCTGGTTCATCCTTGGGTGCAATTTCCAGATACCTGAAGGTGCCTCGTTCAGCTGTACAATCTGCCTGGAAGAAGCCATTACTAGAAAAGAAACATAAAAAAGCCAGATTAATGTTTGCAAATGCACACAGGAACAAATACCTTAATTTTTGTAGACATGTCCTGTGGTCTGCCGAAACTAAAACTGAAATGTTTGGCCATAATGACCATCGTTACGTTTGGAGGAAAAATGTTAAAGCTTGGGCGCAAATGGGTCTTCCAAATGGACAATGACCCGAAGCATACTGCGAAACTGGTTACAAAGTGGCTTAAGGATAACAAAGGCAATGTTTTCGAGTGGCCATCACAAAGCCCTGATCTGAATCCTATTGAAAAATTATGGGCAAAGCTGAAAAGGCAGGTGCGAGCAAGGTGGCCTACAAACATGGCTCAGTTACACTACACTGTGTGCAGAATTTTTAGGCAAATGAGTATTTTGATCACATCATCCTTTTTATACATGTTGTCCTACTCCAAGCTGTATAGGCTTGAAAGCCAACTACCAATTAAGTAAATCGGGTAATGTGCATCTCTGTAATGAGGAGGGGTGTGGTCTAATGACATCAACACCCTATATAAAGTGTGCTTAATTATTAGGCAACTTCCTTTCCTTTGGCAAAATGGGTCAGAAGAGAGATTTGACGGACTCTGAAAAGTAAAAAATTGTGAGATGTCTTGCAGAGGGATGCAGCAGTCTTGAAATTGCCAAACTTTTGAAGCGTGATCACCGAACAATCAAATGTTTCATGGCAAATAGCCAACAGGGTCGCAAGAAGCGTGTTGGAAAAAAAAAGGCACAAAATAACTGCTAATGAATTGAGGAAAATTAAGCGTTAAGCTGCCAAGATGCCATTAGCCACCAGTTTAGCCATATTTCAGAACTGCAACGTTACTGGAGTATCAAAAAGCACAAGGTGTGCAATACTCAGGGACATGGCCAAGGTGAGGAAGTCTGAAAAATGACCACCTTTGAACAAGAAACATAAGATAAAACGTCAAGACTGGGGGCAAGAAATATCTTAAGACTGATTTTTCAAAGGTTTTATGGACTGATGAAATGAGAGTGACTCTTGATGTGCCAGATGGATGAGCCCGAGGCTGGATAAGTAAAGGGCAGAGAGCTCCACTCTGACTCAGACGCCAGCAAAGTGGAGGGTGGGGTACTGGTATAGGCTGGTATCATCAAAGATGAACTTGTGGGACCTTGTGGAGGATGGAGTGAAGCTAAACTCCCAGACCTACTGACAGTTTATGGAAGGCACCTTCTTCAGTGGTACAGGAAGAAGTCAGTATCGTTCAAGAAAAACATGATTTTCATGCAGGACAATGTCCCATCACATGCATCCAAATACTCCACAGTGTGGCTGGCCAGTAAAGGTCTAAAAGAATAAAAAATAATGACATGGCCCCCTTGTTCACCTGATCTGAACCCCATAGAGAACCTGTGGTCCCTCATAAAATATGAGATCTACAGGGAGGGAAACCACCTCTCTGAACAGTGTCTGGGAGGCTGTGGCTGCTGCACGCAATGTTGATCGTAAACAGATCAAGCAACTGACAGAATCTATGGATGGAAGGCTTTTGAGTGTCATCGTAAAGAAAGGTGGCTATATTGGTCACTGATTTGTTTTTGGTTTTGTTTTTGAATGTCAGAAATGTTTATTTCTAAATTTTCTGTTGTTCTATTGGTTTACCTGGTGAAAATAAACAAGTGAGATGGGTATGTATTTGGTTTTTATTAAGTTGCCTAATAATTCTGCACAATAATAGTTATCTGCACAAACAGATATCCTCCTAAGATAGCCAAATATAAAAAAAACCCACTCCAACTTCCAAAAATATTAAGCTTTGATATTTATGAGTCTTTTGGGTTGATTGAGAACATAGTTGTTGTTCAATAATAAAAATAATCATCTCAAATACAACTTGCCTAATAATTCTGCACACAGTGTAGTTCTGGAGGAATGGGCCCAAATTCCTACCAACTATTGTGAGAAGCTTATGGAAGGATATCCAAAACATTTGACCCAAGTCATACAGTTTAAGGGCAATGGTACCAAATACTAATGAAATGTGTGTAAATTTTTGACTTTGCAGAAAGTAATAAAAATGCCTTAAAAAATTCTCTCTCTCATTATTCTGGAATTTTGCAAATATAAATAATTTTAGTAATCCTAATTGACCTAAAACGGGAAAGGTTTATTCTGATTTCATGTCAGATAGTGAGAAAAACATGCATATGTGTCTTTTTATATGGTGTATGTAAACTTCTGGTTTCAACAGTACATACACACGTGGACAAAATTGTTGGTACCCCTCGTTTAATGAAAGAAAAACCCACAATGGTCACAGAAATAACTTGAATCTGACAAAAGTAATAATATATAAACTACATGTTGACAAGCCACAAAGCTTCTGGGAGAATGTCCTATGGACAGATGAGACAAAAATTAAAATTTTTGGCAAGGCACATCAGCTCTATGTTCACAGACGGAAAATGAAGCATATCTTGAAAAGAACACTGTCCCTACTGTGAAACATGGAGGAGGCTTTGTTATGTTCTGGGGCTGCTTTGCTGCATCTGCCACAGGGTGTCTTGAATCTGTGCAGGGTGCAATGAAATCTCAAGTTTATCAAGGGATTCTAGAGAGAAATGTGCTGCCCAGTGTCAGAAAGCTTGGTCTCAGTTGCAGGTCATGGGTCTTGCAACAGGATAATGACCCAAAACACACAGCTAAAAACACCCAAGAATGGCTAAGAGGAAAACATTGGACTATTCCGAAGTGGCCTTCTATGAGCCCTGACCTAAATCCTATTGAGCATCTTTGGGAAGAGCTGAAACATGCCGTCTGGAAAAGACACCCTTCAAACCCGAGACAACTGGAGCAGTTTGCTCATGAGGAGTGGGCCAAAATACCTGTTGAGAGGTGCAGAAGTCTCATTGACAGTTACAGGAATCATTTGATTGAAGGGATTGCCTCAAAAGGTTGTGCAACAAAATATTAAGTTAAGGGTACCGTCAATTCTGTCCAGGCCTGTTTCATGAGTTTTCTTTTTTTAAAAATTCTGTTGAAGCATGGTTGAAAAGCAATGACTGACTTTCATTCATTTTCATAGATTTTTTATATATTATTACTTTTGTCAGATTCAAGTTATTTCTGTGACCATTGTGGGTTTTTCTTTCATTAAACGAGGGGTACCAACAATTTTGTCCACATGTGTACACTGCATCCGAAAGGTCCCAATTAATGCATTGATGTTACATGCTTTATTTAGCTGGTCTTTAGTATTTCTTCTAACAAATGTGTACCCTTCATATGTGTGATGCATTCCCCTGGGGGGGTTAGGCTTCCAGCTTTTTCATGTAGACCCTTGTTGGTTATTTTCGGCTTGGGTTATATTCATACATATTTATATAAGTTCCAGTTTCCATGCGTATTTTGTAGTATCTATTTGTTACATCATCTTATAAGCTCAGCGCAGTATGTCTCTCTTTTTTTATGTGTGGCCTTTGCTCTGGTTTTTGGCCGGTCTCATGTTGTCACTGACATGAGCACACTGCTATTGTTTGGGCTCATTTCCCAGTACAACTCTCCCTTGAAGATATTTGTGAAATACTGACCCTCCGATTCCATTTATTGGTGGATCAGTGGTATTTCCTGCAAGTGGGAGAAATGATCACGGGTACTCCCTGCTTCTCTGCTTACTTACCTATACCTCATGTAGCTGTCACCTGTTTCCTCACCTCCGCGACGCTGTCCCCTTCACATGGGAGATGCTCCTTCAGGTCCAACTGACATGTTGGTCGGACGCTGGATGAGACACTCCCTGTGGCTGACGTCATGTGGTGGGTTGATGCCATCTGATCCAGGTCTGCCGCATGAGGGGGTGTGGCCTGATGGAAGATGCAGTGTTGACTTCACCCCTCCATTGGTTGGGCTACTGTTGACCCTTATTGGTTGGGCTGGATGTTTTGCTCCTGTGTGGAGGTGTGGTCTATGCAATTGTAGCCCTATTTGGGGGGGTGGTATGAGTATTATCCCTCCCGCAACAGACTCTGGCGCTGACCTGTGTGTATAATGGGACCTGAAGCCTTCGCTGAAGGGAAGAGTGGAAACATATATGAAATATATCAGTGCCTCTACCCAGGATAGAGCCTCTGTATTACAGGGAGGATCTCTTCCTGGGACTTACCCATGAGGTACAGTTAGTAGCCTTAACAAGGATCACTGTACTAATCTCACAGTCTGAAGAATACATACAGATACCACATAAGGTTATAACAGTAGCTTTATAAGAATCAACAGGGTAATAATACATACATAAAATATACTCAGAACACAGCAATACTACAACAACCAGCAAGTCCTCAACCGTCTTAGGTTATATACCCGGGTATATATATATAGATATATAGCAAGAGTCCGGTGCACAATACCTCCAGGCAACAGAAGAGATGCAGGGGCCCCTGTGGATCCTCGGATTCTTCCAGGAGATGACAGACAGCCGATCAGGAGATGATGATGATGGTGAGATTCTTCACAGGCAGCAAACAGGGCGACGGTGACGGCAGTAGATGCAGGCCTGACTACCCTAACACTGAGTCCTTAACCTGCCAGCTAAACTACTAGTGCCACCGGGCCTCTAACTAGCTAGTTGGCCTTCGGAAGCCTAACCTATCACTGCCCTGAACTATATATATATATTGATCCCTAACTACGGTTACTAGCTAGGTCCTGTGAGTATATAGGGGGTAACACATACCTAACTATATACTGTGAAGTAAAGAGGAACAAGTGGCTCTTAGACTCCCCCAGACATAACATGTCTGTCTCAGCAGCTCTGCTCACATCTCTCCCCCCAGCAGCTCTGCCTCACATGTGTCTGACTCACTGTATTTACAAAACAAAACTTTCACTGAATGCCTGGGGTCTCTGAAGCCAAACTGCAGGGGCAAAGAAGCCAGATACATTATATACTAGTAGAAATGGCAGTTCCCTACACTCTCCCTCTGGTGAAATCTTTACGTCACGTCAAAGACATACAAAGTCATAGTATACAGTCAACATTACCAATGACAATATCAATATGGTTGCTTTTGCATTTACAGAGTCACAACAGGTTAATAGGTATACATGCCAGCAGGAGCGAAAATTGGTAAAATATTGACCAAAGTGGACACTGCACCCACCCAAGCATGGTATAAATGAGACTGAGTAGTAAATCTGGGGTCCCCCAAACTATCATATGTCAGCATAGGTGGAGGGTGTCTAATTCTCTCTCCTCTCCGTACCTCTCTCTGAGGTAAACTAGCATGTCCAGGCCCTAAACTAGGGTTGTCTGCCATGGGAGGGGATGGTGCTGGTGGCGTAGGAGAGCTAGATCCCTGCTCATCTGTAGACACAGATCTAGGTACGAATTCTGGAGTTTGAGGGTTCATAGGTCTCCCTGAAGGAGAAGATACTGGTGATCTAGGAACTTCAGGAGCCACAGTCCAATCACTCTCAGGAGTTTCAGGAAGGTCAGGTGGAATATCGGCTAAGGACTGTGGAGAATCGCAGGCCGAGCCATCATTGGAGATATCCATACCATCAATCTGAGGTACAGGCAACAAATGATTTCTATGCCAAGTCCTGATCCTCCCGTCCCGTCCTTTTATCTTGTAGACTGGTATTCCAGGCAACCGATCTACCACTGTAAAGAGTTCACTCCGCCATCGATCAGCCAGCTTATGTTTTGCAGATGCTCCCAAATTCCGTAGCAGAACATGGTCCCCAGGGTTCAATTCTCGGTATCTTACTCGAAGATCAAATCTCCTTTTATTTCCTTCATTCACTTTGGCCGCATTTTCCTTAGCCAGCTCATAAGCACTCTTAAGCGTTTCTTTCAAACGTGCCACATATCGGTAATGATCTCGATGACTGATACCATCGGTAGAGACTCCCAACAAGATGTCAATAGGTAGCCTAGGCTCTCTTCCAAACATCAGAAAGTATGGTGAATATCCTGTGCTCTCGTGCCTTGTACTATTATAGGCATGCACCATAGCCTCCACTTTTCGACTCCAGGATCGCTTATCCTCAATTCGTAAGGTACCAAGCATATCAAGTAAAGTCTTGTTAAATCTTTCAGGAAGGGCATCTCCCTCTGGATGGTAAGGCGTCGTCCGACTTTTGCGGATGTTCAACAACTGAAGTAACTCTTTGATCAGGTTACTCTCAAAATCCCGGCCTTGAT
The DNA here is from genome assembly GCA_947044405.1 of Leptodactylus fallax. Lineage (NCBI taxonomy): Eukaryota > Metazoa > Chordata > Amphibia > Anura > Leptodactylidae > Leptodactylus > Leptodactylus fallax. The sequence continues at coordinate 753,602 of CAMRHE010000122.1, read as the reverse complement.
CAGAATGCAATCGGTGTGGTAAGCCATAATGGATAAAATACTTTTCCCAAAGCACTCTTGCAACAGTGACTGCTTTTTGATCCTTAGTCGGAAAGGCTTGAGCATATCGTGTGAAGTGATCAGTCACCACCAATACATTTCCAAATCCTCTGGAGTCGTTGTCAATACAAAGGAAGTCTATGCAGACAAGATCCATGGGGCCCGAACTCTTCAAGTGTCCCATGAAGGCCGCTCGAACCGGGACAGTCTTCCTCTGCAAACATCTGCGACAGCACCTACACAGACGAGTCACGGTATCTCTCATTTTGGGCCAGTAGAATCGGTCTTGTATTAGGCCATAAGTCTTCTCAGGTCCCAAATGACCATGATAATCATGCAGATTTCGGAAAATCATCTTCTGAAAGCAGCTTGGAATAACTAGTTGGCGCCTTCCAGGGTGATCATGATACAGCACCACACGATAAAGTAGGCCATTGTCTATTTCAAACTTCTCCCAATCTCGTAGAAGTTGACTGCATTCAGAGGGTAGGGATGTCTGTAACATTTCTCTGTCTTGAGAACTCACTGCTTGATAAAGAGGTCCAATTAAAGGATCAGTCTTTTGACTCCAGATCATTCGCTTTGAAGATATAGAACAACTCTCAAAGGATCCTAAAGCGGCAGGGTAGGCAAACATGTCTGGTACAGCTTCGGGACCTCCCCCAATAGAGTCAATAAGCCGAGTTTCAGAAAAGGCTACTCGGTCTTCAACTACAGCAGCCATGGCACACAAAGCTCCTACTCCAGGACTTGGCACTTCTTCCCATTCATCCACTACTTCCGGATTAGGTAATCCAGGCCGTCTTGATAGAGCATCTGCCCCAATGTTCTTAGGCCCCGATTTATACTTGAGTGTGAATTGGTAGTTGGATAAAGCCTCCAACCAGCGATGTCCTGTAGCATCGAGTTTTGCGGTTGACAAAACGTATGTCAGTGGATTGTTGTCTGTTCTTACTTCAAACGTGGCTCCGTATAAATAGTCATGTAATTTATCAACAATGGCCCACTTGAGCGCCAAAAACTACAATTTATGTACTGGATAATTTTTCTCGCTGGGAGAAAGACTTCGACTTATGAAAGCTATGGGCCGTAACCCGGCCGGGTATTCTTGGTGCAGCACGCCACCTAATCCTTCAAAGCTGGCATCTACATGTAGCACATATGGCTTCTGTGCATCAGCATAAGCCAGAACGGGAGCTTCTGTCAATTTCTTCAACAACTTAAATGCTTCTTCACAATCCGCAGTCCACCTATCGCCAAAAAGTCTTTTGGAAGACCCTTTCTAATTTCCCGGATCTCCTGCATCACTCTTCAACAGGTCGAGGAGGGCTCGAGCAATTTTTGAATATCCTTCCACAAATCGTCGATAGAATCCACAAAACCCCAAGAAAGATTGCAACTCCGTAATATTTTGCGGTCGGGGCCAATTCACCACAGCTTCAATCTTACCAGGATCGGTAGCAACTCCTTCAGCAGAAACAATATGACCTACATAAGTGACCGAAGATCTACAAAATTTGCATTTGTCAGCCGACAACTTCAGCCCCTCTTCTTTTAAGCGTTGGAGTACTCTCATGAGTCGTTCTTCATGTTCTTCCAGCGTCTTTCCAAACACAATAATGTCGTCAAGATATAGAAGGCATTCCCGGGGCACTAAATCACCTAACACTCTTTCCATCAACCTTTGGAACGTTGCTGGCGCACCTTTTGTACCTTGCGGCATACGAGTGAACTGAAAGAAACCCAAGGGGCATATGAAGGCTGTCTTTTCCTGATCCTCAGGTGCCATTGGGACTTGATAGTATCCCGATCTTAGGTCCAGCACTGTGAACCAACAGTTTCCATTCAGAGCTTCCAGAGCTTCTTCAATTCTCGGCAGTGTATACTGATCAGGTAAGGTTCTCCGGTTCAGAGTTCTGTAATCCACACATAGGCGAATTGCTCCAGATTTTTTTCTTACCACCACAATAGGTGAGGCTTAGGGGCTCTTACTGTCCACAATGATCCCCTGACCTTTCATTTGCTGTAAAGTCTGTCTTAACTCATCAACATCCTTTGGAGCAACTCTCCGTGGTCGCTCCCGGAAGGGAGTAGAATCAGTCAATCGGAAAGTGTGTTGAGCACTTTTAGCACAACCTACATCCATATCATCCATGGAGAACACTTCCGATAATTCAGACAACTTCTGTGTCAGTCGCTGATTCCAGGCCTCTGGTAAATGTGGATCACTCAAGTCAAGATTGAGATTAGGGATTGCATCTCGGATTTGAATCCTGCACACTTCAGCGTATGGATTTACTCCAAGCACAGGGTAGCAGTGGGCCACATTCTGGTATGGTCCAATTACGATCGGATGCGGTGAACAGTTCCTCACTGTCACACAAGTAGATAACTCCACTTTATTTCTCCAGTCCTTTCTCTCTGGGATCACCATCCAGCCATTCTGGTTAATCATTTCTTCAGGGGTTTCCATAAGGACATAACTCCCCCCTTCAAGCAAATCGGGAGCAATGCTGGAGGCTACTCTCAGAACTCTCTCCCCGCCGGCAGGAACTTCCACGGTTCTCTCACCGATATGATATACCATTCCATGTCGATAGCCAGTAGACAGGGCATCACAGAGTTCTCTAAGATCAGAAGATATATTCACCGGCTGAGCTGCAGGGTTCCAATCTCTTCCAAGAAACTTCTGAAAAGCATAATGCACTGCGGGACAATTAGTGCCAAGTATCACAGGAGCTGCACAAGAATCCCCTGTATCAGGACAGACAAGAGCCGTAATCTTCATGGGAGCGACACTCTGATCTTCTAATTCAGGGACAGCTATAACTACTTGTAGGCTGCCATCTACAGGATATGATCCTGAATTAAGCCCCCACAATTTCATTTGTCCCGTAGACTGAAGAGGTATATCCCTCAGATACTTTTGGTAGAACGAGCGATAAATCAGGGTCACTTGAGATCCTGTATCAAACAGGGCAGGAGCGGCATGACCATTGACAGTGACGTTGACAACGGACCTGGAGCCCGCGATAGCGCCTCTGGTCTTTACTCGGCCCGCCTTCCTTCGGTGTCTTTGATTCTGAATAGAGAAGACAGCACTGTGTCCCAATCCCTCACTGTCCTCCGTACACTGTCTGGCAGTATGGCCCGTCTGACCACATTTATAACAGGTTCTAGCATCCTTCCTCCATTGAGTGGCAGTGGGTGGAGTGGCAGACTGTCTAAGTTCTGACCGCTCCGCTGGTTTGTCCTTGTTTAAATTAGGAACAACATCTTCTTTAGAGATGCTTTTCGCTTTCTTAGGGGTACTAAAACTAATGTCAGCTTCTTGTTTCTTCACTAACTTCATTAAGTCAGGAAATGGAAGGACTCTATCAGATAGTAAGACCTTGAGTACTTGAGCAAGAGGATGATGAGGTTGTAACCCTCTCACCAACTGACTGGTTCTCATAGCGTCTACCTCTGAAGTAGATATAGCTGCGGGGTACACCAGACGTGAAAGAAGTAGCTGTAAACGGTTAATAAAAGTAGAGACATTTTCCCCTTCTTTTTGACGAACCATTCGGTAATCAGCAACCATCTGGGCAAGGTCATAGTATGGCTCAAAGTGATCAGACAGTACTTGTATATAGTCCAATGCACTCACTCCTTCATGAGAGTCTCTGTACAAGCGGATCAATTCTGCAGCAGGAGACCGCAAACTTTCACTGATACGCTGCCGCTTGCCTTCTTCAGAGCAAGACCATTCCTTCAGGCATTGGAGAGTATGTTCTTTCCATATCTCAAAGTTTTCCTCCCCTTGTGGTACTGGAACATTACCAGAGAATACTTTTAGTTTCTTGTAGTGAGTGGCCTGCAGGCCCTGAGCTAACATTTCAGTCAGCCTGGCTAAAGTGCTAATAGCACTGTCACTAGAGGAACTGCTAGCGACGGCCATACTGGGGGGGTAACTGGCTGAGCGGGGTTCTTCCTTTGCCTGAACCAGGGGAGGAACAGGAGGTCGGTAATCCCATGTAGTAGCTAGTGGGAGGTTCCCCTCTGAGCTATATCGCTTCTCCATATCCATGACTATTCCCACTTCTAAATCTCAGCAGTGCCTCCAAATGTAGCCCTATTTGGTGGGGTGGTATGAGTATTATCCCTCCCGCAACAGACTCTGGCGCTGACCTGTGTGTATAATGGGACCTGAAGCCTTCGCTGAAGGGAAGAGTGGGAACATATATGAAATATATCAGTGCCTCCACCCAGGATAGAGCCTCTGTATTACAGGGAGGATCTCTTCCTGGGACTTACCCATGAAGTACAGTTAGTAGCCTTAACAAGGATCACTGTACTAATCTCACAGTCTGAAGAATACATACAGATACCACATAAGGTTATAACAGTAGCTTTATAAGAATCAACAGGGTAATAATACATACATAAAATATACTCAGAACACAGCAATACTACAACAACCAGCAAGTCCTCAACCGTCTTAGGTTATATACCCGGGTATATATATATAGATATATAGCAAGAGTCCGGTGCACAATACCTCCAGGCAACAGAAAGAGATGCAGGGGCCCCTGTGGATCCTCGGATTCTTCCAGGAGATGACAGACAGCCGATCAGGAGATGATGATGATGGTGAGATTCTTCACAGGCAGCAAACAGGGCGACGGTGACGGCAGTAGATGCAGGCCTGACTACCCTAACACTGAGTCCTTAACCTGCCAGCTAAACTACTAGTGCCACCGGGCCTCTAACTAGCTAGTTGGCCTTCAGAAGCCTAACCTATCACTGCCCTGAACTATATATATATTGATCCCTAACTACGGCTACTAGCTAGGTCCTGTGAGTATATAGGGGGTAACACATACCTAACTATATACTGTGAAGTAAAGAGGAACAAGTGGCTCTTAGACTCCCCCAGACATAACATGTCTGTCTCAGCAGCTCTGCTCACATCTCTCCCCCCAGCAGCTCTGCCTCACATGTGTCTGACTCACTGTATTTACAAAACAAAACTTGCACTGAATGCCTGGGGTCTCTGAAGCCAAACTGCAGGGACAAAGAAGCCAGATACATTATATACTAGTAGAAATGGCAGTTCCCTACACTATATAAGGCCATTATTGGCCTCAGTCATGTATTTCCATCCCCACTCCCAGGATTCTGTATACTGTTATTTGATGATGGAGGTTGTACTGTGCACCTAATAATGTTTATGCATATTACTATTAAAAGTTATGTTTTAGTTTACACATCTTTCTAACACCTTCCTGGTGAGCTCCCTGCCCTACTAGAATCAAACTGTTTTGTGTCGGTTTTCTGCAGGGATAGAAGTTTGGCCATTCAAATTGTTCCCCCCAACATCAAACGCTAAAATCATTGGGCCTTGGACCCCTCTGCTTATGGACACATTCTCCAGAGGATTTGGCATTTAGCCCAATGAGCACACCAGCATATATAGAAGTGAGCTACCACCAAACAAGTGTTAGTTCATAAAACTAATGTAACCAGCATAGCAGTGATATCGTCAGAACTAAATATGCATCACCTCTGTCTCTAATAGGCCAGGCCTGGCCACCATCATAGCTGTGGAAAAAAAATGTGCATCATAATCAAAATGGCAAATATCTACTAGACTAAGACACTTGTTTAGCATCAGTCTAAAGGCAAATAACAGCACTGCCTTCTCCTTATGACAGGTGCACTGAATATTTTTCATAAGAAATCCCTCTACACTGTAAGCTCCTCACCTATTTGTTTTGTATTGTGAATCCTATGACGTAGGGCCTTATACTCCCCTGAGTATCCCAAGATATAACTCAGCAGACCAAGTAAATAATTCATATGCTGTAAGGCAAAGACCTTCATCAACATTAGACAACTGGTGTAGCTTTCCTTGTGGTAAATGGGGAACCATAGCCACCATGTTCAAATAAATGCTAAAGAAGTGGTAGACAAAATGTTTTGTTACATCATAAATCATTAGGTATTAAACCAGAAAAATTACAACATCCATTAAGCTGAAAAATAGAAAATTGTTCAAACAGTACAAACTATTCAATGACCCAGTCTCTTGGCACACCACCCTCTCCAGGAAGGAGCTGAACATCTCAAACCAGAGGCACGATATAGAGGAGTAAATTTGAAGACATATTTTGTAATGGTAGCCGTCTTCTACAACACAACATAGTAAATATAACAGTGTAGGTGAACAAGCAACAATCCCAAACCACAGGTATAAACCAACATTGCCATCCTGTTGAAGGAGACTTGGGAAAGCAATGCTTCATCCTTAGAATTCCCTACAATGCAACGCAAGGACCAAGGATATGCTCTGCATGCTCTTTTAGTCACTACTATGTTGGCTGCTTCATCCGATAGTCTATAACTTCACAAAAATAGCAGGACAAAATATGTATAAACTTGCTCTTTATGAATGTATAAAAATTGCATTACAAAACATTTGTGTTTATCAATAAATAACAATACATGTCATTTGTTATCTAATAGTAAACTTCAGGCATAGTCCAATATTGTCCATGGAAAAATTTATAGTAGTACAAAATACCTCCCATCCCTCCCACATTTGACGGTACAGTCCCAGATTCCGTGTTCTGTCCCCATTTCAACTCATCTACGTGCCCTATTTTTTTTTAAATAAACAAAGAAATCTTATAGTCACCTGACCACAATACCCTAAGTGAAGCAGCTGAGACCTTGTCCTGCTGTTGCACTCTGGTACAGGTCAAGCACAGGTGGCGCGATGCAGTAACGTCATGACGCCACCTCAGCCGAGACAATTCCTAGTTTGCCCCTCCAAGTGCCAGCACTGCCTGAAACAGATGGACCACACTCAATTGTACTGATTGCCCTATGGTTAAAGCAGCCCTGATTACATGGTTGATCATTCCAATGTTACTATCTAGCACTGCACTTCCCCTGCTTTTATAAAAGTACAGAACATCTTCAAGATAGGACCTCAAACAAAGGGAAGGGGCTAAGTGTCTGCATTTTAGTCTCCATGTGTATTCCTTGTAGTAATAGGATATGTCTCAGCTGTTAATCCACCTTGAAAGGACCTTAGTTCTTGAAAGCTCAAGCTCAGTTTCAGGATCACCTTGTTTATCTAATGCTGATCGCTGTGAACTCTCCCCTGTCCTTCTTACTAGTTATTATGTGTTCTTTTCTCCTAGAACATTAAATTATAGTTTAATTGATTCTCTATCTAACTGGATTGTTCTTACCTTTCTGGTTTTATCATTGAAGTAGTTAGGTGCTACTAAATTGTTTTAGGGAAAGCATGCACTTAGGTCCTGAATTACAAGGACTCCCAGAGGTCACATTCAGAAGTGACAGAAAACAGAAACTCATTTGTGGCTTATGTAAATAAAGTTCTGTAATTGTTTTTGGTTAAAAATTGTGCCATTTGAGTAATAACTCAGGTTCATTAGGTTCTAGGAATTCATTTTATGACACGCTACAATATTATATTCAGCACTTGAATTAACTTGTCCGTAATATCAAAGGACAACATGGCATTTTCAAGTTCATCTCAGGCTGGGTTCACATCTGCGATCGATTCCTGTTTGGGGTTTCCGTCCCCCATTGCGCATGAAAAACGCGTCAAGCAGGATTTTTCTCTCCGCATTTTTCGGGTGGAAACCCGACGAACTCCATTATAGTCTATTGGGGTCCATGGGTCTCCGCGGGTAACCGCTTTTTAAGAGGATTGGGTTTCCATTTTTCGGGTCTACAAGCTGACCCAAAGAACGGAAACCCGAATGCAGGTGTGAACCTAGTGTCAGGAAGTAAAATCTTCTCTGCTAATGATATAACGTGTAAGGCTAAACTCACACTTGTTCGGTCCACAATGGACCACCCACAGCAAAAAAACTGCTGAAAGCATCTTTAAGGCTATGGCCCCACTTTGCGGAAACGCAGCTTTTTTTTGTTACAGATTTTGTTGCGTTTTTTTTTAGCCAAAGCCAACAATGGCTGCAAAAGTAATGGGAAACATATAGGAAGTTCTTATACTTCTACCTTCTGCTCAATCCACAACCTTTCTTACTTAAACTGCAAAACAACACATGGCAGTAACCCACCACTGACACACAACAACTTAAACACTGGACCCTGATAAGAAAAAACATGTTGCACAACCCTAATTCAATAATGTCCGTAACTAAACAGGAACCAGGCATTACTTCGTAATTTTACGTACTGTATATGGGATATGAATGCATTTGACCTGTACCTCTCCAGGCCTTTACATAACCTACTCCCAGCCCCCTTGTCGGTGCCTCTGAGGTTACCCCTATCCTGAATGAATAGGACCTGTGTTCCTCAGCCTAGAGGCTCCCACCCCTGCCATAGTACTGTACCTACTGAAACCTGCCTGCAGCAGGCTTCAATAGTTACATAGCGAATCTCCCATAGACTACAATACAGTAACAGAGTATAGTATACAAACAGTGTTGTAGTCTATGGCACAAGCGATTTGAAAATTGCATGTTCAAGCTCCCTAAGGTAACAGGCCCTATTTACTTACCGATCCCTGTTCCTGCTCTGGGCCACCTCCGCTTCCCCTTCTGCCCTCCAGGGGGCCCCATGCATTACATATCATGTTACTGGACCCCCTGGGATCGGTAACAAAGGCCGTGGGTCCGCTGCAAGAAGAATTTTTGGGTGAACCCCAACAAATATAGCTATTATTATACTCTGGGGTCTCTTCAGACCCCAGAGTATAATGATTGGAGGTTTGCAAACATAACCAGTATTACTCACCTCTCTGGCATAACCCATGTCTGTGATGTCTTTGAAAAGGAACGAAAACCACAGGGAGTCACAGCGGAGTCCTGGAGAGGTAAGTACTACTGATTTTTATGTTTGTCACCTCCCCTGGGCTTCCGATCATTATACACTGGGGTCTGAAAAGACCCCAGAGTATAATAATAATTCATGGGTGGTTTGCCCCAAAACTTTCGGGTTCTGCTGAACCCCAAATTTTTGCAATATTTGCATCAAACGCCACAATGGGACTTTATACTGTGAGGAGGGGCTGCTATGGAACATTAAACTGTGTGGAGGCCACTTTGGGACATTATAGTGTGTGTACGTGGGGCGTTATGCCGTGGGGGGGCCCAAGTCAAAAGTTTGCTATGAGGCCCAGTCTTTGCTAGTTGCGCATTAGGCATCCCTAAGTCCAAAAATGCCCAAACTATTAAAATCTAAAAACATTTGTCTCATGTGGTAAACAACGTAGCAGGAAAAAAAAATCAAAATTACTAAATTGGTGTTTTTTCGACAATTTGCCTCCCTAAAAAATTGATTAAAAAGACACATACATAGCTCCGTACACTGAAATATAAAAAAGTTACAGGTGTCAGAGTATGGTGATTCAAAGAATTTCTTTTTTTCTTCAAAACTTTGAATTTTTGTGAAGTTATTAAAACATGAAAAAAACGATATAAATTTGGTATCACCGTGATTATACTGACTCGGAGAATAAAGCTAACATAGCATTTTTTCCGTAAAAACAAAACCCGTAAGAATATGGTGGTACTGCATTTCTTTTTTCAATTTTACCTCATTCTGAATATTTTTCCTGCTTTTCAGTACATTGTACAGAAAAATAAATGTTACCAATTTGACATACAACTTGACACGCAAAAATCAAGCTCTCATATAACTACGTAAACAGAAAAGAAAGTTATGGCTCTTGGAATGCAAGGAGTATAAAACGAAAACACAAACATGTCTGTGTCACGTAAGGGTTAAGGGTTACCCAAACGCTTCTCCCCTTCAAATCTGTTTTAAAATAGGCAATAAAATATATAGCATTATTCTCCAGTAAGCGTACCTCCCCCAAGCTCCACCCCAATTCGCTTCGCTTTGAGCCAGCGTACCAACTCCCCTTCCCTGAAAAAGCAAGATGCTTCAAAGAATGATTTTTCATACTGCACATCCTTTTCAATACCGCTACCATTCTGTCCAGCCTTCCAGAATCTATGGATTCTCTTTTGTCCCTGACCTTTCCTGGCATTTGAGAAGAACAACACTTCACAGTGCTGGCCTTACCTTTACTTGCACCTTCCTGCCTCATGTCACCTAGTAACTTCTACACACTTTCCCAGGCTTTTCTTCTGGTCATTGCTTTACAAATTCCAACCCTGTTCTGTACTCTCTCCTGTATGTTGTCCATGTGCTGTGTTCCAGAGAATGCTTCACCGGTTCTAGCACGGGATCATAGTCTGCCTGATAAAGTGGGGAGCGGGGGTACTAACAGTCGGCACTCATAGAGAGAAGGCAGGGGTGGTTTATTACTAATTCTGCCTTCCTGAATGCTATAATCACAGAGCTCAATGAGTGTTGTGTACATCGCTATGGGAGCCGCCATGATGAGGCTCCACTTCCAGTTATGAAATCACATGACCACCAGGGGCCAGGACCTGCATGAGTTGACCCAAATTAGATCATGAGGAGTGCAGCATAGGCTGAATTCCTTCTCTAATATATAAACCACAGTTACAAGAACTAAGTATAAAAAAGGTCAAATGTCCTCCCAAAGGTATATTATGTCCTTATGGGGGGCACAATGTCTTAATTAAAAAAAAAAAAAAAAAAAAAAAAAAGGCACTACCATGTCACAGGTTCTAGCCCCGGTGACACAATAATAAGCGTCTCCTGTGTAAAAATGACTGTAACAGAGAGGGAAAACTATTTGATATTTTTTTAGTAGTACTCTGTACTCTCCTTTTTGTTTTACATTTTTTTCAGGTATTAAAATAAAGAAAAAACATATAAAAATAAAACCCCATTTACCTTCAAATAAAGACGCAAAACAAAATCAAAAGACCTTTAAGTTCTCTTATTCCATCCCATTCAATTTGTCCCATAAAAATTAAGCTATCTTACAACCCTGTGAACACAAACATAAAATTATGGCTTTTGGAAGGTGGGGAGTGAAAAACAAAAATGAAAAAATTAGAAGGTTAAAGTATCATTTTGGGTAAGACTGTTGCACTGTTATACCTAGTGCAGGAAAAGAATACCAGTCATAGTCTGCATTTGCCACGTCGTTACGATGGTGGGTGATTGCTCATTCAAGTTGATTAAAATAGCACTGGTATGGTTTCACATTTCTCCATAAAACAGTGCCAGTTGGGTGGTGGTGCCACGCAGAATGGCACTGCAGTTTCTACACAACTAGTCTATGAAGAAGAAAGTGTAAATGGCTGCCAAACACTTCTCATACCACTTTTCCACATCTGATAACAAAGGTTTAGAGGATCTGAAAGGTTCTCTTCAAATGGTTGACAGTATAGACCAGAAGCTATATGGTAAAACAATGCCACGTGAAGTTCTGTCACATATGACTATTTCTGCTATTTTGGTATTTCACCGGTGCCCAAGGGGGATGCATTTTCAGGGTTTAAGTTGGTGTTTAAATGCTAGCAATTACAACATAAACCTGAGGCTCTTTTTACATTAATTTGCAGAGTTCAGCAGAGGTATATCTCAAGGGGATAGATATCCTGACATATACCTCTCATAGAGGTACTTGTAATAGGGTCAACAATTGTCTAGTTTAGGTAAAAGAAAAATCTCACATACTCTGAAGCAGAGGAGTAAAAATGGGTTTTACTCTGATTTAAAGGTTTGTGACCAATTTTGCATAATTTCATTGAATAAAGTTAAAGTATTTTTTTTTTACTATTGTGTAGGCTACACAGGACTTCTCAAACTTTTTTGACTCTGGCCTCACCACCAAAGAAATCCTACCATGGAGTGCCAAACAAATTTCACTGTGCTATACATGTAATACCCTCACCAGTGGCAACCAAATTCCATAGTACAGCACACATAATACCTCCCCAGCAGTGCTAGAAATCAATAGAAAATACTTCCCAGAAACACCAAGCACCACAGTGCAATACAACATTTCACCCTAGAAGTGTAAAACATATACCACTGTGCAGGTCAAAATACCTAGGTAGAAGCACCAAACACCACAATAAAGCTTCAATGGTTGCAGAATTGGCCCCCAACTTTCCCCTCTCCTAATGACAGGTATAGTCTCACCCTTTTGAAGGTCTAGCTTACTGGCAGTAGAGTTGTCCGCAAATATAGCTTTCCAAACTTGCAGCAAATCAACACCTTCAAAACTGTCAGGAGCATGCCAACAGAGAAAGGAGTTAAGAGAAAAGTCTCCTGCCTCCAGTATTAATCTTTTCAGTATGCCTCTGCCTCCAGATTAGAGCATTGAGTCTGCAGACTCCATGTGAAAAAACTGTGGACTCTTGATGATGTCATTGCATTTCTAGCCATGGAGACTGCACTGACAATACAAGACCGACATTATTAGTGCAGTTTCTGCTTAGGAGTCCCTGTACTGTGCCAAAACTGACACTGGCAGGGACCTGTACCTCAATTTGAGAAGCACTGACGCATCTAGCTTCAGCAGAGAAATGGATTAAAACTGGCATAGTAAATGACAATCTTATCCTGAGAGGATATGAACTCTCCGTGGCAATGCTTTGTTAGAGTATTGTTAGGGAGAACTTTGACTGCAGGGACTTAGCCATACATTCCCAATAGTTGTTTTGTTCCGCCATTACCATTACCCAAATAACTTGACTCACACAACCGTATGGTGTAAATAGGGGTTGGCCACAGCTTTATTTTCTTAACCATGTTAATAAACAAAACAACCTCATAACAGTTTCCATGCCCATGTCCTTCTTCAAATTTTCATCTTTATCCATAATGCCGACCGGAAGGAGCCTGCAGACAGGTAAAGCCCGATATCCTCCTGATTAGGGCATTGAAAAACCCACCACAGATTTGGCAGTGTTCCTCCTACATCTGACTCCGAACAACCCCACCAGCCAGCATCAGCATACTCTGCACACTGTCTTGCAACCCAGCTAGAAATATATCAAGTCCTATTGGATTTAAACGTACTCTATCAGACAACAGTAAATCATTGTTGTCCCCTTCCAATTTGGTGTGGTGGATTGAACCCCCCACCAAGTGTCCACACATGCCTCGACCCCCAAACGGAAAGAATCCGGCGAGCCCTTTCCAAGGCAGCCAAATCGCGGCACCACACCACACCACACCCTATGAGGGACCACCTCAGACGAAACCAGCACAACTCTGCTAAAAAAAAAAAAAAAAAAAAAAAAAAAACTCAGAAAAATGCAAAAAATCTTTATCATTTCAATAAGGCCACACAATTTAACCTTTGATAAGTCGTTCCCACCAGCGTAGTCGACTAATATAGCCTTACCTGAGACCTCCCTACTCAGCTTAAATACCTCCGGCAGGATGCAAACCCAACGCAGCCCCTAAAAACCACACCAGTGACAACAGACCTGTTGGAATCCTAGCGAAAGGCCACCGGGGCGAATAGTCACTCTTCACTCAGCCCAAAAGATGTAGGAATGCCCCCAAAAAACAAATTGAAACACACTGAACCTGTAATGGGAAGAGAGAAAGAAAAACAAACAAATAGCAACTACAGCGTTAACAAATCAGGGCAAATGTAACTGCAATAACACTCTGATTTCCACCTTCCAAGTCTCTTAACATCTTCTGGGGGCATGCCGCACGCGTCCGCCGTAGTGGCGGCACCTATGCGAAAAGAATATGTACCAAACTCTCTAACATCCAAGCCCAAATTAATTAAACATCACTGGAATTTGGTGAGCAGCAAACCGGACCAATGAACCAATTTTGTGCCCGCAGCCCAATCCTCAGAAAATCTATACATTTTAGTAAACCCAAAAGTACTTGCATTCGGTGCAAGGTGACTTTTTTGGTAACTACAGCCTCATTAACTGACCCGAACAAACAGATCAAGCTTGTCCGGCAAATGAAAAACCATGGATACAGTATCTTTTTTGATACAGAAAAAGGAAAGGCAAGTAACAGGAGCCTCCGTTTTTTTGAGTGATAAAGGAATCACAATTTTTTTCATTAAAACCCAAAAGGAATGTAATAAATACATGTAGACAGGGGAGCTAGGTAGACCAACAAACAAAAAAATCATCCAAATGCATGACCGTATCATGTCCCGTTTCAAAACATACTACCCATACTAAAAAGGAACTGAAAACCTCGAAAAAATAAGATATTGAACAACCCATGGGGAGACACATGTTAAAAAACTTTTCTTTTAAGCAACAACCCAACAGGTGGAAACAATCCAGGTGTACTGGTAACAGAGGAAATGTGCACTCAATATCCAACTTCACCAAAAGGGCACTCTGGTCCACCTGACAAACTAAAAAAACCGCTCTATCAAACAACGTATACAAAACTGCTGATTCGTCTTTTGAAATACCATTATTAATGGAGTCGCCCTTGGGAAAAGACAGGCATTGCATAAGCCGAAAACAGGCTCCTTTTTGGGTACCAAATCCAGGGTGGGGATCCGAAAGTTGGGAAAAGGTAAATCATCAAACGGTCCGGCCATATGGCCAAGATCGACCTCTTTAGTTACCTTCTCCTAAGCAAGATCAACATTGTCTCTCACAGATTTTAGGTTTGAGCTTAACCTGGACACCGGGGAAAAATCATGGGAGATAAAAAACCCAACCAGGAAACCTTCTGTAAGAAGGTTTGTCTCCCAGTTCCTGCGGTATAGCTCTAACCAATGCTGCATTATGTGACCTTTCACAGACGTTCTCCGAGGTAACAGGAGCACCCAATTTGGCAGGCTGCTTTCGATGCGAACATCGTGTGAGGTGCGTCCTGCCACATATTGAACATGCGTCTCAGAATTTAAATGACAAATAAAAATGACAGTTTCCCTTGTTGTAAAGCCAGAACAACCATGTTGGTTTGTGAGCTCCAACAACCTGCAAAGGCCCCGCCCCTGTGGCGCCACCTCGAAAAGGCCTTTGGCACCCAACCAACTGCTGGGTTCAGAGCCAACCGACGCTTGTGCGCAATAAATGGTGTCCATGTACACACAGAGTTCTGGACCCTTTGTGGGACACTGTTGTCATAACACGTGCGCTAGAACTTTGAACGCTTGTACCCAATTGCCAAAAGTTTTGACAACCTTGGGTTTTCTATCCGTACCCCGTTCAAAAGTCCTCTCTCTGTCCACGGTCACTTGGTCAACAGACAGGATCGACCATAGCTCACCATTGATAATCTTGTCCCTTATCTCTCCAGGTACTGTACATTCTTACCCAGAGGAGCCACCCCATAGGAAATATAATCCCAAAAAGCTAGACCCTGGGACATGTCTTCAGGCAGGAACCGCCCCAGAGGTAATGTCAGCTAACTATGATTGCTAGTATTACTATCCAACTGACATAACACCCGCTATAAAACTGAAGCTAAATCCTCTATTCCTTTAGCCAAGGTGGAATGGGCAGACCAGGCAGGAAGGGGTGTACACTCACCTGCGTCTCTGGTCCCTGTAACTGAAAGAGCCGATGCGGGAGATGCTTGAATCAGGGTCATCAGTTCCTCAGGGCTGGACTGATGGGCACACCAAGATGGCGTGCGATGTCTAGAAGAGACCTGGGATCCTCACCGGGAAGACTCCAAATGGCTCCTACTGGATCCTCAACGAGACCTGCTCCTGGAACAGTCAGGCAATCCCCGGTGCGATCTGGACCTGGAACGTCTCCATGATGTACGACCTTCAAAGCGGCGATCTTGTCCACAGGGTGGAAGAATGGATACACTAAAGTGTCACCTCCTGCCCCCATCTCCACCACCCACCTCCACGCCCACCTCCTGGGTTCCTGTTCCTGGCAGTCCCAAGCGATCCTATTCAAATCACTCCCCCTTTCCCTAGAATACATATAAAAGTAGAAAATTACTGTGCAAACTTAAACATTAGGTATCCCTGTGTCCAAAAACGCTTGGTCTACAAACGTATAAAAATATTTTTCCCATACAGTGAATGCCATAGCAGGAAAAAAAAAAAAGAAAAGTGTTCGCTGTTTCGCTGCTGATAAAAATTTGTGATCAAAGTGATCAAAGCAATAGACATTCCCCAAAATGAAATAACTAAAGATTATACCTGGTCCCGCAAAAAGTGGTGCCTTATGCATCCTTGTACACCAAAATATAAAAAAGTTACGGGTGTCAGAATATGGTGACTTTAAGAAAATATTTTTGGAAACATTTGAATTTTTGTTAATGGCTTAAAATATAAATAAAACTATATAAATTTGGTATCCCTGGAATCGTACCAAAGGTGAAATGTCATTTTGGCTGCACAGTGAACACCGTAAAAAATGAAACCCGTAAGTTTGTCGCACAAATGCACTTTTTCTCCAGTTTCACCCCTTTCTGAATTTTTTTCCAGCTTCCCAGTACATTTTACAGAATAATAAATGGTACTGTTATGAAGAACAATTTGTCCCGCAAACATTAAGCCCTCATATGGCTCTGTGAAAGGAAAAATAAAATAGTTATGGGGTTTGGCAGGCAGGTTGCCAGCCTTTTATTTAGACCCATTTACACCCTTTATAGGTGTGATGCATTCCCCTGGGAGGTTTAGGGTATGGTGTAGGCTTCCAAATTTTCATCTAGACCATTGATGGTGATTTTTGGCTTGGGCTATATTCACACATATACAATTGAAACCAGAAGTTTTCATACACTATATAAAAAGACCCATATGCATGTTTTTATCACTATCTGACATGAAATCAGAATACATTTTTCCCATTTTAGGTCAATTAGGATTACCAAAATTATTTATATTTGCCAAATGCCAGAATAATGAGAGAGAGCACATTTTTAAGGCATTTTTATTACTTTCTGGAAAGTCAAAAGTATACATACACTAAGATTACTATGCCTTTAAACAATTTGAGACAGCCCATATGATGATGTCTTGTCTTTGGAAGCTTCTGATAGGTTTATTGGCAACATCTGAGTTAATTATAGACACACCTATGTATTTTAAGGCACACCTGAAACACACTGTTTGTGTAACATCATGGGAAAGTCTAAAGAAATCAGCCAAGATATCAGGAAGAGAATTGTGAACTTGCACAAGTCTGGTTCATCCTTGGGTGCAATTTCCAGATACCCGAAGGTGCCTCGTTCATCTGTACAACCAATTATACGCAAGTACAAACAAGATGGGAATGTCCAGCCATCATACCGTTCAGGAAGGAGACGAGTTCTGTGTCCCAGAGATGAACGTGCTTTGGTACTAAATGTGCATATGAACCCAAGAACAAAAGCAAAAGACCTTGTGAAGATGCTGGCTGAAGCTGGTAAGAGTGTGTCATTATCCACAGTGAAACGAGTACTGTATCAACATGGGCTGAAAGGCCACTCTGCCAGGAAGAAGCCATTACTCCAAAAGAAACATACAAAAGCCAGAATAATGTTTGCAAATGCACACAGGAACAAAGACCTTAATTTTTGGAGACATGTCCTGTGGTCTGACGAAACTAAAATTCAACTGTTTGGACATAATGATTAGAGATGAGCGAATCGATTCTGCAGAAGTGGAATTCGATCCGAATTTCAGGAAATCTTCGATTCGCCACGATTCCGGATTTCTTCACACTTCAATGCATTGAATCGCATTTAAAAAAAAAAAAAAAAAAAAATTTAAATGGCCACAGCACATGTTAGGACAAGGGGGAAGGGACTCTGGGAGCGCGGGATCACCCACAATGCCAGCATGCAGCTAATCAGCAGCCAGCAGGACCTGTGATGTCACAGCCCTATAAAAACCCTCGGCCATTTTAGGTACAGTCATGCCACATTGCTCTTACTGTAGGGAAAGACGTCGGCAGGAGCTAGGGAAGGACTTAGAAAACATATAGAAGTTCAGGGAAAGAGGCTGAGACTTAGAACTGTAGGGAAAGCATAGGGAGGAATTGAGAGAAGAATTTGGGGTGGTTGCAGGGTCATTTACAGCAAGAATTTGCAGAATAGTTCACATTGCAGCACTCACTGCCGTTAAACTGCTGCTCATTAGTCATATCTGTGTCATCACGGTGGAACACAACAAGCCTTTTGCAGTGCAGTATAGCAAAAAAAAAGTGAAATATCATACACTAATATCTGCACGCATCTGTAAAAGAAGCCTTTTTAAAGGCCTTTATTATAAGGGGCTGTTCTTACTGTTCTTACAAGGCATAACATTATTCGGTACTATTGTGCCAAAGCCATATCTGCACGTATCTGTAAAAAAAGCCTTTTTAAAAGCGTTTATTATAAGGGGTTTATTCACTGGTCTTACAAGGCATAACATTATTCAGTACTATTGTGCCAAAGAAAACTGAATTACCATCCAATAATATCTGCACTTCTCTGTAATAAAGGCCTTTAACGTGGGGAAAGACATAACGACCATATTCGCCATTTTGTTACCAGTATAAAGTTGCAGGCAATATTTTAAAACAGTATTGTTAATAAAAATACAATAATTCTTAGCGGTTATCACTTATTTAAAGGTCTTTATTAGTGTCAAAACACATAAAAAGGACCATATTCGCCATTTTGTTACCAGTATAAAGTTGCTGGCCATTTATAAATAGTATTGTCAATAATTAAATAATTCTGAGCCACAAATCTCTGCCTTTATCACGCTTTTTTTTATTGGTGTTCATTAGTGGGGGAAAAAATAAGGGGCATATTTGCCGTTCTCTTCAAAGTAGAAAATAACAGGCCTTTTTGCCCTTTACAATTAAGTTTTTTCATCGAACAGTATGTCAGACAGAGAAGCGAGAGGCCATGCACAGGGGAGGGCCACAGGCCTAAATGTTTCTGGTGCAGGCACAGGTCGCAGCAGAGTAAGGGGGCGTGGCAGCAGTGGTCAGTTACAGAGGCCTGAGCTCCCAGTGTCAAGTAGTGGTCGTGTCTTGACCAGCAACTCAACGGTTGTAGAATGGTTGACTCGGTCATCCAATTGATCCCAAGTCACATCAGACACCCACAGCCAAGAGTCGGTGGGGTCGTCAGACGCAACCCTTAGTTGGCATGGCCCGGCAGCAGGCCCTGTGCCCTCATCTGTCCTCAACCTGCCTCTGTCCTTTTCTGTTCCCTCAGCTAGAGAACTACTCTATGCTGTGGGCTCAGATCCACTGTACAGTGAGGAGGAGGTACTAGAGGACAGTCAGCAGCTACTGCTCAGCCAAGATGTGGAGGAGACATCCGCCGCTTCCTGCGGTAGGTGGGCAAGTAGTGATGAGGAGAGTGACATGGGAGCTGGTGTTGAAGAGGATATCAGTGACCTGCAGACAGTAGTGGATGACGATGTAGCCGATCGTAATTGGGAGCTGGGTGACGAAGGGGCCTCATCGTCATCAGGAGAAGAGGGTTGGAGCTTGCGCATGAGGCAGCAGGGGAGTCAGCAGGGTGGCAGCAGTGTGAGGTTGGGAGCTAAACGTGCCCGGGGTAGACCACCCGCTTCGCAGCAGTCTACCTGCCCGGAAAGCAGTGGTGCAGGGGTTCATGGAGGCAGTGGCGGTAGCAGTCAGTTACTGCGGAGTGTTGTGGGTAAAATCACCTACTCGGTGGTGTGGCAGTTTTTTGTAAAGCCGCTGGGGGAGGTGAACATGGCCATATGTTCAATCTGTGGGCAGAAGGTAAAGCGTGGCCAGGGTGCCAATGTTGGCACCACAGCCCTGCGCCAACATATGCAGTGTCACCATAAAGTGGCCTGGGAGAGCCGTGGCTCCAATGTGGTGGTCCAGCCTGTCACAGCAACCACTGTAGCACCCAGTGGCATGAACCCCATTTCAGGCAGTCAAGACTCCACCTCAGCTGAAGGAAGCTGTGTGTCCTTCCCATCATCTGCTGGTCATGATGCTCCTGCTACTCCTCCTAGTCAGTCATTGCGTCGGCAATCACAGAATCTATATCTAAGAGACAACAGTATGCGTGCAGTCATCCAACAGTGCAGAAGCTGAATGTGCGGGTGCTGCAGTCACTCCCTTTCCACTTGGTGGACGCTGCATCTTTCAGAGAACTGATGGCTTGCGCCGAGCCGAGGTGGAGAGTCCCAAGCCGTCATTTCCAGTCCTTGAGCCTGTCGGTGTCTGCCAAAGTGCACGGCAGCGCCGACATGTGGAGCTGTAACTACGGTCAAGGACAATATATGTTATTTACGGCCCACTGGGTTAATGTGATGCCTGCCCAAACACACCAGCAACTTGGATAGGTGACGCAGCTTCTGCCTCCACGTTCTCATGGCGTTGGTCCTGCAACAATGTCCGCCTCAACCTCCACTGCAGGAACAATTCCCAGTGCTCCTCCAGCATACCACATGTGCAGGGCACAGCGGTGTCATGCTGTTCTACACCTCGTTTGCCTGGGCGAACGGAGTCATACAGGGGAAGAACTGCTCCGTATCCTCAATCAAGAAATCGAATCCTGGCTTTCTCCAAGAGAACTTAAAATCGGCACAATGGTGACCGACAATGGGAAGAATATGGTGTCGGCCCTGCGTCAAGGAGGGCTGAGCCATGCGCCCTGCATGGCGCACGTGTTCAATCTGGTTGTCAAGCGTTTCCTTAAGTGTTCCACCCATCTGCAAGACATCCTAAAAATGTCAAGGAAACTTTGCATGCACTTCAGCCACTCGTACACCGCCAAGCGCACCCTCCTTGAGCTGCAGCGGCAGAACGGCCTCCCACAACATAGACTGATATGCGCTGTTTCCACCCGTTGGAATTCCATCCTCCATATGTTGGATCGACTATATGAACAGAGAAAAGCCATAAACGATTTCTTGATAATCCAAGCAGACAGAGGTACTCCCCTGTGTAACTTTAACGTTAGCCAGTGGCAGCTCATGCGTGACACCTGCCGTTTGTTAGTTCCCTTTGAGGAGGCCACTTTGTTAGTCACCAGGACTATGGGATGAAGAACGTCATTCCACTGGTTCACATCCTGGAAAAGATGCTTATCAATCTGGCTGGTCGGGACTGGAGATGTGGCATCTACATCTCAAGGCCACATGAGCCCTGTGGGGGCTGAACTGGAGGAGGAGATTGGAGCACAAACAATGTGTAGTCAAATGGGTGGAGAGAAGGAGCAGGAGCAACCAGAATAGCCAGAGCTAGATGAGGAGGATGAGGCAGATGACCCAGACACACCGTGGCAGTATGCAGTGGACACGGATTCAGGGAGTTCCTCGGAATCACTTACGCAAATGGACCAATGCATGCTGACTTCCTTGCGCAGTGACAGCCGAATTGTCACCATTCAGCAGAGGGATGACTACTGGCTCTCCATCATGTTAGACCCTCGCAGGGAAAAATGGGGGCCTTTTTTACACCCACTGAGAGGGAGGACAAACTGAACTACTATAGAGACATGCTATGTAGCAAGTTGGCCACTGCCTACCTGCGCCATCGTCCATCCTCTCGCATGTCCGACCGGGGGGGCCCTGAGCGCTCAACTTGTACTGGCATGGCAGCTGTGGGAGGGAGTATCGGCTCCATCAGCAGTAGCCTGAGCCTAGAGTCGCTGATGAGCAGCTTTCTTCAGCCGCATAGTGAAGAAGCTGCTCATCAGCAGCTAGACACAGAGCAGAAGTTGAACCAGCAGGTGGTGGCATACTTAGAGTGCACCCTGCCACCTGTCATCGAAGATCCGCTGGACTACTGGACAGCCAAACTGGATTTGTGGCTGCAACTGGCCGAGATTGCCCTGGAAAAGCTGTCCTGCCCGGCCAGTAGTGTGGCATCAGAGCAGGTATTTACTGCGGCGGGGGCCATAGTTACCCCAAGGAGAACTCTCCTGTTCACCCAAAATTTGGAGAGACTGACCTTTGTGAAAATGAATCAGCCAGGACTTCCACCCACCAATGCCTGATGCAGCAGATTAAATGATCCATGCTGCCTCACCACACTCTACCACTGGTTCACTGTTTGGCGTCCTACGGCTGTTGTTACCTACACATTATATCACCTTGCCACTCTGTGGCCTACTCACGCTGCTGCCACCTCCGCTCTCACTGTATGGCCTCCTAAGGCTGCTCACACCTCCACAATGTCACTGGGTCACTGTAAGGCTTCCTCATGCCGCTTCCACTGGGTCACTGTATGCCCTCCTCATGCCGCAGCCGCCGAGTCACTGTATGCCCTCCTCATGCCGCAGCCACTGGATCACTGTATGCCCTTCTCATGCTGCTGCCACTGGATCACTGTATGGCCTCCTCATGCCGCTGCCACTGGGTCATTGTACGGCCTCTTCATGCCGCTGCCACTGGGTCACTATGTGTCCTCCTCATGCTGCTGCCACCAGGTCACTCTATGGCCTCCACATGCCGCTGCCACTGGGTCACTGTATGCCCTCCTCATGCCACTGCCATCGGATCACTGTATGGCCTCCTCATGCCGCTGCCACCGGGTCACTGTATGGCCTCCTCATGCCGCTGCCACCAGGTCACTGTATGGTCTCCTCATGCCGCTGCCACTGGATCACTGTATGGCAGCCTCATGCTGTTTCCACTGGGTCACTCTGCGTCCTCCTCATGCCACAGCCACTGGGTCACTGTATGCCCTCCTAAGGCTGATACTACCTCCACCTCTGCCACTGGGTCACTGTATGCCCTCCAAATGCCACAGTCGCTGCTTGGTCACTGTATGTCCTCCTAATGCCGCTACCACTGGGTCACTGTATGGCCTCCTCATGCTGCTTCCACCTCCACATTATGTCGCCTTACCACTCTGTGGTTTAATGATGCTGCTGCCAACTCCACATTATGTCGCCTTGCCACTCTACAGACATACAGTGGGGAAAAAAAAGTATTTAGTCAGCCACCAATTGTGCAAGTTCTTCCACTTAAAAAGATGAGAGAGGCCTGTAATTGACATCATAGGTAGACCTCAACTATGAGAGACAAAATGAGAAAACATATCTAGAAAATCACATTGTCTGATTTTTTTGCAAATTATGGTGGAAAATAAGTATTTGGTCACCTACAAACAAGCAAGATTTCTGGCTCTCACAGACCTGTAACTTCTTCTTTAAGAGGCTCCTCTGTCCTCCACTCATGACTTGTAGTAATGGCACCTGTTTGACATTGTTATCAGTATAAAAGACACCTGTCCACAACCTCAAACAGTCACACTCCAAACTCCACTATGGTGAAAACTAAAGAGCTGTGGAAGGACACCAGAAACAAAATTGTAGACCTGCACCAGGCTGGGAAGACTGAATCTACAATAGGCAAGCAGCTTGGTGTGAAGAAATCAACTGTGGGAGCAATAATTAGAAAATGGAAGACATACAAGACCACTGATAATTCTCCCTCGATCAGGGGCTCCACGCAAGATCTCACCCCGTGGGGTCAAAATGATCACAAGAACGGTGAGCAAAAATCCCTGAACCAAAAGGGGGGACCTAGTGAATGACCTGCAGAAAGCTGGGACTAACGTAACAAAGGCTACCGTCAGTAACACACTACGCCGCCAGGGACTCAGATCCTGCAGTGCCAGACGTGTCCCCCTGTTTAAGCCAGTACATATCCGGGCCCGTCTGAAGTTTGCTAGAGAGCATTTGGATGTTCCAGAAGAGTATTGGGAGAACGTCATATGGTCAGATGAAACCAAAGTAGAACTGTTTGTTAGAAACACAACTCGTCGTGTTTGGAGGAGAGTGAATGCTGAGTTGCATCCAAAGAACACCATACCTACTGTGAAGCATGGGGGTGGCAACATCATGTTTTGTGGCTGTTTCTCTGCAAAGGGACCAGGACGACTGATCCGTGTACATGAAAGAATGAATGGGGGGCCATGTATCGTGAGATTTTGAGTGCAAACCTCTTTCCATCAGCAAGGGCATTGAAGATGAAACGTGGCTGGGTCTTTCAGTATGACAATGATCCCAAGCACACCGCCAGGGCAACGAAGGAGTGGCTTCGTAAGAAGCATTTCAAGGTCCTGGAGTGGCCTAGCCAGTCTCCAGATCTCAACCCCATAGAAAACCTTTAGAAGGAGTTTTAAGTCCGTGTTGCCCAGCGACAGCCCCAAAACATCACTGCTCTAGAGGAGATCTGCATGGAGGAATGGGCCAACATACCAGCAACAGTGTGTGCCAACCTTGTGAAGACTTACAGAAAACTTTTGACCTTTGTCATTGCCAACAAAGGATATACAGTAATACCTCGTACATTCGCGAGGTTAGGTTCCAGAGAGGGTCGCGGATCGCGAGGAATCGCGAATGTTTGGTACAAGAGCTTAGAAGCGCTTACAATGCCGGTTTCTAAAGTTTAACCCCTAAATATCAATAAACTTTACCCTAGAGTAGGTATATGTTATATATGTTAGGTTCCAATAAAAATATCGCGAATCTGTGAATTCGCAAATTCGGAAACGTGAGTGTACGAGGTATTACTGTATAACAAAGTATTGAGATGAACTTTTGTTATTGACCAAATACTTATTTTCCACCATAATTTGTAAATAAATTCTTTATAAATCAGACAATGTGATTTTCTGGATATGTTTTCTCATTTTGTCTCTCATAGTTGAGGTCTACCTATGATGACAATTACAGGCCGGCCTCATCTTTTTAAGTTGGAGAACTTGCACAATTGGTGGCTGACTAAATACTTTTTTTCCCCACTGTATACAGCTTGGAGATATAAATGCTTAAAACTTCACTTTTAATAATGTCGACTAAAAATGAATAACCCAACCCAATCAGGGCAAATACTATTAAAATCCACTAATGCCATCAAAACAAAGCAGATCAATAAATTCCTCTGCAGTACCTGCGCAATAACCATAGAACATTTTTTAACCCTAAAACAAAGTCAGATTCTCCTAGACTAAGCAATCTCATAAATGTTATTCACTTACGTCCTACAGCAGCACAATATGGGGTATTTCTGCCCCTGTGTGTTGTCTAGGACAGGTGGAACTTTTAATTAGCACAAAAACGTGCTTACTAACCTGCCCTATAAGAGGGCACGAGAGACCTCCCTCACCTGTGTTTTTTTCTGTCCTGTGTGAGACAGGTGGAGGAGGTCTCTTGTGACCTCTCTAGTGTTAAGGGTTTTTTTTTTCTTACTTTGAGGTGGTCGTTCCTTCTGTTGCCGGCTTGCGTCCGTTCTTCTCAGCGCTTCTGACGGTAAATCTTCGGCCGGCGGTAGGCTTCGGCCTACCCGGAGGTGACGTCGACTTTGCGACGGCCGGAACTCTTCTCAGTGTCTGGTTTTCCATGCGGGCGGATTTCGCCGGACTCCTTCGCGCCTACTTCCGGTTCTCGGAAAAAGTGCGGTAAGTTTGGAAATTTAAAATTTAAAGGCAAAATATAGAATTGATTTTTGCTGCTTGTTGTTTGAGCCTCTGACTTAGGCTTATGCTCCTCTATGTTTCATTATGGCATTTGACCCGTTTTGGTGCTATAAATCTCAGGAGGGTAAGTAATATTTATTTATTCTTGTTTATATATATTATATGAATTGTCGATTCATATCGCTGGCCTTGCTCTGCATGAATTCCTTTGTATTTTTTCATTGTGGATTAGTTTAATGTTTGGCACCGCCTCCACTTATGGTTGCCTTTAAAATGTCCCATAGTCCATTTGGGTTGGGCTGTGATTTTCTGGCTATCCTATTGCTAAGGAGTAGAAATTCTCTTCTGTGATTCAGAGATTACCCTATTTGACTATTGCGTGTGCTGTTGCTACATTTTTTGCGACGACCGACCTCCTTAAGGTACCCCTCTTTTTCTGGTTCTGGTTGCGGTTTGTAATATTGGTATTGTTATTGTCTGTGACTTTTTGTGGTCTTTTTAGATGTCTTGTTCTGCTTCCGGCTCTGGTGATGGAGATTTTAGGAGGAAGAAATCCTCCAAGCGTAAACATTTAACCTGTTTAGATTGTAAGACTCCCTTGCCTGACGGCTACGAATTCACCCGCTGTCGCCAGTGTCGTGGCCCCACTTCTGAGGAGCCATCCATACGTGAGGTTGTGACATGGGTGAAAGAATACATGGAGGACTCTCTCAAGGAGATCCGGAATTCTATCTCCCAGATCGCTAAGAAACCACGTCTTGAAAAACATCCTCTCTTGCGGATCTTGGACGAAGATTTTCAGGTTGTGGATGAAACTTTGTCTTCTGATGACTCCGCTGAAGATACCAGCAGACCTCTCTTCCCACTCGAGAAAGTCAATAGGCTGCTGAAGTCCATCCGGTCTAAAGACCGTGATGTTGATGGGGAAGCCTCCACGTCCACCTATAGAGGGCCCAGGGTCTTCCAAGTGGACGAGACATTAAAAAAGTTAATGTCTTCAGAGTGGAAATTTCCGGAGAAACCCTTTATAACTACTGGTAGGTTTAAGACCTTGTTCCCCATCGCAGAGTCTCAACTGGATCAGTGGGGTCCTCCCCCTAAGATGGATATAGCGGTAGCCAAGCTATCTCGCCGCACTCTAGTACCATCTGAGGATGGAGCAAATTTGCAGGACGCATGGAGAGTACTCTCAAGAAGGCCTACTCAGCGGCCTCTGCTCAGACCTCGGTCGCTGTTGCGTCATGTGAAGTCTCAGCCAAACTACGGGCTGATTTGCTCCAGCTTTAGAGGGACATCGATTCTGGTGTCTCCAGAGACGAGTTACTTTCCTTCTTAACTTCAACTTCTTTGGCGGCAGAATTCCTAGCTGAGGCCTCCCATTATCAATTAAGGCTGGCGTCAAAGTCCTTGGCGCTTTCCACGGCGGCGAGGAGACACTTATGGTTAAAACCTTGGAGAGCTGATTTTATCTTCAAGTATAACCTTTGTGCCTTACCATTTGAGCCAGGAAGAGTCTTTGGCAGTAGCCTGGATGAAATTTTAGAAGGCTTGGCTGATAAAAAAGGCAAAACTCTGCCTCAGTCTTTTAGGGGCAGATTTGGCCCTGGCCGCGGCAGAGGTTTTCCACCTCGACGTGGTCAGCAGTCCCGGAGGGGCTCTAGGTATTATTCTAGAGGCTCTGGACGGAGATTCCCCAAAACCGAAGATAGAAGGAAGCCCAGTTTCTGACATGAGAAGCTGTCTTCCTGTGGCCGAAATTCCTGTCGGGGGTCGTCTCTCCCTTTTTCTCAGCGCTTGGCAGGAAAAAATTCAGGACCCTTGGGTCTTACAGTTAATTCAGCGAGGTTATGCAATCGAATTTCTCTGTCCTCCCCGAGATCGGTTCGTCCTAACTCGCCGTCTTCCCGCGTCTCAGCAAAGTATTTTGGAACGCTCCATTCAAGAGTATATCCGCAAAGGAGCTCTAGAAGAAGTTCCTTCTCTAGAAGAAGGTTTGGGGGTTTATTCCCCCGTTTTTCTAGTACCAAAGCCAGCAGGCAGATGGAGGATGATTATAGATCTGAGGTATCTGAACCGTTTCATCAGAAAAATACGGTTCCGCATGGAAAACATAAGCTCAGTTTCTTCTTTTCTTCTCCAGGGCGACGTTTTTGTCACCCTAGATCTGAAGGATGCTTATTTGCACGTGCCAATTTACCCTCCGCACAGGAAGTTCCTAAGGATTGCAGTTATAGTTTCCAGCCACAGGAAGCATTATCAGTTCTCGGCCCTCCCTTTCGGGATCTCCTCGGCTCCCCACACCTTTACCAAGGTGGTATCTCCCATAGTAGCCGCCCTCAGGCTTCAGGGACTCTTTGTGGTCCCTTATCTAGACGACTAGCTGATAAAAGCCCAGTCAGTGTCTGTTCTACTCCAGCATTTACAGATTGCCATATCCCTGCTTCAAAGCCTGGGATGGCTCATAAATTGGGAGAAGTCAGAAATCGTCCCCTCAACCAAAAGGAAGTTTCTTGGTTACTTCCTAGATTCAGAGAGGCTGGAAATCTCCTTGACGACTGCAAGGAAAGAGAAATTAATTACAGCAGTTCGGCAACTTTTCAGGAGGCCGAGAGCGTCCATCAGAACTTTGATGAAAATCCTAGGTCTGATGTCATCTTCCATCATGGCGGTTCCTTGGGCCTTATGGCATCTTCGTCCTCTTCAGATGGAAATCCTAGGAATTTGGGATCGCTCTCTTCCCGGTCTCAACAGGAGGATTCGACTCTCCCCCAGGACCCGTCTTTCTCTCAGATGGTGGTTGCACCTCAAGGATGGAAGGTCCACGGTCCAACCTCATTGGACCCTGTTGACTACAGATGCATCCCTTACAGGATGGGGAGCCCATCTGGATGGAAACTCCATAAGGGGTGTCTGGAGCGCTCCAGAAGGAAGGACGTCGTCCAACTGGAAGGAGCTCAGAGCTGTGTACCGTGCCTTACTCCATTTCTCTCCTCTTCTCAAGGGAAGAGCAGTCAAGATTCGCTCGGACAACATGACGACGGTATTATATGTAAACAGACAGGGAGGCACCAGATCATCATCCCTCCTCAGGGAGGCAGATCTGATTTTTTCCTGGGCAGAGAAAAATCTGACCCATCTATCCGCGGTTCACATCAAGGGCTCCCTGAACTCAGTAGCGGATCGGTTGAGTCGGGGTCTTGCCGTATCAGGAGAATGGTCACTCAATCCAGAAGTGTTTCATCAGATTACCCTGAAATACGGTC
Organism: Leptodactylus fallax; assembly: GCA_947044405.1. NCBI lineage: Eukaryota > Metazoa > Chordata > Amphibia > Anura > Leptodactylidae > Leptodactylus > Leptodactylus fallax. The sequence goes on along the minus strand of CAMRHE010000122.1, from coordinate 725,053 downwards.
TCCCGGAGATAGACCTCATGGCAACCCGACTCAATGCCAAGGTGGAGACGTTCTGTTCCCTGTACCAGGAGGACAATCCCTTGGCAGTGGATGCCCTGTCCATTCCTTGGAGGTCCAGGCTGTCATACATTTTCCCTCCAATTTCTATGATACCGAGAGTATTGATGAAAATAAGACAGGACCAAGCCTCTGTAATAGCCATCATTCCATTCTGGCCAAAAAGAGCTTGATTTTCCCAGCTCATGGTGATGAGTCGAGGGATATATTGGAGGCTTCCCCCCACCCAGAACCTGGTTTCCCAAGGATCACTGAAGTGCCAGGATCTGAGGAGATTCAACCTGACAGCCTGGAGGTTGACCAGTCCCTACAAATGTATAGAGGACTGTCAGAAGCCGTCTTGAAGTCGCTTTCCTGTGCTAGAGCTGAATCCACCAAAAGGAAATACCAGAGGACGGCTAAGAATTTTTTTGGAGTGGTGCTCCAAAAGAAGCATTGATATTTCTAATCCTTTGACTTCTGATGTTTTGGATTTTCTTCAGGATAGCTTGGACAGGGGCCTTGCCCCTGCTACTTTAAAGGTACAGGTATCGGCTTTATCCGCCCACTTAAACAGACGGTTATCCCAGGATTCCCTGGTTGCAAGATTCCTTAAAGGAGCGGTGAGGCTGAAACCTGCGGTATCTTCTCCTATTCCCCAATGGGATCTTGCGACGGTCCTTTCAGGCCTTTTGAACCTCTGGAAGCTACGGAGCTAAAATTTTTAGCCTTTAAAACTACTTTTTTGTTAGCCATCACATCTGCCAAAAGGGTAATAGAGCTACAGGCGCTCTCCTCCAAAGAACCTTATATTGTATTTTTTTTCGGATAGGGTCCACCTTAGGTTTTTGCCTGGCTTTATCCCTAAGGTTCCTTCACGTAATAACTATAATCAACTGATTTCTTTGCCTGTTTTCCTTCCGGATCCATCTTCAGAAGAGGAGGTAAAACTTCATACTTTGGATGTGGTAAGGTGTCTGCGAATTTACTTATCGCGGACACAATGTTTCAGGAGAGCTGAAAATCTCCTAATCAACATGTATGGTAAAGACAGAGGTCTTAAAGCTTCCAGACCCTCAATCAAAATTTCTTTCCTTGCTCAAGGGTTGCTTCCTCCAGTTTTTTGTACAGCCCATTCAACCAGGGCTGTGTCGACTTCTTGGGCTGAGAATCGCTCGCTTCCACTAGATCAAATTTGTGCGGCTGCTTCTTGGTCATCCCAGCTGACTTTTGTCAAACACTATCGTTTGGATATCCGTAGTTCCGAGGCGACTGCCTTTGGTCAGACAGTTCTTGAGGTTGTAAGGCGAGGAAACCCTCCCTAGGGGAATTACTTGCTATATCCTCATATTGTGCTGCTGTAGGACGTAAGGGAATTGTTGATTATATTGTTAATCTGTTTTCCCTTAGTCCTAACAGCACCACAAGGCTTCCCTCCCTAAAATCTTGTTTTCTTTTACTTTATAATTTACACAGGTGAGGGAGGTCTCTCGTGCCCTCTTATAGGGCAGGTTAGTAAGCACGTTTTTGTGCTAATTAAAAGTTCCACCTGTCCTAGACAACACACAGGGGCAGAAATACCCCATATTGTGCTGCTGTTAGGACTAAGGGAAAACAGATTAACAATATAATCAACGAATAAAATAGATCTATGGAACCTAACTCAACTGCCTGAAAAATATTGCAGCCGTGCTACAGGTTGAATCAATTTGCCAAGATATTGTCTCAGATGAAATAATACATAGAAATCAGTACTCCTCCTATATCCTGAGACTACTGGCCTATTGCCATGCCTACAGGACTCAGAGGGACTAGGTATTCAAACTAAAGGCAAAACAGGTTCAACACTGCAACTGACTTGACTTAAATATCTAACTCCTAAATGTTTAAATGAACTGTCAAACGTGTTTCCTCAAGATTCATCAGGGGAAAATACTACATAACAAGTTTCTTTATAAGCAGTTAAAACTGCTATTCCAAGATGTTTTAGCAGAGTTTCATGGCGTGACCGCTCTGATAATAGCGCCATTTATGAGTTAGATATTTAAGTCAGTTTGCAGTGTTGAACCTGTTTTGCCTTTAGTTTGAATACCTAGTCCCTCTGAGTCCTGTTGGCGTGGCAATAGGCCAGTAGTCTCAGGATATAGGAGGAGTACTGGTTTCTATGTATTATTTCATCTGAGACAATATTTTGGCAAATTGATTCAACCTGTAGCATGGCTGCAATATTTTTCAGGCAGTTGAGTTAGGTTCCATAGATCTATTTTATTAACATTTATGAGATTGCTTAGTCTAGGAGAATCTGACTTTGTTAAAGGGTTAAAAAATGTTCTATGGTTATTGCGCAGGTAGTGCAGAGGAATTTATTGAACTGCTTTGTTTTGATGGCATTAGTGGATTTTATTAGTATTTGCCCTGATTGGGTTGGATTATTCATTTTTAGTCGACAATTATTAAAAGTGAAGTTTTAAGCATTTATATCTCCAAGCTATATATGTCTGTGAATTGTTTACTATAAATTATGCCCCCGTATATAAAATGGGTTATCCACCTTTCTAATACTGATGACCTATCCTTAGGAAAGGCCATCGATATTACATCTGCGGGGGTCTAATAACCAACCTGCAGATCAACTACAGGTAATAGTACTGTATGTTGGGAACTGTGCTGCTCACCTGCCATATGATGTACCCCACTGCTACACATTGTATGGCGAGCAAAAAGCTTGGCTCCTGGAATTATTAACATGTTCAGTAGCCGATCTGTCCTGGGGTCCCAGCTGTTGTACCCCACCAGATGCAATATTGATGGCTTATCCTAAATATAGGCCATCAATATTAGAAAAATAGATAAACCCTTTAAGACTGAGGCCCCACGTTGCAGAAACGCAGCTGTTTTTTGTTGCAGATTTTACTGTGGTTTTTTGAGCCAAAGGAGTGTATTGAGTAGAAGGTAGAAGTATAAGTGCTTCTTATATATTTTCTCAAGGCACAAAATAAATAAAAACTTTTTGTAGTGTTTCCAGTGGGACACTACATATGCAGCAACCCATAGGGAGGATGTAGTCACAGTTTACCTAGGGGCATACACAGAAATCATGGGGCCCTATAGTGGAAGTCAAAATTGGGTTGTTTCTCCATAAAAATGTTTTTTTTCTCATCCTTCCCTAAAAGTTTCTAAGCTTCCTTAAACACCACTCCATCTCACACAGAGTATAAGAAAACTTAAAAAAAGTAATCAACCAGAAACTTTAGAATAAATTTAATTTATATACAAATGATTGATTTTTTTTTTTTTTTTGTCAAAACTTACGATGGAGGCTTCTAATGGAATGCAACACAAATGTGAAAATGCCGTAGCCCGTGCCCCCCACGTGGCGTAAATTCTGCAGAAAAAAAATGCAGTGTTTTACAGTCCCTGTAAAGTGGACTAGCAAATCCCATTCACACATTGTGGAAACATATGCGCAGCAGACACGCTGCAATTTCCAAAACCGTTGCGGTTTTGGAAATCGCAGCATGTCAGTTATACCTATGGAAATGCCGGCGGCTTTCCTATAGGTATAATGAAAGCAGAAAGTCCACAGAGGAAACCTCTGCAGACTTTTTGTGAATAGTGCTGTGGGAAAAACTTCAATGCATTGCTGCTGCATTGCTTTTTTGCTGCGACCCACTACAAGGTTTCTCATTTGCTTATACTACTGATGTTTGCAAAGCTTGTTGAAACAGCGGTGATCATTTCAATTTACTTTAAAAATATGGCAGTAAAAGAGATGGGTAAGGTTAAAGTCCTATTAAATCTCTGGCAATTTCACTATGACTTATAACCTTAGTAATCTGAACTAGACTGTTTTTTAAGGAAGTGCTGGTGACAATTTGATTGAAAAACTATGGCCCAGATTTACCAATATTTAGACAGTGTAAACTTAGATAAGCAGCAGGAGTATGTTATTGTTAGTGAATGATAAATCTGTCTAGTCTAAGTTTATATCACCTTTTAGTTGGCTTACCTTGAGTCAGAATAATACAAATACAATGCTGGTAAATTTAAGCCAGGCCCCTTTTTCCTGAGAATCCACACGGACATGTCATGCAAGTCAAAAAATTTTTTTGCCCAAACTAGATATGCCATGTGTCTAGTTGTAACCACAATGGTAAATCTAGGCCAATGGGTATCCTTATCAATTAGATTGTCAGATCATAGCTAGATGTCATTGGGTCATAGAAAAAAGGATCAGAGCAAAGGACATTAAAAACTGTAATGTGAAAGTAGCCTAAGTCAATACGTTGTTTCCTAACTTAATTTTTTTATGCTTGGATGCCTCATGTAATGCAAATCTCTGGGATTGGTGTTCACACCTCTGAGTAGCAATTTAAGATGGACCCATAATCATGTAAAACAGATTGTATCATTTTTATTCCATCTGAAAAAAACAGATTAGGAAATAAGGAGCTTGATTCAGTATATGATTGGGGTTAGGGGGTATTCACACTACCGCTGGTGACCGTCAGTAGTGTTCGTTGCTATTTTCCGTTACAAGATTTTAGCAATGTACACTAGCTGAACCGTCACAAATCCGTTCATTAAAATTTCCATTCATTTCAATGGAATTTTATCTTGTGTCCGTTAGTGACCGTTATACACCCAATCCATCACATGTCCGTTTTTTTCCGCGGACAAAAAATCCTACATGCAGGACTTTTGTGTCCGTTAAAAAAACGGTTTCATGATGGACTTCAAGCGGTCGTTATTTTTTAACATTAAAGTCTATGGGTAACAGACAGTAATGGACGGGTGTCCGTTATACTGTCCGTTATTATAGTTAGTTTTTTCTGCGCATGCTCAGAAAGCAGAAACAAAAACAAAAAAAGCAAAAAAAAACCGGACAGTTTAAAGACGGACACTAACTGATGCTAATGGATCAGTCAAAAAACGGACACATTAACATCAGTTAGTGTCTGTTATGAAAGGTGTCCGTTTTATTTTAACGGACACTATCGTAACAGATATCCAACAGTAGTGTGAACCCACCCTAAGTAGGAAAAGCTAATGTTTAGTGCTAATAGTAAGGGCTTATTCACTCAACAGTGAAAAATGGCCGTCTGACAGCCTTTTATTGCAGTGTACATCACACAGCCATTTTAAGAACACATTCAATGTGTCTGTTCACGTCTGTTTTTGAACTGTCCATTTTTCACGGCTGTCAGAAAAACTGACACTCTCTACCTTTGTCCGTTTTCACAGACACACACACACTGAATAGATCCATTTTTAACAGATGTAAGGCCAAGGCTCCACGTGGTATTTTGCAGTCGCGGAAACACTGCGGCAAAAAACACAGCATTTTACAGTCACAGCATGTCAATTATACCTTCAGAAATGCTGGCGGTTTCCTTATAGGTATAATGGAAGCAGAAAGTATGTGTTTTCGCTGCAGCCCGCTTTATTTATTTCCATTTTATGTTCATTAAAAATGGATGACACTCAGACATCAAAAATGGAAAAATATAACAGAATGGATTCAAAAGGTCGTCAAAAACTGACATTAACATCTATTTTTAATGGACGTGTTGTGTGCAAAAGGTCATAGCCTACATTCACATGACAGTGAATGGCCGTGTGACATCCGTTTTTTTACCAGACATCACATGGCAGCGTTAATTTCATTGTCAGTGAATGGGGGCTATTCACATGACCATTATTTTTGATGGTCTATTGTAATGGACCATCCTTTTTGACTGTTTTCACGGATCCCTTCATCATACACTGTAATGTATGGGGGATCCGTGAAAATTGGTGCCCCTTGGGTGCAAGAGAGTCATTATAGTGATTTATGATGCTGTGAGTTCCCAAAACATGGCTGGTCTACTGTCCAATATTCAAATCACCATTTAATTGTGGCAGCTGCATTTCCCAGCCCAAACATGGCTGTGTGAATTGACTCTAACCTCTATGTGTGAAATTTCTGCATGTTGATACCTTTCACATAACTTATCTCACAGAAAATAAATGGTTTCAAACGATAAAACTTAACTTTTAATATTTTAAAATAAAAATTACACAAAGGACGTCCACTAATCTACTAAAAGACAGATCAATGTGGTCTGTGCCTGCCTATTCAAAGTTTATTCAGGATTTAAATGTTAGACAGTATTCACACTCTCCAACTTTCCACTGGACCTAGGGTGTAATAAGATACTTTCACCACCCTTAGACTAAGGTTATAGTATCACGGCTGCATCATACAACAGGTCAGTATTTTGTCAGTTGCTCTTAGTGCTAGGAAAACCCAAACACCTGGTCCCCACACACAATTTGTAAAGCATCACTGACTAGACTCCTGCACAGCCATGATATACCTCCACAACCCTAGTCTGTAGTATATACATAAGCCAGTAATCTAGGTACAGGTCACAGTAACTTCATTTCCTGTCATTAAAATGTTATAACCATAAGGGAAACTATGATATTCTGACCCTTATACTCAATAAACACCTATATTGCAGCCATTACTGATATCCCCTATGTTGACTCCAGGGATATACAGCTACCATTTCCATTAGTGACTCAAATTCCACCAACTAATCTCCAGGCTACTCAGACTGCCCCAGTCTTCTGTCAGTCTTTCATGCCCCCAAGTGGTATGGCTTGTGGTCAACTAACTCAACAATAGAAAATAGAAAATAAACTTTCTCTACGCGTTTCCCCTGTGTTATCTATATCAGGTTCATCAGGAGCCAATGCTAATAAACTTACAAGTTGGTCTAAGCTGCTATAAATATTTTTAAAAAATGCAGTTACAACTGCAGTTCCTGGAGCACTGATGGTGTGCTCCAGTGTATAGAGTAGCCGGCTATATCCAAACATTGCAGTTTAAAAAAAAAAATGCAGCATGTCAATTTTCCCTGTGGAAATGCTTGCATTTTCCCTATAGGTTTAATAAGGAAAGAAAAACCGCAATGAAAAATGCTGCAGAAAAAAATGTGATGCGTTTCCACTGCGTTTTTTAGCTGTGTTCTGCAGCATGGGTCCTTAGCCTAAGGCTGGAGAGTACTATGTTTAGACCTCTTTATGGTTAACCTTAATTAATTTCTATTTTTTTCTTTGACTTGTAAAAATTGCTATGGTTTTTTATTGATATGTTTTACAAACATTTTCATGTCATGTTTTATCACCCCTGAATATGTGTTTTCTTGTTGTCTTTATAGTCCTATATTGAAGTCTATGGGGAAATGCTAGATAAAAGGCATACCTCAAGCATATTATGTTAAAAAGAAACTGTGTAATGTAATGCTTTAGAAATGCCCCATAGACATTAAAGTAACATGTACTTGAATAAAAAAAAAGCCCCCCAAAAAACTTTCATCTTGCGACGTTTAACCACTAATACGACCAACCACTTTACAATTAAGCTCAGAATAAGCAGAGATTTAAAAGACAAATTACTATATGTGGACTCTTATCCTCCAAAACTGTGTATCAGCCTTCTGAGCTCCTCCTGCTCTATAACAGTCTGTCTACAGATTGGTCTTGTGTTTTCAATGTGATAGTTACCCTTTAATATATATCTATTGTAATTTTTCATCACTGTTGTATATTATTTGTTATACAGATCCATTTGTTAACTGTTACATTTGTTTTGCAACTTTTTATATTTGGTAGAACAGGATAATGATTACATTTTAATAAATGTGTCTATCACAGCTGGGTGTGTTAATCTTGGCACACTTGATTTGTGTATTCATTGTAGTGCATGCAGCTTTTTTTTTACTGTCTACTATATGGTGAGAATAAAGCTATTTTGATATTGTTTAAATCCTTATTATTATTATTTATTTATATAGCACCATTAATTCCATGGTGCTTTACATTTGAGGGTTTACATACAGTACACAAGATATACAAAACAAATACAATACTAACAGTGACCAAGGGTTTACAATCTATGAGGGAAGAGGGATAGAGACAGAAGGTGAGGGGAGAGGCTGTACAGGTGGTGGTGTGGTGACAGTAGTGTTATTGGAGGTTGTAGGCCTTCCTGAATAGGTAAGTCTTCAGGGCCTTCTTGAAGCTTGTGACTGTGGGAGTCAGTTTCATGTGTCTTGGTATTGAGTTCCAGAGTATGGGGGATGCATGGGAGAAGTCTTGGAGACGGTTGTGTGAAGAGCGGATAAGAGCAGAGCGGAGTAGGAGGTCTTTGGAGGATCAGAGGTTATGTGTGGGCAGGTAACAAGAGATTAGGTCGGAGATATATGGAGGGAACAGGTTGTGGATGGTTTTGTATATCAGCGTTAGCATTTTGAACTCTGAGCAACGGGTAACCAGTGAAGGGATTGGCAGAGGAGAGTGGCTGATGAAGAACGGAGGGGATAGGTGTATTAAGCGAGCAGCACAGTTTAAGGTGGACTGGAGGGGGGCGAGTGTATTTGCTGGGAGGTCATGGAGAAGGGTGTTACAGTAATTTAAACGGGAGATTATGAGGGCATGGACTAGCATCTCTGTAGTTTCAGGGGTGAGGAAGGAGTGGATTTGATTGGATGTTCTTGAGTTGGAGGCGGCAGGAGGTGTTGAGGGTTTGGATGTGCGACTTGAAGGATAGGTCAGAATCCAAGGTTATCCTAAGGTAGCAGACCCGTGGGATGGGTAAGTGTGGTTCCATTAACTTTGATAGATGGGTCAAGTAGAGGGGCCAAGCGAGGTGTGGTGAAGATGATGAACTCCATTTTCTCCATGTTGAGTTTGAGAAAGCAGGAGGAGAGAAAGGAGGCTACGTCTGCCAGACATTCTGGGACTCTGGACAACAGAGAGGTAATGTCTGGTCCAGAGAGATATATTTGAGTGTTGTCAGCATGGCAATGGTATTGAAAACCATGAGATTCTATGAGTTGGCCGAGGGTGTAGATGAAGAACAGGAGGGGTCCTAGGATAAAGCCTTGGGGGACACCTACAGAAAGACGGCATAGCAATGAGGTGGTGTGCAAGTGGGAGACCCTCAATGTGCGGTTGGTGAGGTATGAGGAGATCCAGGAAAGGGCCAACTCTGTGATGCCAAGGGATGAGAGCGTTTCTAACAAGAGAGAATGGTCGACTGTGTCAAAGGCAGAGGAGAAATCAAGGAGGAGGAGGACAGAGTAGTGACGCTTGGCTTTCACAGTTATAAGGTCATTAGTGACTTTGGTTAGTGCAGTTTCTGTGTAGTGATGGGGTCTGAAGCCTGACTGTAGTCTGTCAAAGAGTAAGTTGCACGAGAGATAGGAGGATAGTTTGGAGTGGACGTGTTGTTCAAGCAATTCTTAGGCTGAAGCCCCACATTGCGAAAATGAAGCAGCAAAAATGATGCATTTTACAGTACCAACAAAGTGAATGGGACTCTGGCTATACCTATCCACACATTGCAGAAATAAATCCACAGCGAAGAGCTGCATTTTAAAAAACTCTTGCATAGCATGTTAATTACACCTGTGGAAATGCTGGTGTTTTCCATATAATAAGGGCAGAAAGTCCGCAAAGGAAAACTCTGCAAAAAAGCAATGAAAAATGCTGCGGAAAAAAACGTGATACGTTTCCACTGCAGCGTTTTTTTTGGGGGGGGGAGGGGTTTTGCTATGTTTTGTTACGTGGGGCCTTAGCCTCATTGTGGGCTCGCAACCAGTGTCCTTCCAGTCAATCCCCTGTAAATGAATAAGTACAACTACAAACAACAAAAAGAACATTGCTTGTGTGGTTGAAAAGTGGGGGTTTACCACAGCTTTATTGATATATAGAGAACTTTGTCTGTTAGACAGTTTCTCAAACTAGGTCACCTCACATGCCGAGCCACCACACTTGGTATGTCATCGTTGGTCTATCAGGTGATCATATACATTCTGTCTTTACAGTAACAGAACAAGGTCCATCCACACCGCCACTGGAGTCTGTTGTAAGCCTACACCAAGCTCTGACCCCCACCCTAGAGCAAAAACAATGTTCTCTCAATGAAGTCCTTTAGGCCTGATAAAAATATGTCTAGGCCAACATCATTAATATGGAAATCATCTCAAACATAAAGTGCCTATTGTCACCCTCCAGCTACCTGGGAAAGATCACAACTCCACCCCCTGCTCTAACATGCCTGGAGATTCTTTTATTTAATAGGCAATGTACCTTTCAATAGCATCGTGGTTGCAAATCCCATTACACAACGTTCTCTACACTACCTCTGAACACGCTACTACCACTTTGGGAAAGAAAGCTAACACCCAGTCCAGATTAGAACGTATGATGATAATAAGTTCCGTAACCCTGACAGAGCAGAAATCATTGTTCCCTGCATGTATCATCACTACTGCAGAGATGCGAGATTCTCTGCTGTCCGCAACCACCTCTGAAAGGCCCTGGATCCAGTGAAGTCCCTGGTCTTCCCCAAAAGATGTCTGCATTAGGGAAACCCAAGTTCTGGTCTCCAGGGCAATAGGATGCACTCCGGGGGACCCAGTAAACATAAGAGTGGCTGATGATCCAATTGTACAGTCTCCTAACACCTAGGAAGAATCCATCAATAAATCGGGGAGAACGTACCTGTGAAAACAGCTAGACTGCCATCTGCTTAGTTTTTTGACTGCTACATCCAGGCACGTACTGATAATTTTTGAAGAGTGAGGAAAACTAATACCAGGTAACAGATGTGTCATGCAGGTTGCTAAGAAGTGTCAACAACTCAGACACCAGTCTCCTGTTATCTGTTGATGGAGATGAGTTTTTCACACTTTCACTCTCACATACACTGACAAGCAAAAGGGTAACAATGTTTTGAACTTTTGACTTTTTCTCCATCCATTACAGCTTGGAACATGAGACTACCATCATATGATAGACAATCATCTTGGCTCTCTCATACATAAATTTGACTAACTATTTAGCATATGATTAGTTATGCAGATTCTTATCATGTAACTGCATTGTTACTGTTTTGTATACTACAAATTACAACCTGTTCTCACATTCCCTAATAGCTCAGTGTGTTAATAGGTTGATTCCCAAGTGAAAGGACACTGGATCAAATCGAGGGTCAGCCATGAAGATTTCCCAAGAAAAGAGAAGCAGGATCATTCAGCTCAACGGAAGCAGTCTCTCGGCCAAGAAAATTGCCAAACTGCATCATTTGAGTGCCATGACTTTTGGAAGAATACAAAATGAAGTTCATTCATCCATTCAAAAGCCAAGAGGTGGACGTCCAGGCAAAATAGCAGAGTCAACAAGTCAGCTCATCACAAGGTCTATCAGTTCTGGTGCGACAAACACAGCAGTGGAGATGGCTTGTATGCTTTGTAATAGTGAGATCACAGACGTCCATGAAAGCACCATGCCACGTATGTTCCAGAAGTCTAGAGTGGTGAAAAGGTGAAGACACCTCAACTTCAATCATCATAAGAGTTGGCTTGAATTTGCAAAAAAAGTATGAAAAGTGGACAGTAGAATATTGGAAACTGATGATTTGGAGGGATGAGATGAAAGTCAATAGACTGGGCTCTGATGGGTCTGGAAGAAACAAGGGAAAAGGGGGCTAAAGGATTGAGAAATTGAAGGAACTGTCAAGTTTGGTGGATGAAGTCTGATGATATGGAATTGTTTCACAGCCAAAGGCATTGGATACTTGACCAGGATCGATGTGGTCTCAATGCTGAGCTATAAGTGAGTATCCTACAAGACGAGTTACTTCGTACACTGGAGTACAATGGGTTCCAGCAGGACCATGACCCGAAACATACATCGAGATTAGCGAAGAAATGTTTCAGTGACAGTGAAGTAGAGGTGCCGGATTGGCCCCCACAGTTCCCAGACCTCAACCCAATTGAACACTTGATGGTAGAGATGAAGAAAAAGTTATATTTGTGTATTCATACCCAAGTGAGTCGACCAGTATGCACCAACATTGGGAACATGTAGAAGAGACCTGGGATCAGATTTCGGGCGAGCCAAGCTTGAATCTGATCGAGGGCATGCCCAGAAGGATTCAGGCACTGTTGAAAGCCAAAGGTGAATTTACAATAATATAACTACAATAATAAAAATTTAAATTTAGATTTTTAGGAGCAAAACAGTAACAATGCAGCTACATAACAATAATCTGCATAACTAATTATATGCTAAATACTTGCAAGTAAAGTTTATGTATGAGATAGCCAAGATTGTCTATAAAATGATGGTAGTCTCACGTTCAAATCTGCAGTGGATGGTGAGATATGGAGCCTGAAAGTCAAAAGTATAAAACATTGTTACCCTTTTGCTCATCAGTGTAGAAGCAGTAAGTTTTTAAGCAAAGGCGACAACAGTTCTCAGGCAGGTCCCATAGGAAAGGAGGGAATGGGTACCCTTCTCTGTTTGCTATCAGATGCAGATCTCTGAAAATTATGTCACTGGAAATTATGTCTCCTCACCCCATAACTTCAATGCTGCAATAAATGGCAACAGTTCTAACAGCGTCAAGATCCTCATGAACGCTTTTTTTTATCCAATCCAATGGCCATGTCTATGCTGACTATCTGTTTTCAAATATAGCACCAAAACTAGTGGCGTAAGTACCATCGTAGCAGCATATAATGACTGCTACTTTTTTTTTTTTTTTTTTTTAAAGGCCCTATTTACTTACTGATCCCCGTTCCTGCTCACGACTGCCTCTGCTACCCTTCTGCCCTCCATATCACATCGCTGGGATGCACGGGGCCCCTGGAGGGCAGAAGGGGAAGCGGAGGCAGCTGTGAGCAGGAGCAGGGATCGGTAAGTAAACCCACGGGCCCACAGCAAGAGTATTTGTTGAGCAAACCACAACAAATACTGTTATTATTATACCCCCACTTGGGGACCCAAAAAACAGAAACCCTATCTGCTTAAAAAGTGGTTTCCCGTGGACTTTTCTTTCTCCATATTTTAAGTGGAATGGGGGACACAGAGTCCCCAAATAGTCCTCGAACACTAGTGTGAACACAGCCTCAGCTGTACAAGACGCAGAATGCCTTGCTGAGACTTGTTTACAACAGGGGAGGGGGAAGGTCCTGTCTGTTGTGGGTTTTCTCTGACCAATTTTGCTGCGAACAGGACACAGCATAAGTGCATAGCAAGATATGCCAACTGTATAAGACAAACTAAGAAATTTTTAATGCAAACCAATCTGAACAGCGATATTTATTTATTACAATATATAATTATATATGCAATGACAAAAAAAGAAAAGAAAAAGTTGACAAATGTGTATATAGCCTTTAAAGTCCTAGAAAACAGGAAAAAATATATTGTGGGACATTTACAAGAAACATAAGCTTCTCGTAATAAATACCAATTCCTGACCACCTTATACAGTGGGGATAAAAAGTATTTAGTCAGCCACCAATTGTGCAAGTTCTCCCACTTAAAAAGATGAGGCCGGCCTGTAATTGTCACCATAGGTAGACCTCAACTATGAGAGACAAAATGAGAAAACAAATCCAGAAAATCACATTGTCTGATTTTTTAAGAATTTATTTGCAAATTATGGTAGAAAATAAGTATTTGGTCAATAACAAAAGTTCATCTCAATAATTTGTCATATATCCTTTGTTGGCAATGACAGAGGTCAAATGTTTTCTGTAAGTCTTCACAAGGTTGGCACACACTGTTGCTGGTATGTTGTATTAAACTAGTATTTTGCATAAAATTTGTATATGAAATAACAGCAAATATGTTATAGAACATTCTATGTCAAGCCATTCTTCATTTATCACCTATTTCAGTCATCCTTAACGGTTAACATTCCTCTTTGAGGGGTTTATTTAGACTTTAGACCAAACAATGGTTAGAAAAATGCTTCATCACTACTTATTCTGAAGTTAACCCCCATCAACAGTCACACGTGCTAGCCTTAATCAGGTTCAAATACATGGTCAAAAATTTTCCACTAAGAACTTGATACTTGTCTGATAGATGTGATTGAGTGAGCTACACTATTTCTGCATCTCACAAATTACAGAAATCCCCTGTAACTTCCATTCATTTCTATGCTTGGTAAGCTCAGGTTTTCATAACCCAACCTCCACTAGAGGCTTGGATGGGCTGTCAGTAGGGATGGGGATGAGATGGGAGCTGTAGAACACATGTGGATATGCCTTGAAAGGAATCTGCCAGGGCAATTTGGGACACTAAACCACCCACATGACACTAGAACAGGGGTTTAGTGTCCCAAATTGTTCTGTAAAAAAGAAATCCACAGCTGCTTTAAACAAAAAAAATATTATTTGTACTAACTTATCGACTGTAGTCCCCATGGCGGCGCAGTTCTTCAATGAAGCCAGAATAGTACACCTCGTCGGGAACACCAGAGATGAGTCTCATCGGATTCATTACTAGGTAAGTATGAAGCTTTTTTTTATTTTTAAAGCAGCAGCGGATTGCTTTATAACATGGCAATTTGGGACACTAAACCCCTAGTCTATAAGGACCTGTGGATGGTTTAGTGTCCTAAATCGCCCTGACAGGTTCCCTTTAAATGTCTCTTGTGGAAACCCCCTATAACAGTCTCTACTTATCTGTGAATACTTTCCAAGATTTTGTGTCTAAGAATTTGTCCATCCATACAAATTTGTGATGTCAAGCACTGTCATTTAATGAACTATTGCTTGTAATCAATGTTTCAGTTCATCTCAGGGGTGTTCAATAGGGTTGAGGTCTGGACCCACCGCAGACTATTTAAGATCTTCCACGTCATACTCACGTAAATGTATCTTTATATGGTATACGAGAAATTTCACAAACTGAGTTGCAGCAAAGGTGGCATACTATAACACTGCTTTTTTTTAACCTTTTCCTGATATCGTCCTTAATAGTAAGGTGGCTGTCAGGTCTTTAAATATGGAAGCAACAAGGAAGAAGAGCAGCAGCCTAGGAGAATAGTAATAAATAAACTCAAATCGTTTCCTTTCTCTATCATGCATGTAAGGATAAACACAGGCATCACCACCGTCTGAGAATACCCAACTATAATAATATAAAAAAAATACTTATTCCATACGGTGAACGCCGATGGAGTGAAGAAAAGAAATAAAAATAGCCATTTTTTGCTGTTTCACCTTCTCCTCAAAAAAATTAATAAAGTGATCAGATAAATGAAAATTACTTCTCCCACAAAAAAAAATGTTTTAGGCCGGGGCCCCATGTAGCGAAAACCACAGCGTTTTACAGTACCTGCAAAGTGGATGGGATTCTGGCTAATCCCATCCACACATTGCAAAAAAAATTGTTCAGCGGAAATGCTACAATTTCAAAAATTCTTGCGTTTTCTGTATAGATATAATAGAAGCAAAAACAGGAAAACTGCAAACTTTATGTGAAAAGTGCTGTGGGAAAAACCGCAATGCGTTTCCACCTTATTTTTCCCACAGTGCTTTTTGACTCTGGTTCACTACAGGGGCCTTAGCCTTAGTCAGCTCTGTACGTGAATATATGGATCATTAAAGAAAATGTAACAAAATGGAGCAATTGCAGTTTTTTTCCAATTCCACCCCATTCTAATTTTTTTTTTCCAGCTTCCCAGTATATTTTACAGAATACTAAATGATGCCACTATGAAATGCAATTTATCCAGCCCAAAAAGAAGCGCCTGTACAACAATGTAAATATTTTTTTTTAAAAAGTTATGGCTTTTGGAAGGCATGACGTCAAAAACGCAAATGTAAAAAAAAATAAAAAATAGCTGTAGCAGGAAGGGGTTATGAGTTCTTCAGTATGAGCCTGTGCCAATATTTGTATATAGAGCATGTCTGTGTGCTTTAATGAACCTGGTTGTAATGGGTGTAGTTGACAAACCTATTCCTTAGGATAGGCCATCAATATCAGATTGGTGGGGGTTCAACCTTGCAGCCCTACTAATAAGGTGTTTCAAGAGGCTATTACACTCCGGGAAGCACTTTAACCTTTTCATTGCTTACATCGGTCCATATGCCAGAATATGACAAAGCTGTAATACTGAGCACAGCTGCTACTAAGTGTACAGTAGGCAGGTGTACAGAGCAATGTAAACAATGAAGTGGCTGCTGTAGGCATCTGTGTGCTGTAGCCCCTTTTAAAAAGCTTATTGCGGCTACCAAGAAAGCTGAACTGTCAAAGAAATAATATGATGCAAAGAATAGGCCATCAATACTGTCATTCTTTGTAGAGGTTTGCCAGAATATCTGTGGTCAAAATTCTCTTTTCATTTTCAATTCATGTACTTAGTATCACACCTAACTCCTACTGAATGCATAATGGAATGCAAGTGCATTCCGCTGCAAACTCAGTCCCACATTGGAATCGCAGTCGGTAATGTGCTTAGGCAGTGGCGTAACTAGGAATGGCTGGGCCCCAAGGCGAACATTTGACATGGGGCCCCCACAAGCCGCCGCCCCCAACCCCCCCACACACAAACTGCATTCCTGCGCACACTATTATGCCCCATAGTGGCCCCTGCACACGGTATTATGTCCCATAGTGGCCCCAGCACACAGTAGTTTGCCCCATAGTAGCCCCTGCACACAGTAGTTTTCCCCATAGTGGCCCCTGCACACAGTAGTTTGCTCCATAGTGGCCCCTGCACACAGTATTATGCCCCATAGTGGACCACCCATGAACGATTATTATACTTTGGGGTCTTTTCAGACCCCAGAGTATAATGATCGGAGACCCAGGGGAGGATAGAAACATAGAAAACACTGCAACTTACCTCTTCCTCGCTCCGGTGCACTCCTGTGCACTACTACGGCCATCTGCAATGTCGGAGCGGATCTCGCGCGATCCAGGCCGGCGTCACGATGCATAATGACGTCGGCTGACGTCTGGGACGTCACCAAACAGGCCCGAAGCCTGCGGAGCGGCGGAGAGGTGAGTTACAGTGTTTTTTATGTTCGCTCACCTCCCCTGGGCCCCCGATCGTTATACTCCGGGGTCTCAAGAGACCCCGGAGTATAACGATAGCAGTGACTGTGGGGTTCGCGGTAGCGACTGCCACAGGGCTCCGGGCCCCGTAATGTTCCGGGCCCTGTGGCAGTCGCTACCACTGCTACCCTGGTAGTTACGCCTCTGTGCTTAGGGCCTTAGATTATATTTAGAGATGAGCGAATTTCTCAAAAGTTCAATTCGGCTGTTCGATTAGAAGTTCCAAAAAAAATTGCTTTGATCCAAATTACTTCGCGGTGAATAAACAGCTATTTCCGGGCTGCAAAAAGCTGGGGTGGGCGGCAAAATGGCGTAAGCCTTTGGATGCCGCGGTCATGTGTCTCTCTCTCTCAAGCACGGACAAGTTTTATTCATGTGGAAGGATCTGCTAACAAGCAAAGACACGCCTACCCAATCACATCACTAGAGAATATCTTGTGACCATCTGATGTCACAAAGGTCCTTACTAAATATTTGTTACCGCGAAGCATCAGGAAATCCAGATCGAATTCCACTTCTGCAGAATCGATTCCTCATCTATAATTATATTAACACAATATTATCTGTTTCTTGGACTTAAAAAAAAATAAAATAAAAATCTGTTTCTAATGTTCATTATGGACCTGTTTTGCATCTGTTTTTGATGGTCAAGTGTCATCCATTTTGCATATGTCTTTAATGGACCA
The DNA here is from genome assembly GCA_947044405.1 of Leptodactylus fallax. NCBI lineage: Eukaryota > Metazoa > Chordata > Amphibia > Anura > Leptodactylidae > Leptodactylus > Leptodactylus fallax. The sequence goes on along the minus strand of CAMRHE010000122.1, from coordinate 707,414 downwards.
TGATCTGTTTTGAACAGATATAACGTCAATCTGTTCGTTAAGACCGACCAAGAAATATGTCTGTCACACAGACTGTGTTTACCAGCCTGAACAATGTTGTGTGACTTACTGAAGTCTTGTGTTTAGGAGCAGGGCTGGTGTTAGGTCAGGTGGCACCCTGTGCTGAATCCATTTATGATGCCCCTCACCCATAATAAGAAAAACAGGCATATTATACACCAGTCTTGATTATTCCTGCATCAGTGAGCATTTGCTGATGGTTACTTCTTTCCCACTCTCTGTTCCTCCTGGACTGGTTGTCACAAACAGTGTGCATCCTACCCTGTGCTGGGCTGGTCATCACCTTCACTGTTCTGTTTGCATACACAGTGGTTGCAGTGGGGACTGCTGCATGTAAACAGGGTGGCCACAGCCAAACGGCGGTCTCAGCTGTAGACTGCCGGAGGAGGATTCAGGTATAGATTCTTTTTTTTTTTTTTTTTTTTTTTTTAAATATTGGAAAATATCACACTTATTTCTTTGTAACCCCTTGCTGACACCCACTGTTCTATTATAGTGGTTGTCAGCACTTTAAGGATGACATCTGTTCAGTACCTGAGCAGGCACCATAGCTGTCGGAGGTCCACTGTATTACACAGCATAGACCTGACAGTAATGCTCGCAGTCAGAGTCCCCTGAAGTATATTGTAGTTGTAGAAATGAAAAGAGCAAGAAGAAAGGGGGCACTCACCAAAAAGGTCCTAAAACCAAGTCCTTGTCCTTTTTTGGTGAGTTCCCCTCTTTCTTTTGCTCTTTTCATGCCTATATTGATGTTGTCTATAAATACGGGGTGAGAATACCACCTGTGTTTGTCCATTAAATCCCTCCTAGTGCTAACCTAGGACTGATAATAAACCACTAAGTGGATACATATACATACAGTGCCACCTTTTCTTCTCTGTATTTTTTTTATTTATATTGTTGTTGTGATCAGACCCCGAGGGTTCAAGTCCCCTAGGGGGTCTGAAAATAAAAAAGTTTTAAAAAGTTAAAACTAAAAATATATAAACTTTCCAATCACCCCCCCTTCCCTAGATCCCAAATAAAAATAAATACACAAATGTAAATATATTAAGCATCCCTGAATTACAAACATATAAAAATATTTTTTACCATAATGTGAACGCAATAGCAAAAATAAAATCAAAATGGCTGATGCGTTTTTTTTTTCTACCATTTTGCTTCCCCTTCCCCCCCCCCAAAAAAAAATAGAATATACAGCAAGCAAAATGTCAGACATTATCCTAGATGGTATACACACACATGGACGAAATTGTTGGTACCCCTCGTTTAATGAAAGAAAAACCCACAATGGTCACAGAAATAACTTGAATCTGACAAAAGTAATAATATATAAAAATTCTATGTAAATGAACAAATGAAAGTCAGACATTGTTTTTCAACCATGCTTCAACAGAATAAAAAAAACCAAAAAACTCATGAAACAGGCCTGGACAGAAATGATGGTTCCCTTAACTTAATATTTTGTTGCACAACCTTTTGAGGCAATCACTGCAATCATACGATTCCTGTAACTGTCAATGAGACTTCTGCACCTCTCAACAGGTATTTTGCCCCACTCCTCATGAGCAAACTGCTCCAGTTGTCTCGGGTTTGAAGGGTGCCTTTTCCAGACGGCATGTTTCAGCTCCTTCCAAAGATGCTCAATAGGATTTAGGTCAGGGCTCATAGAAGGCCACTTCAGAATAGTCCAATGTTTTCCTCTTAGCCATTCTTGGGTGTTTTTAGCTGTGTGTTTTGGGTCATTATCCTGTTGCAAGACCCATGACCTTCGACTGAGACCAAGCTTTCTGACACTGGGCAGCACATTTCTCTCTAGAATCCCTTGATAGTCTTGACATTTCATTGTACCCTGCACAGATTCAAGACATCCTGTGCCAGATGCAGCAAAGCAGAACATAACAGAGCCTCCTCCATGTTTCACAGTAGGGACAGTGTTCTTTTCAAGATATGCTTCATTTTTCCATCTGTGAACATAGAGCTGATGTGCCTTGCCAAAAATTTAGATTTTTGTCTCATCTGTCCATAGGACATTCTCCCAGAGGCTTTGTGGCTTGTTAATATGTAGTTTGGCAAATTCCAGTTTTGTCAGATTCAAGTTATTTCTGTGACCATTGTGGGTTTTTCTTTCATTAAACGAGGGGTACCAACAATTTTGTCCACGTCTGTATATAAGGCTGGGGCTACTTGTGATTTTAGCCATGACTCTGGCTTGCAACCCCCCCCCCCCCTTTCTCCCCCCCCATGTTAATGGGGACCCCCTTACCCCCCTCCCAGACCCCCCCCCCCCCCCCCCCCCCCTTTTTCCCCCCCCCAATTTAAACCCGCCCCCCAGGGGCCCCCACAATGAGAACCATCCACTAACATAAGTTAAGGAGGGGCGTTTTTTTCCTTGGTTATGTGCAAGAGCCGGCCAAAATCACAGTGTACTCAAGGACACATATCTTTTTTTTTTTTTTTTTCCAAGATGGCGCCGCTGGAGTGGCTGCCAGCTACAGCAGCTCTGAGACTCTCTATCTTATTTTTCTTTCTATGACTCGTTTTGTACCTCTCTACTTAAGGACTTTGCACTATGAAACACACACAAAGACTTGGACCCTTGTGATACTTTTTTTTTTTTTGTTTTTATCTGTCTTTGTTCTGCTTGAAAATGGGATCTTTTGTGTATGCAGACAATTCCTTTGTCTATACAAGAGAGGAAATTCTGCAGCTCAGAGGCACAGCAGGAGGGCATACCATCTGGTCACACATCCCCCGTGAGATTTGGAGAAAGAAAAAGCGGGTGAGGGGATGCAGAGCAGGAACTCTTCAGAGGATTAAAAAGAGGCGTTACCAACCAGCTGTTCCCTCCATCATCATGGGCAATGTGAGATCTCTTGCAAACAAGATGGATGAACTAACAGCGCTCACCAGGCATCAGCAGGAGTTTCGGGTGTGCAGCATGATGCTACTTACAGAGACTTGGCTCACTGAAGTTACTCCTGACCCTCTGGTCTCCTTGGATGGTTTTAAACTCCTTCGGGCAGACAGGACAAGGGAGAGCGGTAAGAGGAAAGGAGGAGGGCTGGCAATGTTTGTGAATAATAGATGGTGTAATCCTAGGCACATTGTGATTAAGGATCAAACTTGCTGTAAGGACATTGAACTATTAGCTGTGAGCATGAGACCTTTCTACCTACCAAGGGAACTATCACATGTCATCGTGATAGCTGCATATGTCCCCCCTCTGCGAAAGCTGACGCTGCCTGCGAGGTCCTACAAGCCACGCTGAGCCAGTTACAGTCTCAGCACCCCCAGGCCCTCTTTCTTCTGTCGGGTGATTTCAACCATGCCTCTCCATCATCCACACTTCCCAGTTTCACACAGTATGTAACCTGCCACACAAGAGACAACAAAACACTGGACTTGTTCTTTGCCAACGTGAGGGAGGCATACAACTCATCAGCCCTACTGCCCCTGGGGAGATCGGATCACAACCTAGTACATCTCCGACCTGTGTACAAGCCACTTGTACGTAGAGAACCAGCTGTCACCCGCACAGTGAGGATATGGTCCGAGGAGAGTGATGAGGCTCTGAGGGATTGTTTTGACACAACCGCATGGGAAGTTCTGCAGGATTCTTATGGGGAAGATATAGAAGGACTCACACACTGCATAACGGACTACATTAATTTTTGTGTGGACAACACAGTACCCACAAAAGTGGTGAGGTGCTTCTCCAATAACAAACCATGGATTAACTCTGATATAAAAACACTACTTAAGGAGAAAAAGATGGCATTCAGGACAAGAGATAAGGAGGGGTTGAGGGAAGTACAAAAGGAGCTGAGGCATCAAATCAGGCAGGGAAAATCCAGTTATAAAGAAAAAATGGAAAAGCAAATGGAAAGAAAAGACATAAGGGGGGTCTGGGAGGGGCTTAAGTCAATTTCGGGTCATAAACAGTCTGTCTGCCAGATTGAGGCAGATGTTAACTGGCTTAATGAACTAAACCTATTCTTCAACAGATTTGATCACACACCAGCTCCTCCCACCCCAGTATGTCCTTCAGCTCCCCCCACCACAATGACTTCCCCCCATGCGGCCACTTCCCAACAGACCAGTAAATCCAGAAATCCATCTTTATCTGGCCACAGTCTGACCTTCACACGGGCCCAGGTGAGGAAGGAGATGAAAAAGATCAAGGCGAGGAAAGCCGGAGGGCCAGATGACATCAGTGCAAGGCTAATTAAGACTTGTGGGGACCAGCTGTGTGGTATAATTACATATATGTATAATATGAGCCTGAGGCAGGAAATAGTCCCTGAATTATGGAAATCTTCTTGTGTGGTACCAGTTCCAAAGAAACCCCACCCTATGGACCTCAACGACTACAGACCTGTAGCACTGACATCCCACCTGATGAAGATCTTGGAGAGATTGGTTCTCACACATCTCCGCCCTCTAGTGAGCCCCGCTATGGACCCACTCCAGTTTGCTTATCGGCCGGGCATTGGGGTAGATGATGCCATCATCCATCTTCTGCACAGGGCTCTGTCTCACCTGGAGAAACCAGGGAACACAGTGAGAATAATGTTCTTTGACTTCTCCAGTGCTTTTAACACCATACAGCCCAGGTTATTGAGGGACAAGCTGGGCCTTGCTGGAGTGGACCACCACCTCTCCAACTGGATCCTAGACTACCTCACAAATCGACCTCAATACGTGAGAGCCCGAGACTGTGTGTCAGGTACAGTGATCTGTAATACGGGGGCACCTCAGGGTACGGTTCTCGCCCCTTTCCTCTTCACACTGTACACTGCAGATTTTAGGTGCAACTCATCCAGCTGCTACCTACAGAAGTATTCTGACGACTCTGCAATAGTGGGTCTCATCACAGATGATGATGACAGGGAGTACAGAGAACTGAACCGGGATTTTGTGGACTGGTGCCACCGGAACCACCTGAAGATTAACGCGGGGAAGACCAAGGAGATGGTGGTGGACTTCCGCAAAGGCAGAAGCCCTCCTAAACCAGTGGACATCCTGGGGACGGGCATCGAGATTGTGAACACCTATAAGTACCTGGGTTTGCTCCTTAATAATAAGCTGGACTGGGCAGATCATATGGAGGCCCTGTACAGGAAGGGCCACAGCAGGCTCTACCTGCTTAGGAAGCTGAGAGCCTTTGGAATCCGGGGGGCACTTCTTAGAACTTTCTTCAACTCGGTAGTGGCATCAGCCATCTTCTTTGGAGTGGCCTGCTGGGGGAGCAGTATATCAACCAGGGACAGAAATAAACTTGACAAGCTGATTAGAAGGGCCAGCTCTGTCCTGGGGAGCCCACTGGACCCAGTGCAGGTGGTGGGTGACAGAAGGATACTGTCCGTGGTGAGCTCCATGCAGAAGAAGAAGTCCCATCCCATGCATGAGACTGTGATCGCGCTGAGCAGTACTGTCAGTGACCGACTGCTCCACCCTAGGTGTGAGAAGGAGCGCTATCGGAAGTCTTTCCTCCCCACCGCGGTTAGGCTGTACAACCAACACCGACCTAAGTGGAGATCATTACACACAGAGAACTGAAAATATCTCTCTGCCTGTTAAATCCCCCCCCCCCCCCCGCCCTATCTGTCTGTCTGCTATCAATGTAATGCCTCTCACCTTGGAATATTCCTGTACATGTTGTATTTGTATTTGTATCTGCTTATCTTTGCTGCTGTAACACACTGAATTTCCCCATTGTGGGACTATTAAAGGACTATTATTATTATTATTATTTATTATTATTATTATATATGGAAATGTAAAAAAAAAGGTACAGGTGTCAGAATATGGCGATTCCAATAATTTTTTTAAAAGTTTTGAATTTTAACGTGTCCTTCCTTCTGGGAAAAATTTTTTTTCTTTTTCTCCCCCCCTACACCCTAAAAAACATAAAAACGAAACCCAAAAGAATATCCTGCTACCAAAGTGAGTTTTTTTTTATTTTTCCCCCACTATATCTTATGGAATATTAAATGGTACCACTATGAAATACACACTGTCCTACAAAAAAATAAGCCCTCATACATTTATAACTCTTTGGAGGTAGGGAGTAAAAAAGAACGAAAAATGGCTGCTGTGGAGGGGTTAAAAGGGTATTTCCATTGTCAAAGGTGGCCTGTCTGTATTAGATTAGCCTGCATGTCCAGGTGGCAGGCAAGTTTTTGTGGAGTATATATTTTAATAAAGTCCTTCAGTTTGACTATATTACATTTTTGTGCAGTTAATGTCTGGTGACCTAAGTGGAGTAAATTCTTAAGTAACTGTGATGTATTTATGACTCTTACACAGGGTACATGGTAATTGGCTACTTGTTTCTCCAGCAATAAATTGTCCTCTTAACAAGGCAATGAATAACTAACTGCAGTCTTTCACTTGTTCTTGATTTCACCAGTTCATCCTATAATGTAACTGAAACACAAACCAGCATAGCTCCACCTTTATCTCAGGTATGTTATGTCATGATAAAATACAATTTGCACACCCCTACATTCCCCTATATAGGACACAGACAACCTTTGAGTCATCATTTGAACTTTACTAGAGCTCAATGGATGTACAGATATCATAAGCAAGCATATATTACATTAAGCCTCCAACATGATAAAGAACACCCTCCTGCGATGGAAGCTGCCCTTAACTTGCTTCGTTTGGCAGATTGCTATGATCATACTGTTTGGGGTTTTTGTTCGCTATGATATCGCAGCTGATCCCCATTGGAGCGAATACAAAAAAAAGCCAGAATATCACCAGTGATATTGAAAATGATTTCTACTTCAGGTATCCAAGTAAGTACATGTCAGAGATCATGTCTAGGCTTCCTACTCATGTATAGCAATTGCTTAATACATGCTCTTACCCTTCTTGTAACATTTTGTTTGGTACCAAGTCACAGTCTTGGAGACTTTCTGTGGAATAATGTCAGGACATTTGGAATAGATTTTCAAGGTTTATATATTTCATATTTTATTTGGATGAAATATTATTGAGGTTGAAAAGCTGATAAATTGACCCATCTCACAAATAGAAGATAAAGGTCAACTTTTCTGCTTTTCAACTTCAATAATATTAGTGACACAGTAGCATATTTTCAGTGTATACTGTTATTAGACTACATTGTAGTAAATCCCTTCATCAAATAAAGTATGTTCATAGGAATAGAGTATTATGAGCACCATGATGTGTCTGCTGTCTACATCCAACGATTGACTCAAGACCGTAATTTTCACTCTCTGCAATTATTATATATGACTTGCATACATTTCCCAGATGTAATGTCATTTGTACTATATACTGTAGTCTGTAGTCTTTAGGTTTGCCAGGTTATAAAAGCTGGTACTCGCTTAATCATTTGTATTATTTAGTTTTTTTTTAATATTTTTACCGAGATGTGGTACTATTAATTTACAGATCAATTAGTGGTAAGATCCAAAATATAAACATAAGAATGCAATATATACTGTAAATATAAGTAGTGCCTGAGATGCAACAGAATTTAGTTACTCGAATGTTACATATTTTATCTTGTCACTTGGCTTAGCTCATTCTGTTCAATGTGTAGTATTATGTTTCTCTATAGCTTTACGTAGAACTGCAGGTAATCTTATAGACATCTTTATGTACGTTTTCACTATGACTGAACAGTTCAACCCTAAAAAGACAAATTCACAACTGCTACATCTGAATTGGCTATAGCCCTATACATATCACAAAAACAGGAGCATTATCCTTCTGCTCTGGGTTGGCACATCATATAAAGTAGATGCAATATGTAGAGCTGATAGAAGTCCTACAATACAATACTCATAAGACTGCATTTTCTATAGTAATCTAATGGCTAAGATCATTCTTTCATTGATAGAAAAAGAAAACAAGTTGTAGACCCTCTGCAGAACAATGTAAGAACTTCAGTGCTACTGAAATACCTTGTGAAATAGCAGCAGTTCTCCTAAACCTGTAGCCAGCCTTACTTCATTCATTAGCAAGCATGCATACAGATCTCATTTCTTGACAGTATATTATAGCCTTGTAAGTCTTGTATTCTAATGTTTGCTTTCTTTTAACAATGAGTATCATTCCTCACCTAAGGGAGGAGCAAGTCATGTAACGCTCCTGCTTTTCTGGATGCATTCCAGTCTCAGCAAGTTTTTTTTCCACTAAATATAACATGATGTACAATACACCGTTAACTCTCACTGCCACTTTACCACTGTTTGCATGTAGAACTAAGAACTAATAAACTCCCTTTAAATAATGTATTTTCCTTGTCCTGAAAGTTGTTAAAAATTCTATTAATGTGTTCCTAAGTTATATCTGTGTCTAGCAAAGCTGGGTGACAAGGGATATGATTACCATAAGGAGCTGTGCACATGGTAGAAACTGAAGAGGAATTTGAGGTGCTTTGGTCTCTGCCTTCCATTGAATACAATAGAAGACTGATTCAGGGTGGAATTTGGCGCTGATTTTTAGGTGGAATTTGCTTCAAAATTAAAACCAAGTTCCTCCGTGTGAATATACCCTAAGGGTGCCTTCACATGGTGCACATTCTGTTGCAGTAATATCTGCAACTGAAAATCCATATCATTCACCTGAATGGGCTTTCTTATTTAGATGAACAGATTTCTGCAAACTGAAAATCCTTTCCAGTCTGCACTGTATGAAGACACCTTAAAAGGAAATGTTGTCAAGTGACAGATTTTTTTTGCTGAAAATTCTGCAACTAAAAAATTCATTCCGTTCATCTGAATGAGTTTGTTTGGACATGGAATTCTGGTCACTGTTTAGATGAAAGGGAGAGTCAGACGTTTCTGAAACATAGATTGTAAGCCTGCAGGCAGGGTCCTCTTTTGTACTTCTATCATATCTAGTTAGTTTTGTGTTCATTGTACTTGTTATTTGTACCATGTAAGTAAACCTCTTCACAAGTGTACTGCACCATGGAATTAATGTGTTATATAGATAAATAACATATCTGTTACCTGTAAATATACCCTTAGACTAGGGCTACATGGCACCATGGCTCCTGTCACGCACCCAAGGATCACTGTGTCTTCCTGTTACTACTTCAGTAATATAAATTAATGGAGTCATATTGTGTCCCCTGAGGTTCTGCAAATTCGATCTGTGGTCAATCTTTTCTGACTAGAATGTTGCAGCAGCCTTGGAATTGCCATGCGACGCTATTCAAATATATTAATAAAAGGAGTTGCGGATCCATGGCCAAATTCACCATGTAGTCCTAGCCTAAGGCTATATTCACAGGTAGAAGATATATTTTGCCATGTATCCCTAGCTCTAAGTTTTCATGAGGTTACCATCCTACTTTTCAATGATGTCACAGACCACTGAGGCCCAATTACAGACCTCAGAGGTCTATGATGTTATTGAAGAGGCCCGAAGACTGGCAACAGAGTCCATGAGAGGTGAGTAACACTTTTTTTATGTTTCTTCACTTCCCCTGGGCCTCCGCTCATTATACTCTGCGGTCTGAAGAGACCCCAGAGTATAATAATAGTACTTTAAGTTTTGGACATGTTCATTTCAAACCAAACCGCCAGCAAACCTCACGAGACAAAAGGTTCACCTAATACTCTCAGTGCCACGGCCCTACTTAACAATCCCCACTCTGCCGACAACTTCCTCCGCTTCCCCTTCAGCTTTCAGCACCTCCTGGAGGGCTGAAAGGGAAGCAGAGGTGGCCGTGGGCATGAGTGGGGATTGGTAAGTAAATAGGGGCCATTACCTGTTGGTCTAATACAGTAGTCAATGGCTTATTAACAAAAAAAAAAAAAAAAAGACAAATAATATGCTGAGACTCCCTTTTTTTCTGTATGAGAATTATTTGCAGCAGCTAAATTAACTCACCTATCAGCACACTGATGATCACAGCTATATTGTATATGTAGATAGGACACTGAATACGCCAGACTTAGTAGATGATTTCACAGCTTGTCTTCTCCCATCTATGCACAGATCACAGAATATGCTTAGAAAACTCTTCCATAGAAGTCAGTAGGGTCTGCCATGGCCCATGGTCAGTCTCCAAGAAGCAGGAAGTCGCAAACTATTTTAGACTTGGTGACAAGATTTGAAATAGCATTTTTTTAGGATTTAGTCATTACTAGGAGAGTTGAACCTGGCTGTGCTATACTATTTTCATAAGCCCTATTTACGTCTATGCAGTGACATACCTCCAATGGAGGCAAACCGTGGGACTTCTATGGGGCCCAGCACCGAATGTGTCAGTCCCCATTTTACCACCCTAGCAGCAGATATTAGCTTAATCCCATTTTATCGACCTGTGAGTATCCTATCTGCTGCTGCCTGGCTGTCTCTAGTCATCTGCGTCTGCCAAGCGCTAGCCTGTATTCAATACTTGTGGCCCAGACCTGTAATTGAGCTGGTAAATAAGCAGACATATTCTGTGCTTATTGGCCACTCAAGTCTGCTGACCTTTCTGACCCACCAGGACTGACTCTCCTTCACTCTGCTTCCAAGTCTTCCTTCAGGTACTTCTGCAGTGACACGCTCTGGACTATCTTTTATATGCTCAGGCATCTAGTTAGTGACTGCCACTGTCCACTGGAGCTAGTAGTTAGGTGCTTACTGAGTTGATAAATTTTTTAGTTCTCCTCTTTGTGTGAGGTGGAGTAGGTAGTTAAAATGGACTTGGGGTCTATGTCCTAAGGAAGATATTTTTTTTGAAAATAAAGGGGTGTTTCGTGTACTCATGAGACATGAGGAAAGTGGATGCACCAGTGACATACTAATGGGTCAGAGGTCCTACAAAACTGGCCCTCCCAGAAGAATGTGTTTTTTTCTTGACTGTATCTATTGCTTTTAAACTTGCAGCATGCAGATCAACCTTGATCTATAAATGCTGGCATAATTTACCATTCCCTATTCCCGAATCTCTTAAACTTTGAGTTATGCCGCACATAATAGTAGTTAGAATTCCGTTTTACCCTAGTTTATCAATCTGTGTTAGTACTCTAGCTACAGTATCTGGCCTTGCTATCAGCCAGAATAACATACAATCCTCGCAGTATCACAGAAGACATTTACTTGGACATAACACAAAACAATACATAAACAGTCACAATTACCGTGTTTCTCCAAAAATAAGACCTACCCCGAAAATAAGCCCTAGCTACGTTTTCCAGGTTTTTTGGAGTAGGCTTGAAATATAAGCCCTACTTCAAAAATAAGCCCTAGCTAATTTAACCCCTTCCCGATATCTGCCGTGCAATTACAGCGGATGCCGGGTCCTTAAAGATGGCGGCCACTCTGCTGAGCGGTTACCATAGCTGCCGTACCGGGTCTCCGCGGAGACCTGGAGTTAATGCCCGTGGTCAGTGTCTATCCTGATCGCAGGCATTGTTGAACGTGACCCCCTGTCCTGCCCACCAAAGTAGCAGAACCGCCGGAGTTAATGCCTGCAATCAGAACGGACTCTGACCGCGGGCATTGCGTGACCTCCACGCTTCCCCCCCCCCCCCCCCCGCAGTCCCCACCCCGTATATCTGTTATACCGGGTCTCCTTGTACAGTGGAGACCCGCAGTTAATGTCCGCGATCAGAGTCCGCTGATCGCGGGCATTAAGTGTGCCAGTCTGTGACCCCCCCCCCTCCAAATCGACCCCCCAAAGCAGATAAACTATCCCCGGGGCCGGTCCTCACCGGCCCCGTACCTTAGAAGTTGCAGGCCGGCTCCCGCGGGTGAGATCGCAGGAGCCGACCTGTTCCTTTGACAGCCGGGAGCCTTATGAAGGCTCCCAGGCCTGTCATAGGAATATTACTATTGCCTCAATAGTAATGTAGATAATCTCCCATAGACTGCAATAGATTGTATTGCAGTCTATGGGATGATTGCAGGTTCAAGCCCCCCTAGGAGGGGTTAATAGTAATAATAAAAAAAAAAAGTTAAAAAATATAAAACACACAAAATAATAAGTTCAAGCCCCCTCCCACTTTCACTAGAATACATATAAAAATAAAATATTACTGTGAAACACATACACATTAGGTATCCCTGTGTCCGAAAACTCCCAGTCTACAAACTTATAAAAATATTTTGCCTCTATAGTGAATGCCGTAGTGAAATAAAAAGATCAAAAGTGCAGAACTGCTGTTTTTTCGCTGTTTCACGTCTGATAAAAGTTGAAATAAAAAGCAATCAAATGTGTGATTGTTCTTCATGGAAAAATTTAAGACCTACCCCAAAAATAAGCCCTAGCCCTTTTTTCAGAGCAAAAAATAATATAAGACCCTGTCTTATTTTCGGAGAAACACGGTAGTTACAAATGCTTTCAATAGAATGGTGATATACACCATGTACCCATCTTATAGTCTAACCATATAGACATTCCAGATTATGTGACATTGGGGAAGTTTTATATTATAGATTATGTTGCTTAATCCAAATTTAGTAGCTAAAGATTCTGAGGTCACCTTAGAATGTATGGTGGTCCACCCTCCTCTGTCTATGACCTTTCAGCAAGTAAAAAACCCTGTCTGGGACCTCACAGGAAGTAAAAATCCCTAGTGGCAAGGTGTGCTACAACTAGACCCAGACCCAGTGGGTTTGGATGATGAGTAGGTCACTACATAATTGACTGCAGGTACTCCAAATAATGTGTCTAATTTGCATATCAAAACATGGCTGAATCTAATCAATAAAGTATAATAGGCTATTTTTACATCAACGCATAAGGAATAGACCCTAGCAGCATGTAATAGGGTCCCAAGTCACCTCCAAATGTGGTTGAACCTTTGGGGTCTATGTAAGCGTCAGATCCTAGGTTTATCAGGGGATCCTCCGTTACTCTGGTGTGCCATTCCAACCCTGATAATAATATTTCACATGCAGGTTAATATTTCGCTCACCATTTCCTTGTTGGGTTATTAATGCTTTTTGATTGTATCACTTTTCTCTCCATGGTGCTGAAAAACATCATAATCTCAGACCTGTGACTTTATTATGATGGCCAGATTATATTCCCAGCAGTGACATTATCGACTATCCAACGCTTCATTATTGTGATGCCAGAAGCCAACAATGGTTATTAAATAGAAGAGGGTATGCCTCTTCTCAGCCTGACAGTGTCAACACTGATTGGTCATAAGCAGACAATGCAGGGACACACCCCTTTGACAAGTGAGAGGGTTATACCCAGTTATCAATTTATTTATAAATATCCAGGAGGAATAACAGAGGGACAGAACACCACAGATATTAAAGAAAAAAAAAGCTCTATAATCAGGATTTTCCTTATGGATAAAATTATATCAGTGTTTGTAAAAACTCACAACTAACCTCATATAGCATACTAATATGTACTGCCCATCTTAATATATGCATATGACAATCACCATCAGTTTTTAATAAAGGTTATACATATGGGTATCAATAAATGACATACTGTAGTAAGGTCTCTGTGTTGGCACTATATGTGACTACAGTATACTGTACACTAGTACTTGCATCCTACTGTATGTATTATATATTAATGCATCTCCCCAATGTACTTTACTGTGAAGTAGCTGCTCTAGACAGTTGCTTGCTTGGTTAAGTCTTTTATACAGTGGGTACACATATACTGTATGGAAAAGTCAAAACATGAAGGCTTCACGCATCACTTTGTCATGTACAGTGGGTACGGAAAGTATTCAGACCCCTTTAAATATTTCACTCTTTGTTTCATTGCAGCCATTTGCTAAAAGCAAAAAAAGTTCATTTTATTTCACATTAATGTACACTCAGCACCCCATCTTGACAGAAAAAAACAGAAATGTAGATATTTTTGCAAATTTATTAAAAAAGAAACTGAAATATCACACGGTCATAAGTACTCAGACCCTTTGCTGTGACACTCATATTTAACTCACGTGCTGTCCATTTCCTTCTGATCCTCCTTGAGATGGTTCTACTCCTTCATTGGAGTCCAGCTGTGTTTAATTAAACTGATTGGAGTTGATTAGGAAAGGCACACACCTGTCTATATAAGACCTCACATCTCACAGTGCATGTCAGAGCAAATGAGAGTGGAAGAGTGAAGAAATCAGGCGATACCTTTTAGAGGCTAACTGAGTATATTTATAAGTAAGCTTTCAGGAGTACTCGCTCCCTTCATCAGACATGGTGTGATACAAGAACTGAAAATTAACAGATTTTTATACACATGGTTTTCAAAGCATTTTAGAGTCCTTAAAAAAAATTGCAATCTAAGTAGAGAAGTTATTTACAACAGGTCAAAAAAACAGTCTGGAAACTTGTGGTGCGTGACGGAGGGATCAGTAATTCTTGCTGTTATCTGTTTGCTATCAGGAGGTGATTTGTGACCCTCACAGGTCACACATAGTGTGATTTGAAGCTGGCATGAATATTGAGTTCAGTTCATGGTTCAAACATAGTGTGACATGAAGCTGGCATGAATATTAAGTCCAAATTGCAGAGTTTGAAATTTTTGCATAAATTTGTACTCCATTTCTTTTCTTTTCTCCTGTGTCTTAAAATGTCCCATTAAAACCACAACCCGCAAATCTTCAATAGAGTGGTTTTCTCCGGAGAAATGTGCGGCCACTGGGAGATCGGTTCTGCTGTTATTAATGGTGGATCTGTGTGAGTTCATTCGTTGACTGAGTCTCTGCCCTGTTTCCCCCACATACAGTCATGGCCAAAAGTTTTGAGAATGATACAAATATTAATTTTTACAAATTCTACTGCTTCAGTTTTTCTAATGGCAATTTGCATATACTCCATAATGTTATAAAGAGTGATCAGCTTAACAGTAATTACTTGCAAAGTCAATATTTGCCTAGAAAATGAACTTTATCCCCCAAAACACATTTCAACATCATTGCAGCCCTGCCTTAAAAGGACCACCTTACATCGTTTCAGTGATTGCTCCATTAACACAGTTGTGGGTGTTGATGAGGACAGGGCTGGAAATCAATCTGTCATGATTAAGTAAGAATGACACCACTGGACACTTTAAAAGGAGGCTGGTGCTTGCCATCATTGTTTCTCTTCTGTTAACCATGGTTATCTCTAAAGAAACACGTGCAGTCATCATTGCACTGCACAAAAATGGCCTAACTGAGAAGAGTATTGCAGCTAGAAAGATTGCACCTCAGTCAACAATCTATCGCATCATCAAGAACTTCAAGGAGAGAGGATCCATTGGTGCCAAAAAGGCTCCAGGGCGCCCAAGAAAGACCAGCAAGCGGCAGGACCGTCTCTTAAAAGTGTTTCAGCTGCGGGATCGGGCTACCAGCAGTGCAGAGCTTGCTGAGGAATGGCAGCAGGCAGGTGTGAGTGCATCTGCACGCACTGTGAGGCGGAGACTCTTGGAGCAAGGCCTGGTCTCAAGGAGGGCAGCAAAGAAGCCACTTCTCTCCAGAAAAAACATCAGGGACAGACTGATATTCTGCAAAAGGTACAGGGAGTGGACTGCTGAGGACTGGGGTAAAGTCATTTTCTCTGATGAATCCCCTTTTCGATTGTTTGGAACATCTGGAAAACAGCTTATTCGGAGAAGAAGAGGTGAGCGCTACCACCAGTCTTGTCTCATGCCAACTGTAAAGCATCCTGAAACCATTCATGTGTGGGGTTGCTTCTCAGCCAAGGGAATCGGCTCTCTCACAGTCTTGCCTAAAAACACAGCCATGAATAAAGAATGGTACCAGAATGTCCTCCAAGAGCAACTTCTCCCAACTATCCAAGAGCAGTTTGGCGCTCAACAATGCCTTTTCCAGCATGATGGAGCACCTTGCCATAAAGCAAAGGTGATAACTAAATGGCTCAGGGAACAAGACATAGAGATTTTGGGTCCATGGCCTGGAAACTCCCCAGATCTTAATCCCATTGAGAACTTGTGGTCAATCATCAAGAGACGGGTGGACAAACAAAAACCAACAAATTCAGACAAAATTAAAGCATTGATTCTGCAAGAATGGACTGCTATCAGTCAGGATTTGGTCTAGAAGTTGATTGAGAGCATGCCAGGGAGAATTGCAGAGGTCCTGAAGAAGAAGGGTCAACACTGCCAATATTGACTTGCTGCATTAACTCATTCTAACTGTCAATATAAGCTTCTGTTACTCATAATATGAATGCAATTATATTTCTGTATGTGATAAAAACATCTGACAAACACACATAAAAACCAGAGGGCAGCAGATCATGTGAAAATATAATATTTGTGTCATTCTCAAAACTTTTGGCCATGACTGTAGAGGCCTGTGGTGGGACATTGCACACACATTATGAGGTACACCACATTGGAAGACCTGCAGGAAAATGTCCCCCTAATTCTGTGCACCTGTTGTGACTGTGGGATAGGTACACTGTCAGCGGTGTGGATGTGCTTGCAGGTCATGCACCTTTTATGTAGGCAAGGTGAGGTGCCATTTTCAGTTGGGGCCTTCAGGGCACTCCGGACGATAATGCGCCTCAGGTTTGGTGGTTGTCGAAAGGAGAGGAGAGGGGGGACTGGAAATATGTCCTTGAGTCTGTTATCCCTATGTAGTACAGGTTGGAGCTCCTTGGCAATCCTTCGTAGGATCTCCAGCTGTGGGTTGTAGGTGACAACTAGGGGCACTCGGGCTTCTTTCTGGGTCTCTCTATATGTGAGCAGACTGTCTCTGTTAATGGCTGCTGCTTTGTTTAATTGGTTGTCTGTCACTTTTGGTTTGTATCCCAATCTGAGAAATTTCATCCTCAGATCCAGGAGGTGCTTGTCCAGGTCTGTTTTGTCGGAGCAAATACGATTGTATCGTATAGCCTGGCTGTAGATTATAGATTGTCTTGTGTGCTTGGGGTGGAAGCTGTCGTTTCTCAGGTAGGCCGTTCTGTCTGTGGGTTTGTGGTTTTGTTTCTCTACTTAGATTGCAATTTTTTTTAAGGACTCTAAAATGCTTTGAAAACCATGTGTATAAAAATCTGTTAATTTTCAGTTCTTGTATCACACCATGTCTGATGAAGGGAGCGAGTACTCCTGAAAGCTTACTTATAAATATACTCAGTTAGCCTCTAAAAGGTATCGCCTGATTTCTTCACTCTTCCACTACTTTCAATGGCTAACACGGTACAACATTATACTACTATCAACTTGAAAGATACCACAATGTACCGCAAAAGAATGGAACTGAAAAACCGGCTTAAGAAACTTGCACAACTCAACAGCGACATCTTCTTCTTAACAAAATGCAAAAAGGAGAGACTCATCCCAAAAGGCTTCAATTTACGTAACCCAACCCGGAACACCTACAACAGCCGATATGCAGAACAACTATGTATTCGGACATCTGAAAGGCTGCGGAACAATATGATAAAAATTTCCTATAACAACAAAAAAAGAACACAGGATGAGATACAGGCCCTGAAATCATCATTGGCTAATGACACAGAGGAAATGAAGGCCAGACTCCACACATACTACTGGAAACTTCAGGACATGCTTATTAACAACAAAAAGAAAAAGCTCCACAGACTGAGACAAAAAGGCCTCATTACTACAACCGCAAGTACTAGCCCAGCTCAGCAAAGCTGTGTTGTGAATCTTTCCTCTTATGAGCCAAACAAACACGAAATGTCAGTTCTCTCCAAAGGTCTCTCCTTCTGCCCCTCGGCACACACTGACCATATCCAACTCTGCAATGATATGGAGGAGTTTTTCAGAAAAATGAGATTAAGGGAATATTTTTATGACAAAGACCCTCCATACAGCAGCGACTCTGAGATGGAACAGCCCATAAGGAATCCTACCAAAAAATCTACCTGGACCCCACGCCCTGGAGCTAATGCAGCACTGGATAAATATATTGACTGTTTCAGAAGCAAAGTAAAATCAGAAATCCTAGAGAAACAAAAGAAACAGGTGCATAACCTAACCCTGCAGGAACAGAAGGCTATTACATCACTGAAAGAAAATCAGGATATAATAATAAAACCAGCTGACAAAGGGGGCGCAATAAGCATAATGAACACCTCAGACTATATCCAGGAAGCAAACAGGCAACTGTCAAATCCCATCCATTACTCCAAACTTGGAAGTGATCCCACAGAGGCCTATATGAAAGAACTAAAGAGTATGATCAAGGAGTTTCCAGTCCAGATCCAGAATCAGGTAAAAGGACTTATCCCCCAAGATCCCAGGCCGGGCTGCTTCTATATGCTCCCAAAGATACACAAAGATGGCAACCCTGGGAGGCCTATCATTTCTGGCATTGGGACACTGACAGAAAACATCTCAGGTTGGGTGGAAAATCTCCTAAAACCCCTTGTCAGGGATACTCCAAGCTATATCCAGGACACCACTGACCTTCTTAACAAACTGAATGCCCTGGGCCCTCTACCTGAGGGTACCATTTTGGCCACCATGGATGTGGAATCCCTGTATACTAACATTCCCCACAAGGATGGAGTTGCAGCATGTCGGGTACACCTGGCAAAACAAAACCTCCCAACAGAACCAGTAACACAGCTCATACAATTCATCCTTAGCCACAACCATTTTACCTTTGGAGAGGATCTATATCTACAGCGAATGGGAACTTCAATGCGGACCAGATGTGCACCCCAATATGCAAATCTCTTTATGGCAGAAATGGAAGGAACATATTTATCAACATGCACCACCAAACCTATGATTTACCTTCGTTATATCGATGATATCCTTGTCATCTGGACTGCAGGTGAGGAGGCCCTACTTCAATTCCATAATGACTTCAATGACTTTCACCCGACCATCAACCTTAAACTTAGCTATTCAGGGAGTGAAATTCACTTTCTGGATACCACAATATACATTAAAGACCACCGGCTACTCACATCAATATACCACAAACCCACAGACAGAACGGCCTACCTGAGAAACGACAGCTTCCACCCCAAGCACACAAGACAATCTATAATCTACAGCCAGGCTATACGATACAATCGTATTTGCTCTGACAAAACAGACCTGGACAAGCACCTCCTGGATCTGAGGATGAAATTTCTCAGATTGGGATACAAACCAAAAGTGACAGACAACCAATTAAACAAAGCAGCAGCCATTAACAGAGACAGTCTGCTCACATATAGAGAGACCCAGAAAGAAGCCCGAGTGCCCCTAGTTGTCACCTACAACCCACAGCTGGAGATCCTACGAAGGATTGCCAAGGAGCTCCAACCTGTACTACATAAGGATAACAGACTCAAGGACATATTTCCAGTCCCCCCTCTCCTCTCCTTTCGACAACCACCAAACCTGAGGCGCATTATCGTCCGGAGTGCGCTAAAGGCCCCAACTGAAAATGGCACCTCACCTTGCCTACATAAAAGGTGCATGACCTGCAAGCACATCCACACCGCTGACAGTGTACCTATCCCACAGTCACAACAGGTGCACAGAATTAGGGGGAAATTTTCCTGCAGGTCTTCCAATGTGGTGTACCTCATAATGTGTGTGCAATGTCCCACCACAGGCCTCTATGTGGGGGAAACAGGGCAGAGACTCAGTCAATGAATGAACTCACACAGATCCACCATTAATAACAGCAGAACCGATCTCCCAGTGGCCGCACATTTCTCCGGAGAAAACCACTCTATTGAAGATTTGCGGGTTGTGGTTTTAATGGGACATTTTAAGACACAGGAGAAAAGAAAAGAAATGGAGTACAAATTTATGCAAAAATTTCAAACTCTGCAATTTGGACTTAATATTCATGCCAGCTTCATGTCACACTATGTTTGAACCATGAACTGAACTCAATATTCATGCCAGCTTCAAATCACACTATGTGTGACCTGTGAGGGTCACAAATCACCTCCTGATAGCAAACAGATAACAGCAAGAATTACTGATCCCTCCGTCACGCACCACAAGTTTCCAGACTGTTTTTTTGACCTGTTGTAAATAACTTCTCTACTTAGATTGCAATTTTTTTTAAGGACTCTAAAATGCTTTGAAAACCATGTGTATAAAAATCTGTTAATTTTCAGTTCTTGTATCACACCATGTCTGATGAAGGGAGCGAGTACTCCTGAAAGCTTACTTATAAATATACTCAGTTAGCCTCTAAAAGGTATCGCCTGATTTCTTCACTCTTCCACTACTTTCAATGGCTAACACGGTACAACATTATACTACTACAGAGCAAATGAGAATCATGAGGTCAAAGGAACTGCCCAAGGAGCTCAGAGACAGAATTGTGGCAAGGCACAGATCTGGCCAAGGTTACAAAAGAATTTCTGCAGCACTCAAGGTTCCTAAAAGCACTGTGGCCTCCATAATCCTTAAATGGAAGAAGTTTGGGATGACCAGAACTCTTCCTAGACCTGGCCGTCCAGCCAAACTGAGCAATCGTGTGAAAAGAGCCTTGGTGAGAGAGGTAAAGAAGAACCCAAATATCACTGTGGCTGAGCTCCAGAGATGCAGTAGGGAGATGGGAGAAAGTTCCACAAAGTCAACTATCACTGCAGCCCTCCACCAGTCGGGGCTTTATGGCAGAGTGGTCCAAAGGAAGCCTCTCCTCAGTGCAAGACATATGAAAGCCCACAGAGTTTGCCAAAAAACACATGAAGGACTCCCAGACTATGAGAAATAAGATTCCCTAGTCTGATGAGAATAAGGTTGAACTTTTTGGCGTTAATTCTAAGCGGTATGTGTGGACAAAACCAGGCACTGCTCATCACCTGCCCAATACAATCCCAACAGTAAAACATGGTGGTGGCAGCATCATGATATGGGGGTGTTTTTCAGCTGCAGGGACAGGAAAATTGGTTGTAATTGAAGGAAAGATGAATGCGGCCAAGTACAGAGATATCCTAGAAGAAAACCTCTTCCAGCGTGCTCTGGACCTCAGACTGGGCCGAAGATTCACCTTCCAACAAGACAACGATCTTAAGCACACAGCTAACATAACAAAGGAGTGTCTTCGAAAGAACTCTGTAACCATTCTTGACTGGCTCAGGCAGAGCCCTGACCTCAACCCAATTGAGCATCTCCGGACAGACCTGAAAATGGCTGTCCACCAACGTTCACCATCCAACCTGACAGAACTGGAGAGGATCTGCAAGGAAGAATGGCAGAGGATCCCCAAATCCAGATATGAAAAACTTGTTGCATCATTCCCAAGAAGACTCATGGCTGTACTAGCTCAAAAGGGGCTTCTACTCAATACTGAGCAAAGGGTCTGAATACTTATGACCATGTGATATTTCGGTTTTTCTTTTTTAATAAATTTGCAAAATTATCTATATTTCTGGTTTTTTTCTGTCAAGATGGGGTGCTGAGTGTACATTAATGTGAAATAAAATGAACTTTTTTGCTTTTAGCAAATGCCTGCAATTAAACAAAGAGTGAAAAATTTAAAGTGGTCTGACTACTTTCCATACCCACTGTACATGACAAAGTGATGCGTGAAGCCTTCATGTTTTGACTTTTCCATACAGTATATGTGACATCAGGGAAGTTTTGCATTCCAGGTTATGCTGGCTATTTTATCCAAATTTATTAGCTACATATCTGAGTTCACCATGGGTCTCCGTAGTCTTCAGTGGTCTGATATTGTTCTATAAATGCAAATGTTAGACACCTGCTTTAAATGTTTCCTCTTTGTACTAGACTTGCAAAACCATTGAATAAATTGGACTTCTATTGGCTTTCATCATTGGAATGTACTGAAATTTCAGATACATGAAAAATGAAGCATTTTGGTTAATAGGCACTGTACATAAAAGTCACCACGATTACATTGACGGTATGCCTGTACGATATGTGATTGCTGATACAGATTGCGATGGAATATGACAATTGTCGTTCTGACAAGTTTGGTATAGAGGTACAGTTTGGCCCCATAGTAGTCTGTAGACATCATATTACTGACCCATTGAACAAGGATCCATGATTTGATTGTATTTATGGGTCCTACAGTAATATGGGTCCTACAGTCTTAAAACATTCGCCCCAACGTGTCCTTGCCGCATATATGGTAACATAATTATCATCATTATGGGGATTATTCCAATTATATTTGTTACCTAGCATAGAAATAAAGATCTGTTTGATCAGAATATATATGTAGTAGCTCCAGACAATATGTGAATAGATATACAAAGTATTCAATCTAAATCACATTTTTCTATGGCATGCAGGTGGTTAACTGGTGCCAATGGGTTACATTTATTACAGGTGTAAATAACATGTGATTTTCAGGTGTAATGTTAGTGAACCAAACATACCAAAACATACATATAGAAGATAATTGAGGCAGCCAGAAAGACCGGATCAACCAGTTTCACGTTAAATTTACAGGTTGTCATTCCTTAGCTGTCGTTCAGCCAAAGAATAAGAAATATGAAGCATACGACAAATTCTTTTTTTTTTTTTTTATGCTAACTTCGGCCATACAAATAAGACAGCTGTTGTCCAAATGATTGTTCGGCTGACAGCTGTCTTCCCTATAAGCAAGTGCATTCAGCACAAGCAAGCATGCATCTTGTATTGTAATAGAGCAAGACACTTTGCACAGGCGTATCTCAATAAATTAGAATATCTTTGAAACGTTCATTCATTTCAGTAATTCAGTAATTCAATTCATAATCAGCGTCTTCCATGATTGTGTGTCCTACTGAACCAGACTGAGGGACCATTTAAAGGCTTAGGAAACCTTGGCAGGTGACACACTGAATTTACAATACTGAACTTTTTTACAATATTCAAATTTTCTTAGATTTTGGTTTTCATTACCTGTAATCCATAATCAACATTTACAGAAATAAAACACTTCAAATAGAACACTCTGTGTGTAAAGAATCTAGAAAATATAGGAGGTCACCTTTTTAATTTAATTACTGAAATAAATAAACGTTTCAAAGATATTCTAATTTATTGAGATGGACCTGTATCTTCACAGGAAGACATTTTCAAAACAGTTTTGTTCTGTTCACACTAGCATGAAGGTTTTTCTTGGCAAACTATACCAAGTCCTTTTGTTCAACGTTGAATTTTAATATGGTTTGTATCAGGGTTCTAGTGTTTTTAACAGGCAAGCTGAAATATTCTTAGCAAAAATACTGTATCCTCTAATCCTTTTGATTTTAGGGTCATTCACAAGTAATATCTGTTGGCCGAATGCTTATTTAGCCAACAGCTATCTCTCCCAATGCTATCCCTTCCTCCCATAGACATACTTGCTATGCTTATTCAAACATGCATGGATTCACTATACAGGGCTTTAGGGTGTAAAACGTAAGCAACGTGATATTTGACCTGCTTTTATCTACATAAAAAAACACGTTGTAAAGATTTTTACAATAATTGTCGGAATTGGCATTTTTCGCCTCCTATGCCACCTCATAAAAGCATTACATGTAATATAATTTATGCCAGTTTACAGGTGAAAAGGATCACTGAAAGTTACACCAGCTAGAAGCTGGTATAGATTCCAGCACAAGTGCACAGCACGGCGAAGGAGTCAATGCATTTATGAAGGGTTGTGCGTCTTGTCATAAATGAGGCAGCTCTATCGCTGGCGCCAGGTATATGAAGATTGGCATTCAATACAGCATTCTTCATAAATATCACCAAATGTTTTTTAAAACTGCTTCCTTCACAGTGCCATATTCATTGTTGTGTGAATAAGATCTTACAGTTATTAAACGAAGAAATGCTAAATACACGTTTTTTTTGGATCCATTGTGAGACCAAGATCTTTTCAAGTCCTGTTAACCACATAGCACATATGACAACATAAATAATGGTACATGTGTATAAACTTTCCAGTATCTGTTATTGCCACTATTGCCCATTATTACTTAGCCAGGTCAATAATGTGTACCACTAGAGGGAGCTATATTTTCTATAGATAACATAAGTGTGGATTGGCATATACATGAGGCATGTGCTTTGTAAATGTTCTACAAAGCTGTCTGCAAGTGATTGGCTTTAAGGAGGTTGTCTCAGGAGAGACACTGATGGTTTATTGCAAGAATATGCCATCAATGTCCCATCCATACCACTATTAAGACCCCTGCCAAATGCTTTCCTAGCAAAAATGCCATCAGTGTCTCTCCTGGGGAAATGTATTATCATGTCTATAAGAAAAACTCTCTTTGTTGCCTGTAGCAACCAATCAATCACAGTAAGTTTTTCATTTTTCAAAGGCAAAAAGCGAAATGAAAATTGTGCTGTAGGCAATAAAAACAAATCTACCCCCCAAATTTGTCTTTCTATTGGACATGTGTTATATTAGTTCTGTATTGACCCGATAAAGTCCAACTGTGACTATACTGGTAACATTCATGTGTGTCCTCTTCAGGAGGGCATACAGGGCCAGGTCACTAACATGGGGTCCGTGCACATGACAGTTTGTCATCTGCAGTGTTTTTTGTTTTTTTTTAAAGGTATGGCACTCTAATAGAATTAGATTAGATTAAAATCAATGCTTTCCTACGGGCTCATGTACATGTCAGTTTTTTCTAAGTGATCGGTGTATCTGTTACTCTTTTGATTTCCTGAGGTTTATAGAGTACAAATAGTAACAGATAACATACAGTATTAGCAGAATGAACCTAAAGCTGAGATCCAGTCTAACAATTACATAACAATAGCCTATAATGTGTATGCAACAAAGACAGTCATTGAATTTTTGAACAAACAACACAATGCATTTAAGGAGGAAGATAGCCTTAGGATATCCTTAGCAGGAGTCAGACACCTACCTTACAATAAGAGGATTAATAATATACAATAAGAGGATTAATAATATAGGGTGCCTTTACACGGAACGGATGAGGGGTCAATGACTGGGAATGCAACTTCTTAGGAACATTCATTCCTCATCATTTGTTTGCTTGTTTACTGCATTTCCAAGTAGTAGTCATCGCTGCAGTATGAGGAAGAATAAATTCCCATACATTATGCGCTTACCCATAGTACATCTCTCTGTTTACACAGTGCAACATGCTGCAGACAAACCATGTATGGTGCCTTATAAACGATGTGTTACAACGAAATTAACACTGGGCCCTATTAGGGGCCAATGAAACCCAAATTCCACCACCTTATAGATTGTTTAAATGTTCCAAACCATTACAACGTTAACTTTTATTGCGCCATTATAGGGCAAAGTTAAAAACAATCAATGCAGTGTCCTATATGTTCCTCAGTAATATTAGCCCTATCCGGTATATATTAATCCAGCTAAATTGAATGGTGTTTGTGTCTGCAGGTCATTAAGCCAAAGAGAGTAATTTCCCATTGTGAGCTATGGAGACCGGCATGAATTGTGTTCTTAAAATCAGAAATAGAGCTGCCCCACCAACATGTTTCACGACAACAAGCGTCTTCAAGGGGTCTATCGGGCACTAGTACATTAACAAACATGCTCATTGTGCTAAAAGAGGGACTTATTTTCTATTTAATTTTTGGAGGACTTTGGAAAGGAAGGAATCGTCCCGCTCTGATCTGCAGACACTAATGGCATTTGATCAACTTAGCTGGTAACTTTACATGGGCAAATTCAGGAATGACCATAGCTAGGATTGGCCCCTTTCTTGGCCAGTGTAAAAGAGCCCTTACTCTATTATTAAAGTAGGGTAGCAATACTGAAGACTTTAAAGAGCTCTCTGTAGGGACTAGACATGATACATTTCTTAAACTACAGGTGCATCTCAATAAATTAGAATATCTTTGAAACGTTCATTCATTTCAGTAATTCAGTAACACAATTCATCAGCGTCTTCCATGATTGTGTGTCCTACTGAACCAGACTGAGGGACCATTTAAAGGCTTAGGAAACCTGGGCAGGTGACACTGAATTTACAATACTGAACTTTTTTACAATATTCTAATTTTCGTAGATTTTGGTTTTCATTACCTGTAATCCATAATAAACATTTACAGAAATAAAACACTTGAAATAGAACACTCTGTGTGTAAAGAATCTAGAAAATATAGGAGGTCACTTTTTTAATTCAATTACTGAAAGAAATAAACGTTTCAAAGATATTCTAATTTATTGAGATGCACCTGTAATTTAGTGGCAAAATACCCTTGCTCAAAAAGTTTTTCATTGGTTTCCCAATGAGAATGAAATCACTAATATATTTAAATTATGATACCTTTATGGATTTCCCAATTTTAGTGACTGTTCCATGATCTGAGAAGCACAGCTTCTGATGTCATTCCATCCCAGTTGGGAAAATCCTTTACCTTCTCTGTGGATGTCTGTCTTAGTCTATTAGGGACAAGAATCTCTCACATTGAGGAGAGCACCAGTGAAGGTGTGTAGAGATTTTAATTGCCTTTCGCCCTCTACTTAGCATCTACATATCACAAGGCATTATGGGAAAGGAGCTGGGGAGCTCATGCGCCCTCTATTGGATGTAACAGATCCTCAATTTGCTTTTGACTCACCGAGCCTTGAGACAGCAAAAGCGCTGTATGCAGATAAGTGAAATTGGCTTGGCTAAGATCCCTTTTGCTGTCTCAAGGCTCGGTGAGTCAAAAGCAAATTGAGGATCTGTTACATCCAATAGAGGGCGCATGAGCTCCCCAGCTCCTTTCCCATAATGCCTTGTGATTAGTCTATTAGCTAAACCAGGCCTTTATTCCATTACAAGTCATGAAAAGAGAGAGAGTAGGGGGCTGGTTTAGCTAATGAAGCTCCCTGCCTGTCATAGAACGACTTCTGGGATCATAACGAGTTGTTATCCGTAAAAATTTCACAATTAAAGTATGTTAGTGATCTACCTAATATTCATTTGTAAACCAATGAATTTTTTTTTTTAAGTCATTGCAGCAAACCTTCATTTTTGTAAATCAATCTTTTTTTGTTAAACATATTTGAAGTATTTTTGAGGATTTCATGAAAAAAATGACAATCTACATTTTTAGAAAACAACAAAATCCTGCAATATTTACTCTAGCCATTAAACCTAATAGTAGACTGACAATGTCGATTCCTTAGGGGTTTTCTTTGTCTTGTCAGTGATGTAAATGAGGTTACTGCTGTGGACAGGCTCATCATTACATCTACTACTGAGAATAGATGATGAACATGCCTAGAAAACTCTTCCATAGACTTCAATGAGTCGGCTAGAGTCTATTGCAGCTTGTGGCCAGGGGACTACTGTAAAGCATATTACTAAATGCTGTGAACTGAAGAGAAGATGGCAAGATGGTAGCCCCCATAATTATGTACACAGAGTAGAAATAAATGCAGTGGGGAAAAAAATTATTTAGTCAGCCGCCAATTGTGCAAGTTCTCCCACTTAAAAAGATGAGAGAGGCCTCTAAATGACATCATAGGTAGACCTCAACTATGAGACACAAAATGAGAACAC